>CM040245.1:255860698-256260698 GCA_022545495.1 Chrysanthemum lavandulifolium
GTCGATATGCTTTGCTCTTGAGTGTTGAACGTTGTTGCATGAGAGCAATAGCACTTTTATTATCACAATGACAGAGGGATTTTGTTGAATTCAAAGCCATAGTCGATAATTGAGATCTCATCCATAAGATTTGAGCACAACAAGATGACATGGCTATGTATTCAACCTCAGAGGAAATAGAAGTACTCATTTGCTTCTTTGAAGACCAGCTCACAAGCTTATCACCCAAAACTGAGCACCTCCGACGTGCTTCGACGTGTATCTTGACAACTCGCATGATCAAGATCGCATAGGCCGTTAGTGACATACCGGTGTCCTTCGGGTACCATAGTCCCATATTGATGGTTCCTTGAGATACCGAAGACCCGCTTAATCGCTTCAAGGTGCTTTTTGGTAGGCTTAGCCTCGGTATCTAGCACACATGCACACAGAGAACAAAATGTCCGGTCTACTAGCGTGAGATACATCGTGATCCAATCATACTTGATATTTAGTTTGGTCAATCATGATCCCCGAGAGGTCCTCATCTAGTTTGGTTCGGTCAATCATGGGGTGTCAGCAGGTCACATGAATCAAATCCAAATTTCTTTAAAATCTCGCTTGCATATTTAGATTGATTTATGAAAATGCCTCCGGACTTTGTGAAATTTGTAATCCCAAGAAAATGACATTTGTCCCATCATTGACATTTGAAACTTTGAACTCATTTCATTTGAAAACGATCACATTCCATTGGGTCGGTCAAGCAAAAATAATATCATCAACATAAATTTGAACATGAATCAAATGTTTGCCCGACTTCCGTGAACAATGTAGGATCAATCTCCTTTGATGAATCCGTTGATAGAAGAAACTTTGATAGTGTATCATACCATGCCTTGGAGCTTGCTTTAAACCGTAAGAGCCTTCTTCAAACGATAAACGTGAGTAGGATGCTCTTGATTCACAAATCCTTCAGTTGGTGGCGAGACGACTTCTTTAAGATCTCCGCTTAGAAATGCCGTCTTTACATCCATCCGATAAACTACCATGTTCTTACTAGCGGCATTAGCCGAAGATTCGATTGCCTCGATTCGAGCAACCGGAGCAAAAGATTCTTCAAAGTCTATACCTCCTCTTGACGATATCCTTTAGCAACTAATCGAGCCTTGTTCTTCAACACATCACCATGCTCATCAAGTTTTACTTTGAAGATCCATTTTAGAGCTATAATCATAGCACGCCTGAGCGGTACTAACTCCATACATCAAGACGATCAAACTCATGAATTTCATCTTGCATAGCATTGAACCAACTATCTTCATTCATAGCGCTTATAACATCTTTTGGTTCGATCTTAGATAGTACGGAGTTGAAGAAGCACCATAAGGCATCGGTTGCTAGTTGCTTCCGGGTTGATACAGACGAGAGGATTTCCAATGATGTTGTCTAATGGATGATTGTGAGTCCATTTTCCGAGGTGTTCATGTGGCATTTGTTGAGGAACCGAGGTAGTCGAGTCGATGTCTCAAGAAGATGGTTCCGATGATGATTCGTGAGTAGCAAATATGTTTTCAAATGGAGCATCTTCGTGAGTCGCAGGATTAACTTCATCATTGATGCCGTAAACATTTCCATGATGTACATTTGAAGAATGATGATTTGTTGATGAGATCAAGGATCGCAGCAGTGCTTCTTGACTTATGATATTGAAACTGATGGATTGACTTCATTCAACGGAATATGAGCATCCTCTGTTGTAGGATCAGACCTCATTAGTAGTAGACTCATATAGTTCATCAAACATTGATCAAACAATTTCTTTACATCATCTTCGATGGAGGTACATATAAGCGTTTCTTGAGAGGAGTTTGTAACAAGGGATGAACCAATAGGACTGTTTTGAAGTGCGGGTCCCGAATGGAGTGTCCAGGAGCCATTTGACCGTCACCATCAAACGTAACGTGAATTGTTTCCATGATATTTCGGGTTCTTTTGTTGTAGATTCGGTATCCCTTTTGTTTGGTGCATATCCTACAAATACTCCAATGTCACTTTAGCTCTAAGTTTGCCCAAGTCTTGACCTCATTAGTTGGATAGCACAAGGCGCCAAACACACGAAGGAAAGATAGATTAGGTTTCTGTTGTGGACAAGTTCATATGGAGTTTTTCCATGAATGGTGTGAATCGTGAACGATTTTGTGTGTAGCATGCAGTGGCGATTGCTTCGCACTGCAGAAACATTGGAACCTTTGAGTAGATCAAGATTGTTCTAGCAGCTTCAACAAGAGTACGATTTCGCCTTTCAACTACACCGCTCGCATTGTGGGTTCGTGGAACACTTCTTTGATGGTCGATTCCAACGCTTTCATAGAATTCACTAAGTTGTTTGTTGACAAACCCGGTTCCATTGTCTGCCTCGACACTTCGACAGCTTTTGTTTAGTCGAACCCGCATTGTTTGATGAGTTTGATGATGATATCGTGAGTTTCATCCTTTGTCCTTAAGAACTTGACCTGTGAATCTAGAATAATCATCAACCACAACTAACACATATTTCTTCCCAAAGATATTCGCACCCTCATTGGTCCACATAAATCCATATGAATCATATGAAGAACTTCGTGATGAGTTAGTAGGTTTGGGTTTATGGGCATACTTCTTTTTCCTAATTGACATGCCGAACAAAGATGATCCTTTTCATACTTTAGTCTAGGTAAACCTACAACTAAGTCCTTTCGGAAAGATCGTTGATGGTGCCAAGTTCAAGTGATCGAGACGACGATGCCATAACCATGACTTTGTTTTGAAGCCTTTGATAACAAGCGATTGGTGAAGCTCTCATCATGTCATCGATAGAGATGGTGTAAAGGTTTGAGCCACGAGTTCCTTTCAACAGTTCCTTACCATTAAGATCTCTAATGAAGGTGTATGTTTTCTCAAGGCTACTTAGATCGTAATCACGAAATTGACCAACAGAGAAGATTATGACCTAAACCTTCCACATAATACACTGGAGATGACACTATCACCAACAACATAATCTCCATAACCCATAATAGCACCGAAATGATCATTACCAAACCTAACGGATCCGATGAATTTGCTCACGAAGTTCATGAGCATTGACCGGTCTCCAAATATATGCTTGGAACAAATGAGTCCGTGTACCACGAATCGATTTGAACGATCCGCATTGAACATGCATAAGAATGGATAATCGGATAATTGGGATCCCCATGCAAGAATGGGTTCCATTTGGTTAGTAGCAACATTGGACCACCCACATCGAAATAGAAACATTCATATCGATACGGGAGGTAATGGATTCATTGTGAATAGATGCAATACTAGTGTCTCAGATAGCCTATTTACAAAGGTGACCACTTCTAAGGGAATAGTTCTACCAAGAGGGCATCCATTTTCTAGTGGGCATTATCCGATTAGTCTTATGACCAACATGTATCCAATAAAAGCCTATTCTCATGAATGTTCTTCCCGTGGGTTTCCATTGTTTTCTAACTCTCTTCGCTTTTGCCTTTTAGCCTTTTTAGCATGAATTTTAGCATTAACAAAATTAATCGACAATTAACATCATTAGGCGTAACATTAACATCACATCCATGATTAGAAATGTAATTCAATCATCATCGACAAGGTTTGCAAATAGTATCGTAATTCAATTAATTACAAGACGCCTATGGCTAATACTAGAATCAACACGATTCGCTTTATTTGATTCAAACTTAAGGCTCCTAGATTGTTCTTCACTCTCTTCCAAAGGCACATTCTTAGCTTGAGAGGTCCTATCATTCCTTGTATTGTCTTGAGACTTTGACCTGCTCCCTTTAATGTCACCGACACTCTTCGTAGAGGAATGGGAACATTAGTTTGTTTTACTACTCTTTGCACCACCTGCTTAGATGTCCGATCCGAACTACATGCGGTGTACCACGGTTCACACTCTTAAAACTAGAGGTACCGAGATTTGTACTCCTAGAAGGCACGCTTGAGTTCTCTTTCATAGCATTGATGATCTAGAATCAGACTACTCAAGGGTACACTACGGTTCACATTCAAAACATTGGGAATCGAGTGCATATCATATTTGGCCTTAGGCATCGAGCATGGAATCAAAGGGTTAACTCTCTCACCTAATGTCTTTGGGCAAATTGTGATCAAGCATTCTAAGATTTCTTGAGATCGTTTGGCATATAAGCATGCATGTCCAATTGCATTATCATGAGGTTTCTCTAGCTTATCCTCTTCAACAATCTCACGCAGGCATTCTAAGCAATCCTTAAGGGATGAGAAATACGTTTGAATGGCAAGTTTGTTGTTCCTTAGATGAGGGGACATATGTCACGATAAAGCGATTTATTACCGAGTGAACCTTAGATACAACATTCTCCTCATAGATCATTGGCATTTTCCTTTACCGACTCTTGATTCTCAATTTCCTTTTGCAATGAAGTTATTTGTTCGTTGTTTTGTTACGAGTGACTTTAATTGATTCAAACAACTCATTGAAATGACGTTTAACCTTTCATTCTCTTCTAGAAAACTTTCGTTTTCCTTTGTAAAGCATTTACTAGGTTTTGAAGATGAAACGTTTGAGAATTACGAGAATCTAAAGAAGGAGGCATTTGGGAGCTGTCATATTGTTTGTTTGACCTTTTAATTGAGAGATTTGGGCTTTCAACTTTCTCGATCGTGTTACATCGAGCATGAATCATTCATCTCGTTTGTTAATTTGAAAAAGCGCATCAAACTCGGAGCATCCGAAGATGTCTTGATATTTGAAGTTTTGACATTTTCTTTGAGATGTTGATATTTTAGTTGTAGATTAAAATACTCAACTTCTAGTTTAGAAAATGTTTAACCAAATTGTCATGATCATCCAGTTCAATTTTCTCATTTAGTTTAGAATTAGTTTTTCAAGCTCAATGACACGATCATGGGAGACTTTCAGGCCACGATAGTTCATGAAATTTGAAGCATTAATAGAGCAATTTGAAGCGATGAAAAAGACATCTTGAGCAACACATTCAAGAATAAGATTCTCATTCAATGTATGCGTGTTCTTTCTCTCAATCTCATTGTATTTTAGTGCACGCTCATAGTCATTAATTTCAACTATTATTGCATCAAATTCCTTTTCCATTCCCTTAATATCCGTTTCTATCCCCTTTTAAGACTCTCAAGTGATCCTTTAGAAGTTTAAAGAAAGGCATGACCTCGCTTAAATAACATTCTTTCATTTGTTCAAAACCCTTTCTCCTTCGCTATACCAGTGGGTGTGATCCTTTTCTTGCAAGTTTTCTCAAAATCAACAAATAGTTGAAATATAACGTATTGGCTAATTAATGTCTTGCTTTTAGTGGCAATTGTTCTAGGTACAAGATGCATTGGTGTATTAGGAGGATACACATCGCTCTAGGCATTTTCCAAGGGAGGGTTTGTTTCTACAATATTTTCGACTTCGCTTATCTAAATCCATTTTCCGAAGACTTGTTCGGAGTCAACAATGTCTCGAGTCTTAAACTTGTTCAAGGAAATCCAGCTTTTCCTTCTTGTAGTCATGGGGAGTGATAATTACTTTCTTCTCTTTGCACTTAGGATCATTTAGTTTCTTATTCATCTTTTCCTAGTTACTTCATCTAATTTCTTGTCATCCTCGCACTCAACGCAACTAGGTTTTTGTCTAGGTTTAAGAATCTCATTTCCATCATAGATAACACTTTGAGTGCTTTTGCTATCTTTCCATACTCGGGGTTGGGTTTATCTATAATGGGAACACTATGCTTATCGCTTAGAACTCTATGCTTAGTGATCATGTGAGCGATCTGTATGGTGTTTCCTTGCATGTACAACTTGTTTTCAAGTTTGTTTTTCAAAGTTTTGAGATTAGAAAAATCTCTCAAGAGCTTTGATTCTTTTGCATTAAATTCTTGCTTAAGCATTTTCACATTTTCTTGAAGTTCTTGTTTTTGCTTATTGTTTTAGAAATTTTTCTTGCAAAGAATTTAATTCTTGTTTCAATACTTCTTCTAAAATTACTTTTTCTAATTCTTCGCATGCACTTGGTCATCCATTTCCGCTCACGAGTGGTCAACTCAAATTTTGCACGTTGTTCATAAATAGCAACACGCTCCTTATAGGCATTTAGTTCGTAAATTATGGAATCATCGGGAGCACATGCGGTGTATTCATCAAAGACATAGTCATTGTTGATTTGCAGAAGATGCATCACTTGGTACAACTTCACTTTCACTTTGTTTCACGTATTGATCATATGGGACAACATTGATATTACCCATATTTTCAATATTTGATTCAATAGTTTCATTGATTGTACTTTGTTATGCATCTGTTGCTATCGAGATCATCATATAGCTTTAATACCTCGTAGATGAGTTTGTCCTTGGATGGGCCACTTGCGGTGAAGAAGAGATCTTGGGAGAAACCATTGGAGAGATGCTAGCCATAAAGGCTGTGTGTGCGAGGGTCCATCATCTACATCGTAGTCGTATGCATCACGGTCGGCGACTTGAAAGGCGTTCGATGATTGTGACCTATCTCTGAATAGGTCGCTCATCCACATCGCATCATGGGTCTTGGCATTGCCCTCGGCAAGAAGCAAAGAATTCCTCTTCATCCAACGAAGACCATTGTCACGAGCTTGTGCCAAAGAACATCTTATCTCTGAAGTAATCGGCGATTCGTGGGCGCTTTAGAGATGTGCGGTTCCTGCAATGTGTCCTTCACCACCACGCTTATAGCATTTGGTCCGCTTAGCTTGACCTTGGTTACTATTCCTTCCTCGATTCTGATTGCCGACATAGCCTCTCCTCGCTTCACCTCTTCTTTGATCATACCGTCTTTCCCGAAATTTGGTTGCCCATAATTTTCCCATCTCTTATCAAAGAGTGGTTGTGAAGATGGAGGCGGTTCGGATCTCATTACAGGTGTGGAGTTTGTTGGTGTGAGGTGAAAGTGTCTGCTCTCTTTAACCATGAGTGTTAGTTGAGTGATGAAATGTTCCATGACAAAGATTTGCATCGGGTTGCTTGAACCTTGGATCGAAATGGGTTTGTGATTATCATAATTCATGGGTGCAACTTGAGAAGCATTGTTGGAAGTCCCATCATTTGTGAAGAAGGCAGTTGAATCATTTGTAGATCTTGTGTCTCCCTGACCTTTGAACTGATCAAGAATCCTCTTTTCAATCATGGCATGTCTCTCATTTTGAAGGAGGAAGGCATAGAGTTGCTCATAGTTTGTATCCTTTAATCCTTTAGTGAGTTTCACAGAGGTGACAAACTTGTGCCATTCGGGATTCATATTGTTTACAAATTTAGAGTTCAACTGAATGTTAGGCATAGTCATCTTGATGTTTCTCATGTCATTCACTAACTTATGAAATCTCATAGTACTCATAGACACTCTCATCTGGTTTCATCTTGAAGTGCTCAAATTAAGTCATAGAGTTGGGATTCTCTGTCTTCCATAGTTAATTTCGAACCCGAGAGAAGCATCTTAACATTATCCCAAACCGCCTTAGCATCGTGTTATGATTGATCGCCTTGTAGATGTCTTTAGGAAGACCTTGAAGAACAATGTTTGAAGCCCCGATATCTCGTGATCGAATCTCTTTTCTCCTTATCATCAAGCTCATCATACATCTTAGGTCATCCCATTCCGTAAACAGAGTACCATCTTCATTAGTATCAAGTATGTCTCTAGTCGTTTCAACTCGATATGGTCCTTCATCAATGGATTTGAGAATATTGACACCATTTTCCTTTCAAGGCAATACAATCGATTCGTTGAGCCCAAGAATCGTAGTCGATTCTGCTCAAGCATGGGTGGGCGAGTATCTCGAGCCACCGCTTGTACATCCTCGGCATAAAGGAGATGATGTAGGGACGTTGGTAGACATGTTAACAGATTATCACGGATTTTATAACTCAATGATTAAACGGGAAATAGATTCTTTCACGGGATTTTACTAAATCAAGAAAACCGTAAATAATCACTCAAGTCGCTAGATGATAAAGCTCTAAGTCGCTAGAAACAAATCCACTAAGTCGCTACCAATTAATTTCTTGAAGTCACACAAGCAAGCAATTGCTTGAAACTCCACATTATGGTATCAACCCCGAGTTTTGTACTCACAAAATCTTGATGGAGGATGACTTCAAACCAATAGTCAACATCGTAGAAGAGTAAATCCAAAATCCATGATGTTATCAAACAAGAGGTTATCAAACTTTGATGTGATTGATTTACCCAATCTCGTATAGTCCTTGGGTTAGCCCAATTCATTGTGTTCAAAAAGGGTGGCATTATCTGTTTCAAATGAAGATAACGAGTTAATTCCAACCGATTGGTTACGGATGGCGTGTATTGACTATCGAAGTTGAATGACGCCACCAGAAGACCATTTTCCTCACCCTTCATGGACCAAATGCTTGAGAGATAATGGAACGAATACTATTGTTTCCTTTGATGGTTTCTCGGTTATTTTCATTCCCATTGATCCACGTAATCAAGAGAAACCACATTCACCGCCCATACGGAACTTTGCCTACAAACGTATGCCTTTTGCCCATGTAATGCTCCCGGCACGCTCCACCGATGTATGATGGCCATTTTCCACGACATGATCGGGAAACAATGGAGTGTTTATGGATGACTTCTCGTCATTGGGGATTCATTTCAACATGTCTCTCCCATTTAGAAAATGCTTCAATGGTGTGAAGACACCAATCTTTGTCTAAATTGGGAGAAAAGTCACTTTATGGTCAAAGAAGGCATTGCCCTGGCCATAAAATTTCAAAACGGATTGAGGTAGATAGAGCAAAAGTAGATGTTATTAAATTACCTCATCCTACTACCGCCAAAGGTATTAGGAGTTTTCTAGGTCATGCCGGTTTCTATCGTAGATTCATACAAGATTTTTCTAAAATCGCCTACCTATGACCCATCTTCGAAAGATGCCTTTATCTTCTCACCGAGCATCAAGCTTTGAAACATTGAAGAAAAAGCTATCAAGCACCCATTCTCGTTCTCGACCGGACTTGCCTTTGAGCCGCATATGCAAGTGATTTTGCTATCGTGCAATTTAGGGCAACGCAAACAAGCATTTTCACCATCCACTACAAGTAAAACTATGATCAAGCTCAACTCATTACACCACCACGTAAAAGAGCTATTAGCCGGTGTATGCATTTGAGAAGTTTCGCCATACTTAATCTTGACCAAATGCGGTGTATACGGATCACCGGCTCAAATATCTCTTTGCAAAACAAGATGCAAAGTCGAGATTGTCGCTGATTCTCCTCGCAAGAATTTGATATCATTATATCGTGATAGGAGCCGAGAATCTAGTCCGATCATCTCGTCTGATTAGAAACCCTCACCAAGATATTTTCAAGAAAAGGAATAAATGAAACATTTCTCTCGAGACACCCAATGCGTTTCTTTTCGTGGAATTCTACCACCCCATGGTTTCCGACTTGAAATTACCATGGTAACTTCAAAGTGAAAGGGATGTCGACCCAACGAAGAACAAATTCTTCAAGGATGTTAAAAATTATTTCGGACGACCCTACTTGTTCAAAATTTGTGCGGATCACGTCATCAGCGATGTGTTTATGGATGAAGCTATTGACATTCTCACAATTTTGCCACATGCCGACCCATGGGGCCATCATAGTCCAAACTACACCGCCAAAAGGTGTTTGATTCCGGTTTTATTGGCCCACTATCTATAAGGATGCCCACGATTTGTCAAAGCTTGTGACGCTTGTCAACGCTACGGAAATATCTCTCAAAGAAATGAAATGCCGAAAATGCCATTCAAGTTTGTGAGATCTTTGACATATGGGGTATTGACTTTACGGGCCATTTCCTTCGCCTCATGTAACAAATACATATCGTGGTGTTGACTATTTGTCAAAATGGTTGAAGCAAAATCTTTACCTACCAATGATGCCCGAGTTGTTGTGAAATTTTGAAATCTCTTTTGCTAGGTTTGGAACTCCGAGAGCGAATCGTTGATCGTGGTACACATTTCGCAATGACCAATTTGATCGTGTCATGCAAAGTATGGTGTTACCCACCGCCTCATCGCATACCACCCCAACAAGTGGGTAGGTGAAGTTTCCAACCGTGGTATTAAAAGAATTTTGAAAGGACAAGAGGCGAAACCGCATCCCGGTCGGATAAACCTGATGACGACTGGCCTTCAAGACTTACAAAACACCCATCGTGTACTCCATACAAGCTAGTGTAATGAAAGGCATGTATTTTGCTTCAAGCCATTCTCAAGATCACCCGTGATTTTCACCATATGGATGATGCAAAGGACATATGGATGGCTCTCAAAGCAAGGTTCGTGGAAATGAAGAATCAAGAGAATGAGGAAGTCCATGCCGAGACAATAGCTTTCAAGACTTTAATATCTCCAAAGAAGAAGGTATCCACAAGGATACGACAGTTCCATAGGATTTTGAGTCACTAAACCAAATTAATGTAAACCCGATAATGATGATCGCAACTCAAAGTTCCTTCGATCCTTGCCCATCATGGTTACATGTAAGTAGCCCTCAAGGCTAAAGGCGGTGGCTGGACATGCTCACCTTGATGAGTCAGTACAACTGACATCAACTCTTGAACCGATGTCGAACTCCATACCGTACATCTTCTTCCGCCATGCACTTTTGTTGGGACATCTCACTCCAACATGATGGTACATGCCCTAGTTCCAACTACTTTCCATCATCTCCTAGTTCCAACTACTTTCCATCATCATCTTGTGCTCCCACTCCACCACATAACACTCGCCCCACTCCACCATGTTCTCAAACTAAGTCTAGTAGTGTGATGGAGGATGTTCTTCATTCATTTGTTCCGATTATGATACTCAAAGATTCTTGCATATGAAGACTTTGATCGCTTGGACCCACTTGAAATGGAGGAGATGAACCGAAAATGTAAGTGGCATTGCTGCCGCGACATCAAAAGGTTTGAAGAGAAGTCTGGAGGAAGTTTGCTTTCAAGGAAAGGAACCGCCTCGCTTTGATAGAGAAAAGTCAATGTTTCACTTGCCACCGATGGGGCATTTTCAAGGAATGCAAAGACAGGAAGAGTGGAGATGGAGCTAACTACATTTCCTATCGCCGTAAAACAAAGCAGGAAGTCGAGCTTCAGAATTTCTTCTCACCATGGATGAACAGTCAACCGGATCGCATATGAACTCGCGGAAGGAAGCCTCATGATATTGATAAGCTGGATCACTGCAAGTGCACTGGATGAAAGGCATGATCTGCTTGCCTTGATGGGACTATCTCGTGTACACAATCGATATTTGGTTGTAGTCTAAGATACAACGAACTTAAAGAAGAGTATGATGCTATGAAACCTAAGTTTGATGAATGCTATGTTGAAATGAAGCTCATAAACTAGCATTAAAAACAAAGAGAAAGACAAAAGTATGGTTTCAAGTAATCAAATAGCTTATGAAGAAAGATAAAGGTATTACGCTTGATCTAGAAGTTGCAACAATTACTTAAACTGCCTCGAGAAAGCTAAGGTTGAAGCCGTATCTCGAGAACCTAGAGCTCAAAGAAAAACTAATGAGGAAATAGCTAGGCATAAGGAATGGATAATTCTGTGATAATCTAGCTAGAGAAATCTATAAATACCAATCAAGAATCTCTCGCTTAGGATTAGGATTTCAAAGTATGTAGGAGTAGAAGCTAGATATGATGGTCGAATCCACACCAATGGGTTAGCTAACTTTGTAAAAGAAGGTGAAATGCATGTCAGTCCGTGGACCTATTAGAGGTGAATTTATGCCCATAGACCTATCCATCATCGCTGACTTTGATGGATCACATTATCTATATGGCAAAAGTCAAAGACTTGCCGCACTCGATGCCTCATCTAATGACTTTGTCTCTTGCTCGACAAGGACAATTCATCTGATCAGGGTCTACTTCTCCGAAAGCCGTGGATTCAAATGAGAATTTCGACCTTCCCAAGCCCTCACCGAGACTACACCCAAGCCTGCACCCTAGTCTACTTACAAGCCTTCTAGGAAGTCACCGAGGAATCAACTTCCAAGACAGCTTCTCCTCAAGATTTATCTTTAAAGCTTTGCATAATCACCCGTTAAAAACAATTCCTTGAATGTTTCATTTAAGTACTTCGCATGTAATCAAACATCTCCTATTTGAATAAATCTTCCAAGAAGACATGTTTTGTATGTGGAAGTAAATTTCATTTAATTAAGGATTGTGATTTTATGAGCAAAGTTTGGGTGCATGTGCAACTCACCGTAAACATAAATCTAAGTGGACCAATGTTGATAATATTCCACCTTATGTCCCATTGCTTAATAACATCGACTCATTGGAGAGGTTCAGCCACTGACCTTATGTGCAAACCAACTAGCCCATACTTTAAACATGGTTATTGGCCTACATATGTTGACTCTATGTATGCCGGGATGGGATATGGAGTACTGGCCGTGAAGCCCTCATCAGTTGTTCTTGACCATCAAGGGACCCAATCATCAATGGAGGACCAAGAACAATGGTGGATCCTCTAGATCTTCATGTCCTACACTTGTGATCTGACAAGGCGTGTCCAAGTCAAGAATGACTTGAACCTCTTTGAATACTAACAATATGTATATATTTTTGTTGTTGTTTGTAGGATCATCCCCTAAGCATAAAAATATTGGTATTGTTGATAGTGGTCGCTCAAGAAGCATGTCCGGGGAACGTAGATATGATGCACAATTTTGTTCCCATGTAAGGAGGAGGCAATGTGACTTTTGGAGGAAGTGATGGAAGTATCACAGGAAAGGCACCATAAAAACACCTCATCCGATTTTGAAAATGTACTATGTTAAGGAACTTCAAGATTTCAACTTGTTCTCCGTTTCACAACTGTGACACTAAGAACAAAGTACTCTTCTCTCGAGAATGAATGTCTTCAGGTCGCCTAAAGACTTCAAACCCCCGTAAGATACTTCAATCACGAAAGTTCCTCAACTCACAATTTATACACATTCAACCTTAATGAAGTTCAACTCGTGGTGACCTCACTTGTTTGGTGGCTAAAGCATCCTTGATGAGTCTACTAAATGGCATAGGAGGATGGCTCATGTGAATTTCAAGACCATTAACAAACTTCTAAAATGGGTCTTGTTGAAGGTCTTCCTCCAAAGTTTTCACCAATGATCATAATTGTGTCGCATGCAACAAAGGAAAACAACATGTAGCCTCTTACAAAGCTATCAATGCTATGAGCATCATTATCGAACCTCTTCGCTGTTCCACATGGATCTCGTTGGTCCAACTCAAGTCAAGCATTGATCATAAGTACTTGCTTGGTTATCACCGATGGCTATAGCGTATTTTGTTGGGTTTTCTTCTCGTAACCAAAGATGAAACATCTCGCGTCGATCAATTCATCACCCTCTGAAAATCGCTTGAACAAAAAGGTTATGGAATTCGGTGATAATGGGACAGAGTTCAAAAATGCTATTCTTATAGAACTCAGGGTCAAAAGGTATAAAAAGGACTATAGTAATCCAAGAACCCCACAACAAAATGGGGTGGCTGAAAGAAAGAATAGACCTTAATAGAGGTCGTAAGATCAATGCTTGCGCACTCTAAACCGCCCACTATGTTCGGATCAAGTCGCTGCACATTGCATATGTGCAAACAGTAGTCTCCATTACTAGACCACAACTCAAAACACCATATGAACTTCTTTGGGAAGGTTCCCGCTATTCACTTCCTAAAACCTTTTGGTTGTCAAGTGACCATTCCAACACCAAAGTGATCCGCTTGGGAAAGTTTGATGAGAATGTCATGATGGTTATATTGTGGGTTATTCATTTCATAGTAAGGCACATGTGGTGTACAATTTGCAAGCCAAGAAGATAGAGGAGACGTTGAACCCGAGATTTTGGAAGATAAGCCTAATGTTCAAGGACAGGTCATACGTGGTCTTTTGACCTTGACTATTTAACCGATTATTTGGGTTACACTAGACATTTGGCTAACCAAAATGCAGTGTCCTCAAGAGTCTCCCACTAACAATGCAGTGTCCCTTAGATGATGACTCAAAATGAGTTTCAAGATGATGAGCAACCTATACTTGTGCCTTCTTCTTCCCTAACAATATTGCGGTACCACCTCCAGGATATTGCCGACACGAGTGATGAAGATGAATCACATTATGTCGAGGATCTTGCTAGGCTTCAGACTCAAGAATTTGTCTGCTAAGCTTGAAGCGTAGAAACCGAATGGAGAGGTTGCTAATGAAGGAGTCAGAGAAACCATGGTTCTCACTGAAGTTGATTCTCGCCACACCTACCATCCACAAATCCACCAAGGCTATGTCGCTTTTCTTCATGTTCCTTCAAGCGTCTTCGCACTTTGAGAACCTTATACACGCTTTCAAAACCCTCGATCTTGGAAATCATCAACCCAAAGTCGGCATCTTCACCTCACCCTCTTATGATGCCGAGTTTGAACCAACTATCACTAATCTTGATTCTTCCATTGAAGTCACCCCCATCGCTACTCGTAGGATCAATATTGCTCATCCTCAATCCAATATTATCGGTGATCTTCCCGCACCGTTAGAACTCGACGGCTATAACAAGTCCTCAATTTGGACAGATTGCTTTTTCTCTTATGTCTCCAACCAAAGAAGAGACAATCACATGCACTTCAAGCATTGTCTGCTTGTTTGTTTTTCTCAAGTGGAACCAACAAGTGTTTCTTAAGCTCTTAACGATTCAAGCCGGCTAGAAGCAATGCAAGAAGAAATGCAACAATTTCACAATCAGCAGGTTCGATTTTGGTTCCACTCCTCGATGGCAATATGCCATTAGGACAAAGTGGATTTTAAGAATAAGAGAGATGCTCGGGTGTTGTGATAAAAACAAAGCAAGATTAGTGGCTCAAGGCTTTTAGTATAAGAGGGGGATTGATTATGATGAAGTGTTTGCACTGCCAAGAGTTGAAGCAATTGCATTTTCTTGGCTTATGCTTCTTATATGGGTTTCATGGTGTATCGATGGATGTTAAAGGCGTCAGATGTGAGATTGAAGAGGAAGTTTATGTCACTCAACCCAAGGGATTTGAAGACCCGATCACCCAAATCATGTTTACAAGGTTGTTAAAGCTCTATGGTTACATCGTGCACCCCGAGCTTGGTATGCTAGGCTTTCATCATTTCACCAAGCATGGCTACTGGAGAGGTGCTATTGATAAAACTCGCTCTCAAGAAGAATTACTCGACATCATTCTTGTGCAAGTTTATGGATGAAATTATTTTGGCTCCACAAACCAAGCTTGGTGCAGTGGAATTTGAGGACCTAATGAAGGGTGAATTTCAGATGAGTGCATGGAGAGAGCTTACTTTTTCTGGGTCTCCAAGTTTAGCAGAAACAAGATGGCATCTTTATCAACAAGATAAATATGTGAGGGACATTTTGAAGAAATTTGGTATGGAAGGTGTTAGACCGCCACAACACCTTATGAAGCTCCAAAGACAAAGCAAATAATGAACCGATCACCGTGAATGTTCATCCGCAGACAGTCCATGATTGGTTCATTGATGTATCTAACAGCCTTCAAGACCCGATCCACATTCACCGTGAGTGTTTGTTTCGACATCAAGTCACCCACTTACTTCCCATCTCAATGTCGCCAAGAAGATCTTTAAGTACCTCAAAGGCCAACCTCTTTAGGCCTTTGGTACCCAAAAGAATCTCCTTTCAAGTTGGAAGCATATAGTGACAAAGATTATGTTGGTGCAAATATGGATAGAAGATCCACAACCGAGGTCGCCAATTTCTTGGCAAGAGGTTGATTTCTTGGCAATGCAAGAAACAAACCATTGCGGCTACCTTTAACCATCAAGGTAGTATGTTGTCACGTGAAATTGTCGTGATGTGTCCTTTGATTCAAACCAATTGTCGGACTATGGGTACAACTTCATGAACACTACAATTCATATAGATAATCAAAGTACCATCCGCATTGTCAAAAATCCAGCTTTTCACAATAACAAAACACATTGAAATCGTGCACCACTTTATAAGAGATGCATATGAAAACATTTGATAAAAGTGGCTAAAATTCATACCGATGATAATGTGGTAGACTTGTTAACAAAAGCGCTTGATGGACCAAGGTTTCAACACCGTGGTCAATATTGAATGTTAAACCCTGATCGCATAGTTTAAGGGGAGGCATAGGTCTCGGGGAGGCATATGCCTGTGGGAGGATTTGTGCAAACTCGTGATATTTTTGTGTCATATTTTTGATTTTTGTGTGTTATTTTGTTTACTAACACTAACTTTCTAATAATTCTTTAGTTTGTTTTTCTTTGTGTTGTTCTTGTGTGTTTTGTGTCTGCTTTGCGCTTGTCCGGATTGCATTTTGTCTATTCCTTGTCCGCATTGCGCTTTGTCTATCCCATGATCAAGATCAAATTCATCAAGTGTGGTTCATTAGTATATGGTCAAGATAGCTAAAAGATCGTTGCTTGTTTCTTCCAAATCAAAAGCATCAAGCAAACAATTTGATTCCACCAAGTTATAATATCAAGAAAAGAAATTGAAGTCAAATTGTTCATTCATTCATTCAAGAAAAAGCATTTACCATACCATACCATATAAAGTCAACCTACTACAAATGCATCTTCAAGATACGAGCTATACACTTAAGCTAATCCTAATCTAGTGCATATCATCTATTCCAACATCTAAGTGAATGTTGATATGCATTAGATGTCGGCTTTGCTTTTGTGGGTCTTGTATAACCACCCATTCCGCCTATTAAGATGGTCGGATATGACCAATACGACGAAGATGCTAAGGACCAAAATGGAGAGGATGGATTGATGCAAACATTGATGATGACGATGACCACGCATGATGACGGAGAAAAATAACGCTCTGTGGTGTTTCATCTATGCATTTCAACCAAAATGCAATCCATCCACCCTCTCTAAGCCCTTCTATTATACGATGTGTGGTTGATGCACCAAAAGATGGCGAATGAGACCAAGAACCACCTCTCTATCTTTGGGAGTGGCGGATTCTGCACGAGGCCTTTGTTGAGGCCGAGGTGCGGAGGTTGAGTATGATGTTCCTCCTTATAGGAGTCATCGAATCATCGCAGATTCACTTGGATTCACTACACTATCATCTTCCTCAAGAAGGAAAAGGTGATTTATTTGGTCGTGGATAGGGTTGAGGAAAGTAATGTAGCCATGGGTTTGATTCACCACTGATGATGATGAAGAGGATGATGAAGATGATGTTGTGAGATCTATGATCTCGTGTTTGGTATTCATGGTACAATTTGGTTAATTGGGGTTTGTTATTGAATTTAGGGTTTGTGGTAAATATTGGGGAACTTTGATGAAGAGATAAGTAACATTGGGATCATTTTATAGATGGGTTCGAGGTTCAATGAAAATTAATGCGAGTGGGTGGCATGCATTCTAGAATCTTACCAAAGATATTCTTATCTTTGATGCATTCTGTCGAGTTATAACTCAGCAGATTGACCATGTGTTTCTCAAGTGTTATTTTGGGTTTGGTCAGTTGATATACACGTCAACGACGGTCAACCAAACGGTCCATTTTTCTTTGACTATAATTTGGGCAAAACTATCACCCACCATCACTCTTTCGAACAAACCAATTCCTCTCATCCTACATCCACAAACACCACCTTTACGAGAAACATAACCCTAAAAACTCATATCCTCATGGCTCTTGAATTTAAACATGACCACAACAAAGTTGCATTTCGAAACAGTAAGGATATGAATTGTACGAACCAATGGTGGAATTCTTGAAAAGGTCCAAGATTTGTTATGTTTTACTCATTCTCCGAATGAGATATATGAATCATTGGTTACCGCGCTGGGAATCAACAAGAGGAATGAGACAGAGATTGTGGGTCACGTGATTGGAATGAGCACATGCCGACAGAGGACCTAATTGAGGAAGCTTCACTGGAAGATGCTGATGGAGCATTTCACTCTAATCAGAAGACGTGCTTATCGGGCTAAGGGCAATTGGCTATCGAGGTACAAGGACCGATATGTGGTGAAAAAGGAACTTTGCCCGTGGAGGTTCCTGGTTCACACACCGCTTCAATGCATAAGCAACAAGTCGAGGATGGGACCAGCTCTCACCCAACTAGGATATGGTATTGTGTGTCTTTCCCAAGGGTAACTTACAATTTTTCTAAGTATATTTTTGAAAACATGGTTGAAAATCTTCAAAGGAAAAGGCTAAGTTTTTAATGTACCCAAGGTTTTTGCAAATGATTTTAGACACCACTACACAAGCCCAATCCTTCTATCCCATAGGTGCTTTAATCGCTAAATTATTTGCATCCATGAGAACTAACTTTCGTGGGGAACATCATCCTTACTTGCGCCCATGTTGCCCCAAGGCAATGAGGTCAGCCGATGAGGAGAATGCAAGCAATAATCCTCCTTCTTCACCTTGCACCGATGGTAATCCATTAGTTAACATTGATGAGGCCCCTCATCAACTGCTGAAGCAACTCATGTTGCTCCGCATCGCCCACCTTGTCCCACCCACCACCCACTCTAGTTACACATGATGAGTCCGATCTTTATAGACTACCACACCAAGTCCCTGTTAGGGATCCTCTCAATGAAGATCTTCCTCACTTTGAGCATGACCATGATTCTACCGAAGGTCCAATGAAGCTCCCTTACCACGAGCAATCACCGGTGAGCCGAGGACCCTATTACACTCTCATCTATCTATGCTCTGTCATGTGTATGCCGAGGTTACTAGTCTAAAAAGGAGCTTGCAGAGACCAAGTCTTCTTGGGAGTAAGATTGAAGAACGCGTAATCAAGTCAAGGAATTAGAGGACAAACTTAAAGGGCCTCCAACGGAAGCTTGTGGTTTCTTCCATGAAGAACAAGAAGTACCTCATTTGAGTCTCCGGATATGTTAATGATGTTTCTCTCAATGATCCTTCATCATTAGTCGATGCTTCCTCAAAGAAGAAGGAACCCGCTCTTTACAAAAGAAGAAAGAGAGCTTATTTAAGTAAGGTTTCTTCCGAACTTCAAAGGACCCCAGTGTTGACAAGGCAGAATCTCCGATGCAAATTGAAGATGTATCTTCATATCATGGTCAATCTTCATCTGCTCAAGAACCAACAAGCCCTTCACCTTCAAAGCAGATCTTTCGATGTTGTTGTCATGACCACCAGCTGATGATACGCATCAACATGTTTCTCCCACAGCTGACTTGGGTATTGCTACCGAGGTTCCCGCTGCTGATATAATCAAGATGAGTGTGCTAAGAAGCTCGATGATAAAGGGAAAGATGTAATAATCAAGATGAGCTTGGTCCAGATCCGTAAGTAAGGAGGAAAACTAGGACAAGCTAGTAGATTGGCCGAGTTTGAAAAGTCAAAGAAAAGTGCATTATTGGCTCAACAACTTGAAACAGAGGACTTTTCATCTTTAACTCCCGAGAAGAAGAACCGAATGCAATGCGGTTCGGATGCACCGTGAACACCGATGTTCTAACCTCGCAAGTCATTTCAAGACCTTCTCTTCAAAGTATACTAGGTGGAGATTTCCTAGTGACAATTATGTGGAGCAAATGATGGCTCGTGGAAGACAAAGGAAGCAAGAAGCTATTGCACAAAGGAGAGCCATCAAAGCTCAAGAACAAAGAGAAACCTCCTACTAAATCTGAAATGAGAATGTTGGTGAAAAATCAATGCTCGATGTACAACTCTGGCTTAACAATGAAACAAGTCAAGGCTTTTCCTGATCATGTCCTGTTTCGCAAATATAACCAAATCATGAGGGACAAATCATCATCTTCAACACATTCTACCAACTTGAAAAGGATTGCTGAGAATGAAGTTGCTCTAGAAGCCAAAAGACTCAAGTCTGATGACGCTCCACCCAAAGCGACTTCTCCAGTCATTTCTATTGAAGCATCTGCTGAAGTTGCTTCCTCTATTGACAAGGGTCCATCTGCTGAACCATCTTCCAATTCTTCTGAAGCACCTGATATATTAGCCCCCAGTTCATCTATGGCACCCGTTGTCACTCTAGAAGATTCCAAAGTTGAGGAAGCTGATCTCGCTGAAATAAAAACAAAAAGGGCAATAAAGATGCTTCACAGGATGAATGCACTTCGTGTTCCAACTAAGTCTCCCTCTACCTCTTCAAGTCTTACCACAAATGTTCAAGATGAAAATGCTCCTCCGGGAAATCTATATGCCCGGAAGGAGGAAGAAGAGAATGGCCAAAAGATCTCCTTGATCTTGAAGTCGATGACTCTACTTTCATTATAGAGGTTCTACCGATGATTTTCTTGAGGAGATCAAAATGAGTTGGTCGATTGAAATCAAGGATGATGAGAATGTCATTCATCGGCGGACTCCACTTTAATGGAATTCACCTTTCTAAAGGAAATTCTACACTTGCAGACAGTGGCACTCGCTTTCCTGCTCACTGTAGTTACCACCTATTATCGCAACAAGGACCCTCAAGGTTCTCGGGATGTTCTTACCAGAGATCTTCAAGTCCTATTAAACCTCATTCTCCCAATAGTAAAGCTCATTCCATTTGGGAGAACTCACATCGCTGGAAGGTTGCGTCCTCGAGATTCTATCCTCTCCCTCGTGTGCATGTGCTTGAGACTAAGGGTGGAATCATCAGATGCTTGTCAAAGAAAGTATCCATTGCCCAAGAGACTTATGGAATGGATGCTTAGTCGAATTGGAGATTCCTCCGCATCCAGCTGGTAATGAAAGACTGTCTGCCTCAACATTGCGGGTTTGATCAAGACTCAACTTCTTCAACAAAGAATAGGCCTCATCCTCATCCTTATCATGGTACTTGGTACTCGATCTACTTTGTTTTGCTACATCTGCTTTGTGTTATTTGTCGATTTCGTGTTTTTTTCAATTTATTAGTTAAAAAAAAAAAAAAAAAAAACTAACTTTTATGCGTGCTTGTTTGTTGTAAAATTCGATGGTTTTAACTCACCGATGTACCAGCAGTATGTCAAAGAGTTGGCTAGTCCAAAGGGTACAGCCTGGTAAAGACACAACAAACCGCTGATAATGAACGGTTTGCTCAAAATCATAGGGTCTACAACCACCCATGCTTAATCATTGAGGGTTGTATGGTCATCAATTCACCATGGTCTATTCCTTTTGGAATCCATGAATTGGCTAGCCACATGAATATGGGATGTGGTAAAGGCAACCGACTCCATATTTGGTTCTCAATTCACCAATACTAAGAATTGACTAGTCCCGAGCAAACGGCCATGTGTAAAGACAAGTCAAATCCATTTATATGGTTGCCGGTTTGCTAATAAATCGATGGTTATCAATGTACCATAGTTTTCGAACTCAAACATATGGCTACTCCAAGAGTGATGGCTATTATAAAGAGACATCAAACCCATTATTTTCAATGATTCACCTCTCATGTGAGTTAACACACCGGAAGTGATGAGAATAGTATGAAACTTATATGTTTTGATGTACATGATGTCATATGTTGTCGCAAAGATCCGTGTATCAGCTCAAGAATCATAGAGATGTTCTTCTTCCAATCTTGCCGCCATGTTCGAATGCAACTCTCACCGTGAAGTATTTGTGCTCAAGAAACCGGACCTTCCTAACTCGTGAAGTGTTTATGGTATGGGAGGATATCGCTGGGAATTTTCTCACAAGATGGTACAATCCTCAACAATATTAACGATCTATCAAGGAAACCGGAACTTAACCTAGTCAAACCCAGCTTAGGAGGATTGTTGAACAGAACTGTCGGATCCCGCCGAGCCGCCGAAGAGTCGATTCGCCGGCTATACCGCCAGTCGCACGAGATCGATTCGCCAGCCATCGCGAGCAAGCGTGACAGCAGTCAGTCGATGTGCCGCAGCGAGCTGGCCGACATACAGAAGTTTACGAACAAACATTAAGAACAATGTTTGAAATGATTAGATGCACGCAGCATGTTTGCAGCAGCTTATTGTAACGCCGAGTTGCTGTTTTCTATAAAGAACCATAATAGTATAGAGATAAGTTTTGTTCTGTTCAGAACATCCGAACATAGATCTATAATCAAACATCTGCAGATCAAAGAGTTCTGTTATTATACCAGGCTCGCCACAAAATGAGCGAGATCTTTCTGCTCAGACAGTAACACCATCCATTCCTCGAGTGCTTAAGATCTATCAGTCTCGTGTTTTCAACAATTGTTGAAAACACAAAGACCTTGATAGATCTTAAGCACTCGAGAGATCGCTAGTGTTGCCTATGTAACGCCAAGCAAACTAATAGAAGATCTCACAACCCGTATTTTGTAGCGGAAAGTAAATACAAGTTATAATAACTAAGAACTCTTTGATCCTCTATGGATCTTTGATTATAGAAACTCTATGTTTGATATTTTACAAGACTTGAAAGACTTAAGAAAACTTATCTCTTACATACTATTATGGTTCCTTTTATAGGCAAGAAACCCTAACGACTCACGAGCTGCTATAATGTACGCCCTAATACAAATAAACAACGATGCATCTAGACAAGCATGCAACTAATCATTTTGTTTTACTAATGATATTGTTTATTCCGAGTAAGCTCTATATAATACGGCGCCAACCTATTCTTCATACTGGCACGACTTTTCCCGATACCACCTACATACGGCGCTTATCTTCCCACGTGATTCAGACTCATCGCATCGTAATCACGATCTCTCGTGATTAACATCATCAAGTATAGCTTCACAGAATCCATTCTTCTTCTCGGCGAAACTCTTCGGCATAAACTCTTCACAGATCCAGAGAGTTCACCGAATTCCCAACAGCTATCAAAACCAAGGTAATTTCTATCCCGCACCAAATCAAGGTTTCCAACATCAAGGAACCTTAATCAAAACAATTTCAATCGAGGAATCAATTTCATGGGAATATGAATCCTAATCAAGGAAATTTTCAAAATCAAGGCCCTAATCCTAACATTAGAGGCCGTAATTTTCCTAATCCACCTCCCGCCATTGTTCCAACCGACCATCATCCGATGAGTTGTTAAGCAATTCATGAAATCCCAAGATGAAATGAACAGTTGTTGGTCCGCCGATTGTCGATCTTAAGAAGTCTTTAAATGATCAACCTCGGCTCGAAAACTTCCGAGCAACACGATCGCTAACCCGAGGGGCGATGCAAAAGCGATCACAACCGTAAGTGGTGTTTCATGATGGACCCGCTATTCCTACTACCTCTTCTTCTTCTCTCCCAAAGGTAGTAGAAAGTAAACCTAAGACACACAATGGACCCACGACTCCAATGCCTCCTCCACCAGGAGAAATGAGTCAAGTTACCAAGGATACAACGGACAAGGTGCATTATTCACAAGCATCAAGTATCAAGACACGCCCTACCTTCTAGAGTCCAACCTCAAGTTGTCCAGAACCCAAATCTAATCCAGGAGTTGTTTTTGAACCTCCAGAGCTCCCGCTGAAAACCGTGAATCCAAATCTTCTATTCCTTATCCAAAGACGTTGAATGAGCAAAGCTCCGCGAGAAAGCCACTATCAAATGGACAAATTTTTTCAAAATTTCCAAGAGTTACATTTTGACATAAGCTTTATGATGCTATCATGCCGATGCCCAAGTTTGCATCAACTCTCAAACACATGTTAAGCAACAAGGAAAAGTCGCTTGAAATGGCAAAACTCCTTCGAACGAGAACCGCCAAAGAAGCTATCCCGAAGAAGCTTCCTGAAAGCTTGGAGATCCCGGAAAATTTCTTACCTTGTGTATTTCGTGAATGGTTGAATGCTTTGCCCTAGCGTATCTTGGTGCAAGCATCAACTCGATGCCTTATTCAAGATGGAAGAAACTTTCTCTTCCGAACTCACTCCTACATGCATGACTCGAGCTTGCGATCGTTTCCATATCCCGTCCTCTTGGCATTGCCGAGGACGATTTGTGGAAAGTAGGAAAGTTCCATTTTCCACCGACTTCGGGTTGTTGATTTTGATGCCGATCATCGGGTTCCTCTCATTGTTGGTCGAGGATTCCCGAACGGGCCGTGCTCATTGATGTATTTGAGCAAGAAATCACATTA
Source organism: Chrysanthemum lavandulifolium (assembly GCA_022545495.1). Classification (NCBI taxonomy): domain Eukaryota; kingdom Viridiplantae; phylum Streptophyta; class Magnoliopsida; order Asterales; family Asteraceae; genus Chrysanthemum; species Chrysanthemum lavandulifolium. Next base: position 255,884,889 of record CM040245.1, read on the forward strand.
CGTGTTGGTAATGAAGTCATTACCTTTAACCTTGATCAAACTTCGAGGTACTCGCCAACTATGATTCCAATCTAAGCAACCGAATAGATATCATTGATGTTGCTTCAAGAGTACTCAAGAAGTTCTTGGTTATTCTCATAATTCCGTGAGGGATCCCACCACATCTTCTCAACCTATCATAGCCAATTCTACTCCTTCTATCACCTCTTTTGAGGAAGAGACTTCATCTTGAAGAGATTGAAGCATACTTGGCTAGTGATTCTGCTCCATGGAAATTGATCACGCCCAATTGACATTGAGGGGGACATACTTCATTGAGAAGTTGCTTAATGATGATCCATCGTCAACCCTCACACTAGTGATTCAATTCCGATGAGATTAATCGAGGAAATATTCTTGAGAAATTGTTAAATCATGACACTTCTCCTCCTCTCCTCCCATCAAGCTTCATAACAAGGAAGTCAAGTCGCTTGAGAAAACTAAAGAATTTCCCGAGGTTGAGCTTAAGGACTTACCGCCTCATCTTGAGTATGCATTTTTGAAGGTGATGATAAATTGTCCTGTCATTATTGCTCGAGATTTGAGTAAAGATGAAAAGTCGCCTCATAAAGATCTTGAAGTCACACAAGCAAGCAATTGCTTGAAACTCTCCGACATTAAGGTATCAACCCCGAGTTTTGTACTCACAAAATCTTGATGGAGGATGACTTCAAACCAATAGCTCAACATCGTAGAAGAGTAAATCCAAAATCCATGATGTTATCAAACAAGAGGTTATCAAACTTCTTGATGCGTGATTGATTTACCCAATCTCGTATAGTCCTTGGGTTAGCCCAATTCATTGTGTTCAAAAAGGGTGGCATTATCTGTTGTCACAATGAAGATAACGAGTTAATTCCAACTCGATTGGTTACGGATGGCATGTGCATTGACTATCGTAAGTTGAATGACGCCACCAGAAGACCATTTTCCTCTACCCTTCATGGACCAAATGCTTGAGAGATTAAAGGTGAACGAATACTATTGTTTCCTTTGATGGTTTCTCGGTTATTTTCGATTCCCATTGATCCACGTAATCAAGAGAAACCACATTCACCGCCCATACGGAACTTTGCCTACAAACGTATGCCTTTTGCCCTATGTAATGCTCCCGCACGCTCCACCGATGTATGATGGCCATTTTCACGACATGATCGGGAAACAATGGAGGTGTTTATGGATGACTTCTCGGTCATTGGGGATTCATTTCAAACATGTCTCTCCCATTTAGAAAATGCTTCAATGGTGTGAAGACACCAATCTTTGTCTAAATTGGGAGAAAAGTCACTTTATGGTCAAAGAAGGCATTGCCCTGGCCATAAAATTTCAAAAACGGGATTGAGGTAGATAGAGCAAAAGTAGATGTTATTAAATTACCTCATCCTACTACCGCCAAAGGTATTAGGAGTTTTCTAGGTCATGCCGGTTTCATCGTAGATTCATACAAGATTTTTTCTAAAATCGCCCGCCTATGACCCATCTTCGAGAAAGATGCCTTTATCTTCTCACCGAGCATCAAGCTTTGAAACATTGAAGAAAAAGCTATCAAGCACCCATTCTCGTTCTTCGAATCGACTTGCCTTTGAGCTCATGTGCGATGCAAGTGATTTTGCTATCGGTGCAATTCCTAGGGCAACGCAAACAAGCATTTTCACCCTATCCACTACGCAAGTAAAACTATGATCAAGCTCAAACTCATTACACCACCACGTAAAAAGAGCTATTAGCCGGTGTATGCATTTGAGAAGTTTCGCCATACTTAATCTTGACCAAATGCGCGGTGTATACGGATCACTGCTCTCAAATATCTCTTTGCAAAACAAGATGCAAAGCCGAGATTGTCGCTGATTCTCCTCGCCAAGAATTTGATATCATTATACGTGATAAAAAGGAGCCGAGAATCTAGTCCGATCATCTCGTCTGATTAGAAACCCTCACCAAGATATTTTCAAGAAAAGGAAATAAATGAAACATTTCTCTCGAGACACCCAATGCGGTTTCTTTTCGTGAAATTCTACCACCCCATGGTTTGCCGACCAAGAAATTACCATGGGGTAACTTCAAAGTGAAAGGGATGTCGACCCAACGTAAGAACAAATTCTTCAAGGATGTTAAAAATTATTTCGGACGCACCCTACTTGTTCAAAATTTGTGCGGATTGTCATCGTGCGATGTGTTTATGGATGTGAAGCTATTGACATTCTCACAATTTTGCCATGCTGGACCCATCAGCCATCATAGTCCAAACTATGGGAATTTTCTACAAGATGGTACAATCCTCAACAATATTAACGATCTATCAAGGAAACCGAACTTAACCTAGTCAAACCCAGCTTAGAGGATTGTTGAATTACGTAACCATCGATCTCGCCGAAGAGCCGAAGAAGAATCGATTCGCCGGCTTATACCGCCAGGCAGTTACCGAGATCGTGATTCGCCGATAGCACCACGCCGCCGAGAGCGCCGCAGTCAGCCGCAGCTGGTCGCCGCCGACATAGCTATTTACGAATAAACAAACACAGTAAAACAAATGTTGTTGCAGCGAGACGCATGCTGCATATGCCAGAGCGACAAACGCCGTGGAACATTGTTTCGCCTATAAAGGAACCATAGTATAAGAGATGTTTTTTGTCTGTCGTCAGAACATCCGAACATAGAATTTCTAATCAAAGATCCACAGGATCAAAGAGTTCTTGCTATTATCCAGGCTATCACAGCAAAACAGTCAGAGATCTTTGTTTGCAGATACAGGCAACACCATCTATCTCCGAGTGCTAAGATCATCAGGTCTTGTGTTTTCAACAATTGCTGAAAACACAAAGACCTTGATAGATCTTAAGCACTCGAGATCGCTAGTGTTGCCTATGTAATCACAAGCAAACTAATAGAAGATCTCACAACCCGTATTTTGTAGCGGAAAGTAAATACAAGTTATAATAACTAAGAACTCTTTGATCCTCTATGGATCTTTTGATTATAGAAACTCTATGTTTCGATATTTTACAAGACTTGAAAGACTTAAGAAAACTTATCTCTTACATACTATTATGGTTCCTTTATAGGCAAGAAACCCTAACGACTCACGAGCCATAATGTACGCTCCTAATACAAATATAAACAACGATGCATCTAGACAAGCATGCAACTAATCATTTTGTTTTACTAATGATATTGTTTATTCCGAGTAAGCTCTATATAATACGGCGCCAACCTATTCTTCATACTGCCACCGACTTTTCCCGATACCACCTACATACGGCGCTTATCTTCCCACGTGATTCAGACTATCGCAGAATCACGATCTCAGATTAACATCATCAAGTATAGCTTCAGCAGTAATCCATTCTTCTTCTACAAACTCTTCGCATAAACTCTTCACAGATCCAAAGAGTTTACCGAATTCCCAACATATCAAAACCAAGGTAATTTCTATCCCGCACCAAATCAAGGTTTCCAACATCAAGGAACCTTAATCAAAACAATTTCAATCGAGGAATCAATTTCATGGGAATATGAATCCTAATCAAGGAAATTTTCAAAATCAAGGCCCTAATCCTAACATTAGAGGCCGTAATTTTCCTAATCCACCTCCCGCCATTGTTCCAACCGACCATCATCCGATGAGTTGTTGAAGCACCATGAAATCCCAAGATGAAATGAACAGTTGTTGGTCCGCCGATTGCGTCGATCTTAAGAAGTCTTTAAATGATCAACCTCGGCTCTGAAAACTTCCGAGCAACACGATCGCTAACCCGAGGGGCGATGCAAAGCGATCACAACCGTATGGTGTTTCATATGATGGACCCGCTATTCCTACTACCTCTTCTTCTTCTCTCCCAAAGGTAGTAGAAAGTAAACCTAAGACACACAATGGACCCACGACTCCAATGCCTCCTCCACTGTGAGAAATGAGTCAAGTTACCAAGGATACAACGGACAAGGTGCATTATTCAAGCCCATAAAGTATCAGACACGCCCTACCTTCTAGAGTCCAACCTCAAGTTGTCCGAGAACCCAAATCTAATCCAGAGTTGTTTTGAACCTCCAGAGCTCCGTTGAAAACCAGAATCCAAATCTTCTATTCCTTATCCAAAGACGTTTGAATGAGCAAAGCTCCGCGAGAAAGCTACCATCAAATGGACAAATTTTTCAAAATTTCCAAGAGTTACATTTTGACATAAGCTTTATGGATGCTATCATGTCGATGCCCAAGTTTGCATCAACTCTCAAACACATGTTAAGCAACAAGGAAAAGTCGCTTGAAATGGCAAAACTCCTTCGAACGAGAACCGCCAAAGAAGCTATCCCGAAGAAGCTTCTGAAAGCTTGGAGATCCCGGAAAATTTCTCTTACCTTGTGTATTTCGTGAATGGTTGAATGCTTTGCCCTAGCAGATCTTGGTGCAAGCATCAACTCGATGCCTTATTCAAGATGGAAGAAACTTTCTCTTCCTGAACTCACTCCTACATGCATGACTCTCGAGCTTGCGATCGTTCCATATCCCGTCCTCTTGGCATTGCCGAGGACGATTTGTGAAAGTAGGAAAGTTCCATTTTCCACCGACTTCGTGGTTGTTGATTTTGATGCCGATCATCGGGTTCCTCTCATTGTTGGTCGAGGATTCCGAGAACGGCCGTGCTCTCATTGATGTATTTGAGCAAGAAATCACATTACGTGTTGGTAATGAAGTCGCACCTTTAACCTTGATCAAACTTGAGGTACTCGCCAACTATGATTCCGAATCGGTTAACCGAATAGATATCATTGATGTTGCTTCAAGAGTACTCTCAAGAAGTTCTTGGTTATTCTCATAATTACGTGAGTGGGATCCCACCACATCTTCTCAACCTATCATAGCCAATTCTACTCCTTCTATCACTCCTTTTGAGGAAGAGACTTCATCTGGAAGAGATTGAAGCATACTTGGCTAGTGATTCTGCTCCATGGGAAATTGATCACGCCCAATTGACATTGAGGGGACATACTTCTCATTGAGAAGTTGCTTAATGATGATCCATCGTCAACCCTCACACTAGTGATTCAATTCCCGATGAGATTAATCGGAGGAAATATTCTTCTTGAGAAATTGTTAAATCATGACACTTCTCCTCCTCTCCTCCCATCAAGCTTCATAACAAGGAAGTCAAGTCGCTTGAGAAAACTAAAGAATTTCCCGAGGTTGAGCTTAAGGACTTACCGCCTCATCTTGAGTATGCATTTCTTGAAGGTGATGATAAATTGCCCGTCATTATTGCTCGAGATTTGAGTAAAGATGAAAAGTCGCTCTCATAAAGATCTTGAAGTCACACAAGCAAGCAATTGCTTGGAAACTCTCCGACATTAAGGTATCAACCCCGAGTTTTGTACTCACAAAATCTTGATGGAGGATGACTTCAAACCAATGAGCTCAACATCGTAGAAGAGTAAATCCAAAATCCATGATGTTATCAAACAAGAGGTTATCAAACTTCTTGATGCGAGATTGATTTACCCAATCTCGTATAGTCCTTAGGTTAGCCCAATTCATTGTGTTCAAAAAGGGTGGCATTATCATTGTCACAATGAAGATAACGAGTTAATTCCAACTCGATTGGTTACGGGATGGCGTGTGTGCATTGACTATCGTAAGTTGAATGACGCCACCAGAAAGACCATTTTCTCTACCCTTCATGGACCAAATGCTTGAGAGATTAGCAGGAACGAATACTATTGTTTCCTTGATGGTTTCTCGGTTATTTTCGATTCCCATTGATCCACGTAATCAAGAGAAACCACATTCACCGCCCATACGGAACTTTTGCCTACAAACGTATGCCTTTTGCCCTATGTAATGCTCCCGCACGCTCCACCGATGTATGATGGCCATTTTCCACGACATGATCGGGAAACAATGGAGGTGTTTATGGATGACTTCTCGGTCATTGGGGATTCATTTCAAACATGTCTCTCCCATTTAGAAAAATGCTTCAATGGTGTGAAGACACCAATCTTTGTCTAAATTGGGAGAAAAGTCACTTTATGGTCAAAGAAGGCATTGCCCTTGGCCATAAAATTTCCAAAACGGGATTGAGGTAGATAGAGCAAAAGTAGATGTTATTGCTAAATTACCTCATCCTACTACCGCCAAAGGTATTAGGAGTTTTCTAGGTCATGCGGTTTCTATCGTAGATTCATACAAGATTTTTCTAAAATCGCCCGCCTATGACCCATCTTCTTGAGAAAGATGCCTTTATCTTCTCACCGAGTGCATCAAGCTTTTGAAACATTGAAGAAAAAGCTTCTCAAGCACCCATTCTCGTTGCTCCGATCGACTTGCCTTTTGAGCTCATGTGCGATGCAAGTGATTTTGCTATCGGTGCAGTCCTAGGGCAACGCAGAAACAAGCATTTTCACCCTATCCACTACGCAAGTAAAACTATGACTCAAGCTCAAACTCATTACACCACCACGTAAAAAGAGCTATTAGCCGTGTGTATGCATTTGAGAAGTTTCGCCATACTTAATCTTGACCAAATGCGTGGTGTATACGGATCACTGCTCTCAAATATCTCTTTGCAAAACAAGATGCAAAGCCGAGATTGCTCGTTGGATTCTCCTCCCGCAAGAATTTGATATCATTATACGTGATAAAAAGGAGCCGAGAATCTAGCTGCGATCATCCGTCTGATTAGAAACCCTCACCAAGATATTTTCAAGAAAAAGGAATAAATGAAACATTTCCTCTCGAGACACCCAATGCGGTTTCTTTTCGTGGAAATTCTACCACCCCATGGTTTGTGACTTATGAAATTACCATGCGGGTAACTTCAAAGTGAAAGGATGTCGACCCAACGTAAGAACAAATTCTTCAAGGATGTTAAAATTATTTCGGGGCGACCCTACTTGTTCAAAATTTGTGCGGATCAGTCATCGTGCGATGTGTTTATGGACGAAGCTATTGACATTCTCACATTGCCATGCTTTGGACCCATCAGGGCCATCATAGTCCAAACTACACCGCCAAAAGGTGTTTGATTCCGGTTTTATTGGCCCACTATCTATAAGGATGCCCACGATTTTGTCAAAGCTTGTGACGCTTGTCAACGCCACGGAAATATCTCTCAAAGAAATGAAATGCCGCAAAAATGCCATTCAAGTTTGTGAGATCTTTGACATATGGGGTATTGACTTTATGGGGCCATTTCCTTGCCTCATGTAACAAATACATACTCGTGGTGTTGACTATTTGTCAAAATGGGTTGAAGCAAAATCTTTACCTACCAATGATGCCCGAGTTGTTGTGAAATTTTGAAATCTCTTTTGCTAGGTTTGGAACTCCGAGAGCGATAATCGCGATCGTGGTACACATTTCGCAATGACCAATTTGATCGTGTCATGCAAAAGTATGGTGTTACCCACCGTCTCTCATCGCATACCACCCCAAACAAGTGGGTAGGTGGAAGTTTCCAACCGTGGTATTAAAAGAATTTTGAAAGGACAAGAGGCGAAAACCGCATCCCGGTCGGATAAACTGGATGACGCACTGGGCCTTCCATACAATTTTACAAAACACCCATCGGGTGTACTCCATACAAGCTAGTGTACGGAAAGGCATGTCATCTTCCGATTGAGCTTGAGCACAAGGCATACCGGGCCTTGAAACATGCAAACTTCGATATTCAGACGGTGGTGATCACGTAAAAGTTCAAATGAATGAATTAAATGAACTCGTGATCAAGCATACGAAACTCTTTGATCTACAAACAAAAGACAAAGAAGATTCATGACTCTAAAATCAAGAACCGCGCTTTCAACGTTGGTGATCGAGTCCTTCTTTTCAATTCAAGATTGAAGATTTTCTGGAAAGCTCAAGTCCCGTTGGTGCGTCCATTTACTATCGCTAAGGTTTATCCTTATGGTACCATTGAGTTATCTCACCGATGGTCTAAATTTTAAAGTAAATGGTCATCGAGTGAAGCATTACTTTGGAGAGAACATTTCATCCATGGTTGTCCCGGATCTACAAACTTTCCCATGAACCAATGAATGCGGGATCGAGTCAAGCTAGTGACTCGGTAATCAAAAACATTAGCACACACCATATGGGTTTTCACCCATATTTCGCCTCTTCTTTCTCGTTTCTACCACCCTAGTGTGGGAGTTACCCCACACTGTTGTATATAAAATCTTTCTTTAAAAAAAAAAAAAAAAAAAAAAAACCTCTTTCAAATAATGGCCGAGTATTTCCCTTTTACGTTCTCGGTTTCGCAGATAACTGCCGTACTTTGAATATTGAGGGCAATATTCATTTCTAAGTGTGGGGGCGGAATTTCACGAATTTTATCATGTATTATCCACCCAATTCCGCTTTGGCTAAAATTTTTTTTGGAGTAAGTGTTTTCACTTACTCAACATATGGTTATCGATCCACCATGTCTAACCCACAAAAGGATTGGCTAATCCAGAGCAAACGGCTCTTGGTAAAGATATCTCAAATCCGTTTATGGCTTGCAATTTGCCTAAATTTGTATGGTATTCAACTCACCATATCCTAAAAAGTGAAGAGTTGGCCCGCAAGTTTATGGCTTGTGGTAAAGGCAAGTGGAAAAGCCATAATTGGTAATCACCACCAAAGATAATGCCGATAATTTATCTAAGAGTTGGCTAGTCCAGCAAACGGCCGTAAAGACAAATCAAATCTTCTGACTAATGATTTGCTCAAAATCATTTGGTTATCGTTGTACCAAGGTTCTTACTTGAATCAAAACAATTGGCTACTCCGAGTGATGGCTTTTGGTAAAGAGTTTTAAAATCCATTAAAGATCTAAAACATTGCTAGGACTAGCAATATCTTAGTGTGGAATTGATGAGTGTCTAAATACTCATCATTTTGAACTATCTAGATCGCAAAATCATCCGAAAACACTTAGAAATGCATCAAAATGATGAAAATATCACAAATCAATGTTTTATGTGTTTTAAATGCAAAAGATCAAAATCGATGAAAAATGATTCAAGTTTGCAAAATTGGTAGTTTTAGTCCTCAAGTTTTAAAAGTTGTCAAATCTAGTCCACGAATCCAAAATGGAATTTTATCATTCAAGGTCCCCAAATATTCTAAGTTGTTAAAATTGGTCCTTGAATGATTCTTTGGTCAAATGGCGGAAAAGGTCCTTTAAGTTTGAAAATTTGCAAAATCACCTTGATATTTTAAAATGGAATTTTATGCAAAAAGGGTACTTGTACTATCAAAGTTTGTCAAGTTTGGTCCTTGTGATAAGTTTGGAAAAGTGTCATGCTCAGTCCCTCAAGTTTGGAGAATTTGCAAAATTGGTCCTTGTTATCACTACTAAACCAAACGGACACATTTTAATATCAAAGCCCCAATCCAAGTCCAATACCAGCTGGCCCATCTCACAAGCCCAATCCCAACTCGACCTTGACCCTCCATGCTTGACCATGAGCTAGGCCAATATACATTTTACCCCAAATATAATCCATTTCGACCCACCCCATAATAATATCAAACGGTCAAAGCAAGTCAAACGCACTAAAAATCCCACCATCGCTCATCCTCCTCACATAGCTCAGAATCCAATACCGTAGCGGTATTTCATCTTTTCAACACACCACTTGCTCCTATCCATCCCCTCCTTACCTTGTCCCTCCACCTCCACATCTTCCCAAAACCATTAATGTTTTAAACTCGCTTCGAAGAAATTGGCGCAAAAATCCAAATGGACGGATATGATGATTTTGGCCAATCCAATGGCTCAGATGAGGTGGGAAAGTTTCAGAGGTCAACATAGAGTCTCAAAAGTCATTATAAAGAGGAAGAGAAGCATTGTATCAGGATCATCTAGTGTAATTTTCATTTTCTTAAGTCGTTTTAGCTTAAATTTCAATTCCAGTGTATTTCTTAACTTTTGAACTCTGTATTTCAAGTATTTAGTGTGTAATAAATCTTTTGAAGTCATCAATTTCGCTTCAATTCAAGTTTCAGGTTTATGCATATTTTCAAATTTCAAAATCTCATGAATGTTCTAATGTTGTTAGTTGATTGTTATTAAGGACTGAGTAATACATAAGTCCCTAGAAAGCTTATTCAAGCTTTTAGATACCTTAAAAAAGCAGTCTAGTATCAAAAGCAAAAAATCACCAAAATACACATAAATTAGATAAAATAAAAAATTCCATGGAAGTGATGTACACAATTTGAGCAGTGAATTTTGGATGGCCTTGAGTTAGTGTCTTAGTGGTAAGCCTATAGGAGTGATCTTGTGATCCTTGTTCTTAGTTTTAGCCAAATCAATCTTGTAAGCTTTTTTATCATTTTGGCATTTAACTGCTTAAGGTAATTAGTAGCTTGAATTTCGCTTTTATGTTCATTAGTTATAGTTAAGTGTATTTAAGCATTAAAATCAGTTGGTTGTTCTTTTAAATTTGTAGTTTATAAAAATCTTATTTTGACAGTAAAAATAGCATCATGGTCATTTCTTAGTTTAATGTTGTTATTATGGTTGTTTAATGTTCATTTAGTCCCATTAAGTGATAATATAAGTTCTGCAATCAGTGTCATGGACTTAATTTGAGTTTCGCTTTGATAAAGTCCAAAACAGTCTCATAAAAAGGTGTTTGGTTTAACCTGATTTACTGTATTAGAGCTTGTGTTCTTGGTTGATCTGAGTCACACTAGTCCCTAATAACTCAAACAAACCATAAAAAACAGTGGTCATTTGTCAAAAAGTCAAAATTGCATTTGATCTTATCTCTGTCATTAACTGTTGGATTGTCATGATCATTGATCTTGTTTTCATGTTTACAAGTTGTTAAAATCAATCAAACAAGTCTTATTTCACCTTAACACAACATAATCAGTGCTTAAGATCAATTTAAAGTTCATAATAGTCAACTTCTTTGTTTTTTATAAAAGTCAAATTTTCATTTTGGTCGTTTTTGAATTAAATAGATAATTTTAGTGTGAGTTTAATATTAAGTTTTAGCTTAAAATCTTTTGAGGTGTTAAAGTTTAGTTGCTAAACTTAATTAGAAAAATACTCATTCACTTTTAATCAGCTTGTTAAGTGCTTTTTATCTAGCTTATTTTGAGTACCTGTTCTGAAATTGTACCCTGTGCACAGTTGGGTAGTCCAACTTGATAAGCTCACAAATAGCTTATTAGTTGGCCTAATCTTGTGATTTTTGGTTCTTTGGGTAGATGACCTAGCCATCTTGAGAACCCAAGCTTCATATTTCAATTTCTAGCTTGTTAGATAGGGCTGCTAGTGGCTTTTGTTTTTGGCCAACACTCAGTATCAACTGACTCAGCTTAAGCTGAGCAGTGAACTGGTCCCACTTTCATAAGCTCACCACAAGCTCTCTAGTTGTCCCCAGCTTATCATCTTTGGCTTTTTGGGAAGCCCACATAGCCAGCTTGCTGACTCAAGGCTTGTTTTGAGCTTGTAAGCTTATTTCCTTAGCTTATTTTGCCCTTGAATATCTGCGTAAGTCTGTTTGGTTGAGTAGATTTAGTCATTTAGCTTATTAGCTTATTTATAGCTTTTCAGTGTAGACAATTGTTCTTTCTAGCTTCATTTGAGTTACTCTAGCTTATTTGCATCTTATTTGAGTTTTTGTTTCAGCTTGTGAGCTTGTTTGAGCTTAAATCATCAAATAAGCTCATTAAGCCTACTGTTGAGCTCATAAGCCCACAAACTGCTTATTTTTTATTTTTAAAATTTTTTGTCTTTGTAAAAGTTTCATATTTTAAGTAGTTAAATAGTTTTCAAAAAGAAAAACCAGAAAAACATCAATTTAAAAATAGTGATAGCGTTTATTTAATAGTTTTTAGCTTTTTGATTTTTCTTTTCATCTTATTAATAAGCAAATCTTGTTTTTATATTTTTCTTAGTTTTCTGTCACCTTAAGTTATTTTTAGAAAAAGTTTCATAATTTCCTAATCTTTTAGTATTTATTATAATTTTAAATAGTTAAAAGTATTAAATAATTAGTAATAAATAATTAAAAGCATAAAAATATCTTTTCGCTTTTAAAATTAGTTTTATCATATTTTAGATTTTTCCAAGTTAAAATTTCATTTTCCAGGTTTATTTTATATTTTCTAGTATTTAAGTGAATTTTAAATAGTAATTAATTATTAATAAATAAATAAAAAGTGTAAAAATTATATTTTCAATTTTAAAATTAGTTTTATAATATTTTAGATTTTTCTCAATCATAATTTTATTTTTCTAGCCTTATTTCATATTTTCTTTTATTTTAGAGTATTTATAAATAGTTTAAAATAGTTTTTAATTAATAATAATTAAATAAATAGTTATAAAAATAATTTTCTTTTCTAATAATTTTCTTTTATTTTAGGATTTCAAAATGTCATTTCATATTTTTAGGTCTTTTATTTCTTTAATCTCATTTTTATTTGGTACGCTTACGTAGTTTTTAAACGACGTATTTACGCTTGTTGTGTCTCGATTGTTGTGCTTTCCAATTCGTATCCATTCCATTCCAATCAATCGGTGAGTGTAATATTCAATCTAAATCCTTCATCGATCACTATCCTTAGTGATCATTCTATCATCGATCAAGTGTTTACACACCATCGAGTCTCCGCGGGACTTAACGACCGGGAATCCACTATATTCCTCCGATCTTCATTGCATTGGTGTCTGAGCAGTTTTAAGTTTATTACGGTTAGCCATTCACAAGTGGCTAGCTTGTGTGATTAAACTTGACTGTTTTCGGGGCCCAATCAGTCACACTTTGTAAACTTAGTACTAGGTTCAATATATAGCCACAAAAGCTTGTCTAACTGCTAAAAACGTTCTCCCCAAGTAAATATCAAGAAATGATCGGACTCCCATGATTATGGGGAGTTAAGGCAACAATAAATGCAATTTTGTGTAATTACAGTACAAGAAACCGGATCGGTTATAGATACAACCGGATCGGTTACGTCTTGACCCAACGCCCAGCCGGATCCGGTTACGGGTTGTGACCGATCGGCTGGGTTTGTGCTGTTTTGACTTTTTGTTGACTTTTTGCTTGTACGCTTCATTCTTTGCTTTCGCTGTTGATTTCCAAGGTAAAACTTAATCCTTCCTTGTTGTAGACACTTAGAAACCATTATGCTTCCCAATCATTGAGTCCAAAAGCTTCCTTGCTCGATTTCCTTTCTTAGAATCTTCCAAATGTGCATAAAAACTTCATTTCTTCATCATTCGTGATACCTGGCTACATATACATACACAATACATATCTTTTGCACTTTTGCAACAATTATGAGTAAATATAGCCGATTATCATGCAGAAAACCAACAATAACGCTACTAAAAACATGTTCATTTTAGGCGTTATCAAATTCCCCCACACTTAAGCTCTACTCGCCCTCGAGTAGGTCTAACATTTGCAAAGATTGATTTCAATGGTCTTGACACCATGGTTCCAAAAATGTAACAATCATCCCCAAAAGAGATAATCGTTGTTTTGCTTTTAAATATGTGAAAACTTTTAAAAATGAACCAAACATTTTAGATAACATAACTAGAACATCTCACGAATAATTTTAAGAATTCACTCAACACTCATATATTGGTGGGTATATGTAAATCACTCAATGCCTAGTCATGATCAATGCTTCTTACCATAAGCTTGTACAAGTATCAAAACAAAGAAAATAAATTCATCAAAGAGGGCTTTTATTCGGGTTATATCGTTAAGGCTAAGGGTTCATAAAAGGGTATGGATAAGGCATGGAATAGTTTATGAAATTGGTGTAAAAAGAAAATAAAGTCAAGTCTAAACCTCCATGTTGCTAGCCATCATACAAACCACAATCCCGAAAATGATTATTTCACCTCTTCTAATATCGATCTCCGCAAATATGTATAACTCCATTTAGCTCATTGGCTAATCAATATCCTCATATAGCTCATTGGCTATAACCATTTTTTTTAATTTTTTTTAACAATGTTCCCCCACACTTAGTGTAAGCATACACCACAAAAAAAATCGAGAAAGACGTCTCTTTCATCTATGATGGATAATGGTACACACTATAAACAAAGTGTAGCTTCTTCATAATCATCAAAAATCTTCCAACATTCCAAAAACTAGGAACAAACCATTAGACATAACAAGGGTTGGCTAAAGTTTAAAGTGTAAAATCTTTTTGTATTTTTCTGGATTTAATAGAAACGAAATAATGGCTCAAAAGGTGTAACTAAGGGTATCTAGTGCTAAAGATGAGCACTAACAAATGGGTCCATATAAAGGTGGTTAACTAACCGATGTGGTTAGCTAATATATCATTAGATGGATTTATCAAGTTCTCTCACGCAAGCGTTTAGTGATCGAGAAAAGTTTTGTGCAATGGATTTATCGATAAAATTTGAACGATTTGTGATTATTATAACTAAGAAAAAGCCAACAAATTAAAAACGCCTTAAATGCAAATTAAAGAAAATTAAAAGATAAAACCTATTAAATAAACGCTATCACTATATTTAAAGTGATGAACGTTTAAAACCTAAAACGATGTTTAAATTAAAATCTACGACGTACAAAATAAAAAGTGAAACTAAGTCAATATAAACCCTAAAAATATGAAAAATACATTTTTCTAACCTGATGATAAAAGAAAATTTATAGAAAAGAAAATTATTTTACAACTAATTATCTAATTATTATTAATTAAAAACTATTTTAAACTATTAAAATGCACTAAAATACAAGAAAATACAAAATTAACCTAGAAAATGAAATTATAACTTAGAAAAGTCTAAAATATGATAAAACTAATTTTAAAACAGAAAATATATTTTTAGACTTTTATGTATTTATTATTAATTAAAACTATTTAAAACTAATTAAAATGCTAGAAAATACAAATTTAACTAGGAAAATCTAGAAAAATATTTTTTTTCTTTTATATTTATCTAAACCTATGAAAATTGAAAACTTATTTTTTGAACCTTTTCTAGTTTTTATATTAAAAGCTATTTAAAATGATTAAAACTAATTTAAATTAGGAAAATAGCAAAACAACTTGGAAAAATCTGAAAATTTCAGGAAAAGTCTAAAATGATACTAGGAATCTGAGAAAATGGAAAACAGGTACTTGTTTGGAGAATTTAAGAATGCTTAATCAAGTGCTTATTTATAAGCACTAAAATAAGCCAAATGAGTACCAAAATGAACCAATAGTTAATGTAAGCTCTAAACTACTTAAAATGATCAAATTCAACTTAAATCAACAAGATATACCTCTTGACTAACAAACTACAAGGATTTAATGTTTATGAAATTCAAATCCAAAATGAATCGAGAGGCAACTTCCAAGATAAGCGAAGCTTATAAATAAGCTCGACTAAAATCCACTAGTTGGAACCTCAAAGGACCTGGGTGAGAGTCTCTAGACCAAAAATTAGACCAAGGTGAACTCTTATGAGCCACAGACACAAGTTACAAAAGCGAGTAACACTCGGTTTTCCGACTTCATGGTGCGGGGATTTAGAGCTTGTTTTGAGCTTATTCCCAAGCTTATCCGTAAAGCTTAAAGCAAAAACAGTTATTAGATCTTATAAACCACCTAGAACACTACTTGTAACCAAAAACTCAGATCCTAACAACCCTTATTGAGACACATGCGGATGGTACAAGTTCTCGCATAAAACCGAGTTCGACATATTTTGACTTTTGAAGAAATGAAGAATGTTGACTTAAATGAACTTCAAATCCAAATTTTGTGACTGAGATTAATGTTATTTGACATATTAAGTACAATGAAAGCAAGATTATGGGTCTCTAAACTCAAACGATGGTCTGCTAATCCAATTCACCAACAGCTAATGTAAAAATGGATTTAGGTGCAATTTTGACTTCTTGATGTTGCGACCCAAGGTATTGATGGAAATAAGTTCAAATGGTCTTAAAACACATGAGACAACAAAAGGTAACCATCGAATAAATCTTAATGATGCTTAACCAAATCAATCCAAACACCCCTTTATGATTAGATTTGCAACTAAAACAGTAAATCCAAGCACAAAACCTACTTTTTATGATCAAACTATCTTAACAACACTTAATTACTCATCATTACCACAGATTATGATGATTTGAACCACAAGTATGGATTATGCATGAAACTTAAATTTTAACTTACAAAGAGTCCAAGCCACTATGGCTAGCAAACCAATGAAACAAAGAACACTACCTATCAAACCCCATCCAAATAGCTACTATTACACCCAATTCCAGCTGCATCAACCCTTTGACCAATACCATGGCTATTGTTGACCTGTTTGACTTTTATTGACCAAGAATCAAAATAAGTAGAAACTTAAATGTGAGCTTGCACAAAGCTAACATAAGCTCATTTAAGTCGATTGGAATTAAGAAATGACCATGATGAAGCTTTTGAATGAGCTTTTAAATTTAAAAATTTTAACGAGAGACTAATGAGATCAAATGTAAACATCAACCGAGATTAGTGCTTAAATTTAATTGCAATACACTTGAGAACATAAGTTTGATACAATTTAACAAAATTATACAAGATTAACACCAAATAATACTTTTCATAAAACGACATAAGAAAATAAATTAAAAACTAGAAGACACTCCTTCTTGCTTCCCAATTGCTTCTTATATATCCCAATGCTCTTGTATCTCTCCTCTGAATGTTTCCCAACAGTTTCTGGCCATTGGATTGCTCAAATTAATCTCAACCGTTTAAAACGGTTTTTGGCGCCAAAACTCTTGTCTGCAAATTGTAGGTTGAGTGAGAGGGGGTGTAATTAATGAGGTTTGGAGGTTTGCAAAGGTGGAGGGGACATGGGAGAGATAAGGTGATGGAGGGGGGATGGGTTGGAGAAGAGTTGCAGGAAGCGGTGAGGTGAAGGACTTTGGCGCCTGCTTTGTTTGACTATTTGACCACAGGCAAGAGTTAAATACTAGGGGGGGTTCACAATTGTTTTGACAGGGGCCAAGGATAGGTGAAAGGGGTCATAATGGTATTTAAAAGGTTTTAAACTATAGGGACCTAGTTGTAAATTCTGAAAATGTAGGGACCTAGGCTGCCCACATCTCAAACTTGTTTCAAGGGACCAAAAGTGACATTCTCAGAAAGTATAAGGACCAATGTTGCCTTTTTCTCATTTTCCAGGGCCATTTCGCCAATTTTGAAAGTCGAGGACCAAAGTTGTAATTTTCTCAAACTTTTGATATTTTTCACCAAAGGACTAAATTTGACAAGTTTTGATTTAAAAGGACCTTTGGTGACTTTACTTTTGAAATTATATGCTCGTGGACTGCTTTTTGACAACTTTTGATACTGGGGATCAAACGCAATTTTGCAAATTTGATATGTTTTTCATCCGATTTTGATATTTTTGAATTTAAAACACATAAAACACTGATTTGTGATATTTTGATCATTTTGATGTGTTTCGAGTGTTTTCGATGATTTTGCAGCTTATTTTGTACAAAAATGATGAGTATTTACACACTCATCAATCCCCACATCGAGATATTGCTAGTCCCTAGCAATGATTTGAGAAAACATAATGGATTTTAATCTCTTTACCAAAAGCCATTACTCGAGTAGCCAAATGTTTCAGCTTCAAGTAAGAACCATGGTACACCGATAACCATGTGATTTTGAGCAAACCACCGCCTTCCAACGGATTTGATTTTGTCTTTACCGAGCCGTACCCTTCCGGACTAGCCAACTCTTAGATAAATTATCGATTTATCTTTGGTGAGTCGATTACCAATTATGGTTTTTCCATCGCCTTTACCACAAGCCATAACCTTGCGGGCTAGCCAACTCTTCACTTTTTAGGATATGGTGAGTTGAATACCATACAATTTTGGGCAAATTGCAAGTCGTCAACGGATTTGAGATATCTTTACCAAGAGCCGCTTGCTCTGGATTAGCTAATCCTTTTGTCTTACGTATATGGCGGATCGATAACCAAATGAGAAAGTGCAAAACACTTACTCCAAAAAAAAAAAATTTTGGCCAAAAACGGGAATTGGTATAATTATATGATAAAATTAGTGAGAATTCCCCACACTTAGAAATGAATATTGCCCTCAATATTCAAAGTACCGCGGTTATGCCGAAACTAAGAACGTGAAAGGGAAATACTACGCCATTATTTAGAAAGAAGGATTTTTTTTTTTTTTTTTTTTTTTTTTTACAACATGTGGGCAAACCCCCACACTAGGGTGGTAGAAAGAGGTGAGAAGACGTAAATATGGGTGAAAACCCATATAGCATGCTATTGTTTTTGATTACCGAGTCGCTAGCTTGACTCGATCCCGCATTCATTGGTTCATGGGGAAAGTTTGAAGATCCGGACAACCATGTGGGGAATGTCCTCTCCAAAATAGTGCTTCAACCTATGTCCATTCACTTTGAAGTTTGGCCCGTCTGCTTGAGATAATTCGACGGTGCCATATGGAAAAACTTTGGCAATGGTGAATGGACCAATCCAACGGGTCTTAAGTTTCCCGAGAAGATCTTCAATCTAGAATTGAAAAGAAGGACTCGGTCACCAACGTTGAAAACGCGGTTCTTAATCTTTGAGTCATGGATCTTCTTTGTTTTTCCTTGTAGATCAAAGAGTTCTCGTAGGCTTCATTACGGAGTTCATTTAATTCGCTGAGTTGAACTTTCCGATGATCACCCGAGGACTTGAGGTCGAAATTTGCATGCTTCAAGGCCCAATAGGCTTTGTGCTCAAGCTCGATCGGAGATGACACGCCTTTCCATACACGAGCTTGTAAGGAGTACACCCGATGGGTGTTTTGTAAGCGCACGAAGGCCCAAAGTGCATCTTCAAGTTTGTCCGACCAAGAGGCACGATTTTCACCTACGGTCCTCTCCAAGATTCTTTTCAAACCACGGTTCAAACTTCCACTTGCCCACCGGTTTGTGGGTGATACGCTGAGAGACGGTGGGTGACACCAGATTAAGCATCACTTTGCGAATTGGTCATTGCAAAAGTGCGTGCGCGATCACTAATGATGGCACGAGGAGTTCCAAACGGGCAAAGAGAGACTTTAAAAACTTCACCACTACTCGGGCGTCGTTGGTAGGTAGCGCTTTCGCCTCCACCCATTTAGACAAGTAATCGACCGCCACGAGTATATACTTGTTCCTCGAGAAGACGGAACGGCCCCATAAAGTCAATGCCCCATACGCCAAAGATCTCGCACACTTGAATGGCATTTTGAGGCATTTCATCTCTTTAGAGATGTTACCATGACGCTGGCAAGAGTCGCAAGATTTGACGAGATCATGGGCATCTTTGTAAATTGTGGGCCAATAGAAACCGAATCAAACACCTTCTTGGCGGTGTAGTTCGGGCCATTATGTCCCCCGGGTCCATGATGACAAGCCTTGAGAATTTCAACGGCTTCTTGCCCGTGAACACACCGTCGGATGACTTGATCCGCATGTATTTTAAACAAGTAGGGGTCGTCCCAGAAGTAATGCTTAACATCTTTGAAAAATTTGTTCTTTTGTTGGGACGACATCCCTTTCACAACAAAGTTACCCGCATGGTAGTTTGCAAAGTCGGCAAACCATGGGGTACTCGAATCTCTACGATGAGATACCACATTAAGTGTCTCGAGAGGAAATGTTTCGCATATCTCCTTTTCTCGAGCACACCTTGATGAGGATTTTCAAGACGGAAAGATGGTCACCGCTAGGTTCTCTCGCTCCTTTTTATCACGGATGGTGATATCAAATTCTTGTAGGAGGAGAACCCATCGGATCAATCTCGGTTTGCATCTTGCTTAGCAAGAAGATATTTGAGGGTCGAGTGATCCGTATACACTATGCTTTTGGACAAGATCAAGTATGGCCGAAACTTCGAAAGCATACACCACCGCTAGTAATTCTTTCTCCGTAGTGGTGTAATGTGCTTGAGCTTCGTTCAAAGTTTTGCTAGCATAGTGTATAGGCTGGAAATGTTTAGCCTTGCGTTGCCCCAAGACTGCACCTATGGCGAAATCACTTGCATCGCACATAAGCTCGAATGGTAGGTCCCAATCGGGGGCAACTAGAATTGGTGCTTCCGTGAGCTTCCTCTTAAGAGTTTGGAAAGCTTCAATGCACTCACTAGAGAAGACGAAAGGAGTGTCTTTTTCAAGAAGTCGGGTCATAGGCCGGGATATTTTCGAGAAATCTTGAATGAAACGACGATAGAAACCGGCATGACCAAGGAAACTTCTTACTCCTTTGACAACAGGGAGGAGGTAGCTTTGCAATAACATCAACTTTAGCTCATCCACCTCAACCCCTTTCTTAGAGATCTTATGGCCAAGGACAATGCCTTCTTTGACCATAAAGTGACATTTCTCCCAATTTAGACAAAGGTTCGTGTTTTCACAACGTTCAAGCATCTTGTCCAAATGGGAGAGACATGTTTGGAAAGAATTCCCAAAGACCGAAAAATCATCCATAAAGACTTCCATAGTCTTTTCGATCATATCATGGAAAATGGCCATCATACACCTTTGGAATGTACCGGGAGCATTGCATAGGCCGAAAGGCATGCGTCGGTAAGCAAATGTTCCATAAGGACATGTGAATGTGGTCTTTTCTTGATCTTGGGGGTCAATGGGTATCTGGAAGTAACCCGAGAAACCATCGAGAAAACAATAGTATTCGTTTCCCGCTAATCTCTCAAGCATTTGATCCATGAAAGGCAAAGGGAAGTGGTCTTTACGGTGGCTTCATTTAACTTTCGATAGTCAATGCAAACTCGCCATCCCGTAACCAATCGAGTAGGAATCAACTCGTTTTCATCATTTTCAACGACGTAATGCCACCTTTCTTGGGCACACAATGAACGGGCTCACCCAAGGACTATCCGAAATAGGGTAAATCAATCCGGCATCGAGAAGTTTTATGACTTCGCTTTGATAACCTCATGAATTTTAGGATTCACCCTTCTTTGGTGTTGAACCGGTTTGAGTCATCTTCCGTGAGAATTTTGTGAGTACAAAATTTCGGTCAACCCCGGATGTCGGAAAGTTTCAAGCGATGGCTCGCTTGTGTGACTTCAAAACCTTTATGAGAGCGCTTTTTCATCCTCACTCAAGTCTTTAGCAATGATGACGGGTGATTTATTGTCATCCTCCAAAAATGCATACTCGAGATGAGGTGGTAAGTCCTGTTCGACCTCGGGAGGATCATCGATTTTTCAATCGCTTTGATTTCCTCTTTATGAAGTTCTTGAGGAGGAGTGATGAGGATCATCATTGAGCAACTTCGATGAGAAGAATATCTCCTCGATGTCAATAGGGGCGTGATCAATTTCCCATGAAACCGAATCACTAGACAAATATGCTTCAATCTCCTCCGAAATAGAGTTACTTCCTCAAACGGAGTGAGGGATGTGGAGAGAGAGCAACGATGGGATCAACCGGTGGGATTGCCACTCGAGAATCCAAGAAGTTCTTGAGAATATTCCTCCGACACAATGTCAATGACATCAATCATGTTAATGGAAGTGTCTTCATAACTAGGGGAATATCTCGTAACTTGATCGAGGTTGAAGGTAACGGCTTCCTTGTTTGACCTCAAAGTGATTTCCCCCTTATCAACGTCGATTAATGCACGACCCGTTTTCAAGAAGCACCTCCCAAGGATGAGGGGTACTCGAGGATCGGCATCAAATTCAACAACAACAAAGTCGGCGGGAAAATGGAAATCTCCGACTTTTACACAGACGTCCTCGGCTACACCTAACGGATGAGAACTCGTACGGTCGGCAAGCTCAAGGACCATACACGTAGGTGTAAGCGGAGGTAATGAAAGCTTTTTCCACAGGGAGTTTGGCATTAAGTTAATGCTCGCACCAAGATCGGCCAAAGCGGAGCATTGAACTAACCCTTGAAAATCGCATGGGATGAGGAATTTGCCGGGGTCTCCTAGCTTTTCGGGAAGCTTTTTGAGGATAACCGCCGAACAATTCTCATTCAAAGAAGTTTTAGCCAATTCGGAAATCTTTTCTTTGTTAGTCAACGACTTTTGATTGTTGGACCGAATTTGGGCATAAGAAGAAGCGTCCGCTAAACTATCTCGGTGCAAATCTTGAAAGATTTGCATAAGCTTCTCCATTTGTTGATTAGTTTTGTCGCGGGCCTTTGATCATTAAGCCTTGAAGGATAAGGAAGGAAGGCTTAGATTGGTCATCGAACAACGGGTTCCGGAATCGGAGGTAAGTCGATCAAGGTTGGACTTGTGCGGTACCATGGGCTTGAGATATGCACCTCGTCCGTTGTATCCTTGGTAACTTGACTCATTGCCACCGTGGAGGGGCATTGAGTCATAGGTCCATTGTGCGCTTTACCACTACGAGTGGTAATAGCATTCAACTCACCCTTAGGGTTGGGAATGGTGTTACTTGGAAGAGATCCCGAAGTTGAAGCTTGATTGTTTTGACTCATGAGAAGAGCAAGCACGCTATCGATCTTGCTATTTTGTCGATCAATCTTGCTACTAGTTGTTCTAATCTCGATGTAAAATCATTCCTCATAGAGGTAATCGATTTTGCATGGACACCATCTTAGCTTCATTGTTTTGATGTAACTAACAATGTCAATGGAAGCTTGAGGAGGTGGAGCTTGAACAGCTTGTTGTGGAGCGGGAATCGGTTTTGATTATAGTTCCTTGATTTTGAGAACCTTGATTTTGAAAATTCGATTCGATTAAACCGATTATTTCGCTTTGATTGTTCGATTTTGATTAAACCTGTGGTCCAAGGTAATTGTTAGAACGATAGCTTAGAAGGCTACGGTCCCCTGCGGTTGGTAGGAGTTACCCCGAATTGTAGGAACCTTGAGCAAGATATACGCCTCTTGAGTGAAGCCACCGGAGGTCGGACACTCGAAATAAGGGTGTGGACCACCACAAGTCTCACAACTTTTGCTCACGGTATTAACTTGTTGATTAGCATTTGTGTGATTCATTTTAAGCATGGCGGTGATATTTCTTCCAACTTTTGTTGAGAGTGGTGAATTCAAGATGGAAGGGCGGTGGATCTCGTTGACTCACTCCTCTCTACAGAGGAATCCCAATAATTGTGGTGGGCGGTCATGTTTTCGATGAGATCAAAGCACTCTTCGGTCGCCTTTTCATAAAGGTACCACCGGCAGCAGATTGATTGTGTCACGATGTCTCGGTGTTAACCCGTTATAGAATGTATCTATTTGGGTGACAAGCAACATGTTGTGGTTCGGACATCGGTCAATTGAAAGCTTATAGCGCTCCCATGCCTCGAATAAGGACTCGTCGGGAAGTCGCCTAAAATTGCTTATTTCATTCCTTAGTTTCGCCACCATCGACGGTGGAAAATATTTCGCCAAGAACTTGGAGATCATTTCATCGAAACTATGGATTGAGTTCTTGGGAAGACGATCAAACCATGCAAGGGCATGAAGCGTCAAGGAATAAGGAAAGAGGTATAAGCGAAGGCGCCATCGGAGACCCCATTTTGCTTCATACTTTGGGTGACAATGAGAATTTGTCAAGATGCTTGTTAGCATCTTCACCCGTGATCCGCGAATTGGCGTAAGCTTTGGACTTGTTGAATCATGTGATGTTTAAGTCCAAAGTCCGTGGCT
Source organism: Chrysanthemum lavandulifolium (assembly GCA_022545495.1). Classification (NCBI taxonomy): domain Eukaryota; kingdom Viridiplantae; phylum Streptophyta; class Magnoliopsida; order Asterales; family Asteraceae; genus Chrysanthemum; species Chrysanthemum lavandulifolium. The sequence goes on from CM040245.1 coordinate 255,908,574, forward strand.
TGATGTCGACCGGGCAATTGGACCGCCCGCCCATTCATCGTGGGTTGGCAAAGCTCCTCCATTGTTCGGAGATCGGAGTCGGATTTTGTGGATCGGGTTGGACTTGAGGTCCTTCCTTTGGATTCCGAGACATGGTGGGATGCACAACGGTTCAGATCTCGGCACGCTTTCTTTGTTAAGAATACGCTTACGAGCTTGATGAGCGAAAAGATACACTAGAGTTAACTCTAAGAGACCTCGAGTTAAGGAGAGGAATGGGAATTATGAAAATCTTCCGATGAGAATGAGAATTATGAAGACGTTTTATAAAACTTGGGTGAGAAGAATCTTTATGGGTTTTCTCGGTTCAAACGTCGATATCACAACAAAATCAATTAACACAAAATCGAGGCAAAACAACGATGAACTTAACCAATAATCCAAGATGAATGGCTTTTGAAAAGGTACACCAATCACAAGGACACAAAGGCAAGTTTTATATCTTTAGTTCGAACTTATTATGGTCGCACCCCAGCTAGGTAGTGCAATCGCCTTGGTTTATGTGGTAATCTTTTAAGTTGTTTATTCTTAAGAAAACGATTTAATCTTTTGTATTTTTATTATTTGATACATATATATAAACAAAAGGAAAAATATTTTTGTGTTTTATACGCTTTTGGTTGGTTTTGGGTTTTGGAATTTTTTTTTTTTTTTTTTTAAAATATGGATATATATATAGATAGATGGATGATATGAACAAATGAGTGAGTATTCAAACAACTAATCTTCTAGACGAAAGATAATCAAGACACACTCCCAGAATGGCGCCTAAAATTTGATCTCAAGAAAACAGTCAAGTCAAACGCAAGCGAAGACCTAAACCCGCTCGAGCACAAATGCAATGAAGATCCGAGGAGTACAATGTTTCCCGGTCGTTAAGTCCCAAATGAGTTGTGCAATGGATTTATCAAACGTTTAGTGATCGAGAAATTTGAACGATAAAGGGATTTGTGATTATTATAACTAAGAAAAAGCCAACAAATTAAAAACGCCTTAAATGCAAATTAAAGAAAATTAAAAAGATAAAACCTATTAAATAAACGCTATCACTATATTTAAAGTGATGAACGTTTAAAACCTAAAACGTATGTTTAAATTAAAATCTACGCGACGTACAAAATAAAAAGTGAAACTAAGTCAATATAAACCCTAAAAATATGAAAAATACATTTTTTCTAACCTGATGATAAAAGAAAATTTATAGAAAAAGAAAATTATTTTTACAACTAATTATCTAATTATTATTAATTAAAAACTATTTTAAACTATTAAAAATGCACTAAAATACAAGAAAATACAAAATTAACCTAGAAAAATGAAATTATAACTTAGAAAAGTCTAAAATATGATAAAACTAATTTTAAAACAGAAAATATATTTTTTAGACTTTTTATGTATTTATTATTAATTAAAAACTATTTAAAACTAATTAAAATGCTAGAAAATACAAATTTAACTAGGAAAAATCTAGAAAAATATTTTTTTCTCTTTTTATATTTATCTAAACCTATGAAAATTGAAAACTTATTTTTTTGAACCTTTTTCTAGTTTTTTATATTAAAAGCTATTTAAAAATGATTAAAAACTAATTTAAATTAGGAAAAATAGCAAAACAACTTGGAAAAATCTGAAAATTTCAGGAAAAGTCTAAAATGATACTAGGAATCTGAGAAAAATGGAAAAACAGGTACTTGTTTGGAGAATTTAAGAACTGCTTAATCAAGTGCTTATTTATAAGCACTAAAATAAGCCAAATGAGTACCAAAATGAACCAATAGTTAACAGAAGCTCTAAACTACTTAAAATGATCAAATTCAACTTAAATCAACAAGATATACCTACTGACTAACAAACTACAAGGATTTAATGTTTATGAAATTCAAATCCAAAACAGAATCTGAGAGGCAACTTCCAGCATAAGCAGAAGCTTATAAATAAGCTCAGACTAAAATCCACTAGTTGGAACCTGTAAAGGACCTGGGTGAGAGTCTCTAGACCAAAAATTAGACCAAGGTGAACTCTTATGAGCCCTGTACACAAGTTACAAAAACTGAGTAACACTCAGTTTTCACTGACTCAGTGGTGCAGGGGATTTAGAGCTTGTTTTGAGCTTATTCCCAAGCTTATCCAGAAAGCTTAAAGCAAAAACAGTTATTAGATCTTATAAACCACCTAGAACACTACTTGTAACCAAAAACTCAGATCCTAACAACCCTTATTGAGACCTGTGCAGATGGTACAAGTTCTGCATAAAACTGAGTTCGACATATTTTGACTTTTGAAGAAATGAAGAATGTTGACTTAAATGAACTTCAAATCCAAATTTTGTGACTGAGATTAATGTTATTTGACATATTAAGTACAATGAAAGCAAGATTATGGGTCTCTAAACTCAAACCGATGGTCTCTAATCCAATTCACCAACAGTTAACAGAAAAATGGATTTAGGTGCAATTTTGACTTCTTGATGTTGCAGACCCAAGGTATTGATGGAAATAAGTTCAAATGGTCTTAAAACACATGAGACAACAAAAGGTAACCACTGAATAAATCTTAATGACAGTTAACCAAATCAATCCAAACACCCCTTTATGATTAGATTTGCAACTAAAACAGGTAAATCCAAGCACAAAACCTACTTTTTATGATCAAACTATCTTAACAACACTTAATTACTATCATACCACAGATTATGATGATTTGAACCACAAGTATGGATTATGCATGAAACTTAAATTTTAACTTACAAAGAGTCCAAGCCACTATGGCTAGCAAACCAATGAAACAAAGAACACTACCTATCAAACCCCATCCAAATAGCTACTATTACACCCAATTCCGTGCTCGTGATCAACCCTTTGACCAATACCATGGCTATTGTTGACCTGTTTGACTTTTATTGACCAAGAATCAAAATAAGTAGAAACTTAAATGTGAGCTTGCACAAAGCTAACATAAGCTCATTTAAGCTGATTGGAATTAAGAAATGACCATGATGAAGCTTTTGAATGAGCTTTTAAATTTAAAAATTTTAACAGTAGACTAATGAGATCAAATGTAAACATCAACTGAGATTAGTGCTTAAATTTAATTGCAATACACTTGAGAACATAAGTTTGATACAATTTAACAAAATTATACAAGATTAACACCGAAATAATACTTTTCATAAAACGACATAAGAAAATAAATTAAAACTAGAAGACACTCCTTCTTGCTTCCCAATTGCTTCTTATATATCCCAATGCTCTTGTATCTCTCTCGAATGTTTCCCAACAGTTTACGCCATTGGATTGCTCAATTAATCTCAACCGCTTTAAAACGGTTTTGGCGCCAAAACTCTTGTCTCGCAAATTGTAGGTTGAGTGAGAGGGGGTGTAATTAATGAGGTTTGGAGGTTTGCAAAGGTGGAGGGACATGGGAGAGATAAGGTGATGGAGGGGATGGGTTGGAGAAGAGTTGCGAGGAAGCGGTGAGGGTGAAGGACTTTGGCGCCTGCTTTGTTTGACTATTTGACCACGTGCAAGAGTTAAATACTAGGGGGGGTTCACAATTGTTTTGACAGGGGCCAAGGATAGGTGAAAGGGGTCATAATGGTATTTAAAAGGTTTTAAACTATAGGGACCTAGTTGTAAATTCTGAAAATGTAGGGACCTAGGCTGCCCACATCTCAAACTTGTTTCAAGGGACCAAAAGTGACATTCTCAGAAAGTATAAGGACCAATGTTGCCTTTTTCTCATTTTCCAGGGGCCATTTCTGCCAATTTTGAAAGTTGAGGGACCAAAGTTGTAATTTTCTCAAACTTTTGATATTTTTCACCAAAGGACTAAATTTGACAAGTTTTGATTTAAAAGGACCTTTGGTGACTTTACTTTTGAAATTATATGCTCGGGACCTGCTTTTTGACAACTTTTGATACTGGGGATCAAAACCGCAATTTTGCAAATTTGATATGTTTTCATCCGATTTTGATATTTTTGAATTTAAAACACATAAAACACGATTTGTGATATTTTGATCATTTTGATGTGTTTCGAGTGTTTTCGAGATGATTTTGCGCTTATTTTGTACAAAAATGATGAGTATTTACACACTCATCGAAGGCCATTGGGTTAAATCCTAAGATGCCTCTTATCATTTGAAAATATTTATATCACTCGGAAGTGATTTTAACCGTAATGCATAACCATACAAGTTCTAGAATCGACATAATCACCCAAGACACTCATAGCAAATATAAAACAAAAGATGTGTTTTATACAAAAAGAAACCTCACAATTGCGTGGAAAAAGGCTATTATGCATGCTAGAAAATGCTATCGAATCCAAAATGAATTACTTCCGTAATTTGGTTCAAATCCAAAAATTTTCAAAAACCTCATTTTACCATTGAAATACCCAAGTTGTTGTTTTTTAATATTTATCAATAATGCGTGAAAACAACTAGACCATCAAGGGCGAATTCCTTCTAATCACTTGTATAAAAAAAATTAAAAATGCACATCATTTTTCCTATATTCTTCCCTCCCCCATACTTAAGTTTTGCATTGTCCTCAATGTAATAAAAATGAACTTCAAAGTAAAGAAAATGGGAAAAAATGATAGTAAAAAGATACCACAAGATAGAATATGCAATACGCATATTGGGTCTTAAGAAAGCACGTGAGTTGTCCAACTCCAAATATTTGACCATCAATAAGCTTCAGGCACATCCATCCTGCAAACAAAAACTGCAAAACACAATACACAAAACAAAACAATCCAAATGCAAATGCTACTAAAAACAAAATAAAACCACACAAAATATAAATCATCCTAAAGAAATAGAAATAAAATTGTTTAACACATCATAATCATTGTCTTTGAAACCATAAATCACGAATGATCCACGATCACTCCTCGTCTTCGCTCATGTCATCACCTTCTTCATCATCATACTCATCATCATCATCACTTTCGGTTACATAGTTCTCGTCTATAATCTCCGAACGAACTCTCCTTTTCTTCTTATTTCCTCCAACTCCTGATGAGGATCCTCCAATATCATAACTTGCTCCACCAACCTCAGGTAATCGACCATATGGGGGCATTGGATCAGGAAATGGTGCGTACCCAGGATATGGATATGGATAGGGTCCAGGATAAGAAGTGTAAGGGAAAGGATATGGTGGAACATTGGGTGGATTGTAGGGTGGTAACTCATAATTGGCTTCTCGAGCCATGTGTTGAAACATAGGCATTGAATAATCATTGATGTAGTTATTTCTTAACATCATTGAGTCTCTCCACACATCCTTACATTGAATCTCATCTAAATGTTGGTTCCACTCTCCCCAACCTGAATCAAAACTACTGGACGTAACCGTTTGCACGTTCTCCATTGGTATACTCCCCTGCTGTTGTGGTTGTTGTTGTTGTTGTTGTAGTTCAATCCATAACCCCAAGGTTTTCAATCTCCTATTCAAAGCGTTCCCAAAACCTTGTGCAGTCCACATTTCACTATACTTTGGCTCTCCACACTTAGCCAATTCCTCATCAACATGATACCCAAGATTCTTTGCTAACTTCGTCACTAAATGTCCTCCACAAATGTAGCTATTGCTCTTGATTCCCGGGGCCCTCCTAGATAAATACTCTGCTATCTGCCAAACTGCATTACCGTCCTTAGTTTCCTCTAGCAACTTCATTACCCATAAGTCCGGTTTCTGACATTTGTCCCTACTTCCAAACCTATTAAACGGCCCGGTCACTATCAACTTGTGAAGTGTCCTCATCAATGGATTCTTGATGGTTGAAGCATTCCTCCTAGCGCAAGAAGGATCTCCCACTTGTTTCCAATAAGTGGGAATACTTGGATAGTTCTTCTCAAATCTTCGAAGCCTCGAAAAGTGAGCTTCAAATAACCGATGATTAACCTCATGTGGCTCATACAAACCAAGAGCCAGGCCAAAAGCCGGCAAAGTGTATGCATGATCCCTTCCACAAAGCCTAAACCAAACACAAACTTCCGTCATCAAATTCTGAACATTCACCTTTCTTTCAAAATACATGGTTGAAAAGAACTCCATACACCATTCTCGATAGACCGCTTCATCAACGCTAAATGCTCTTTCCCATGACAAATGGTTGAACGAATCTCCATCCCCTGGATACACATAAGATGTCCGCATCATTCCTCTCAACTCATCTTCACAATCACACTCCTCAAACAATTCCCAATCAATCACCCTTGGAACCAAACATGTCCTATGTTGCAATTTTGATAACCTTTCCCGGAAAGCATGTTTCTCCCCGTCGGTGAGATCTTTAAACTTTAAGTTGGCATTTGCCTCCATTTTCAAGTTATACTTAACTTTCTTCTTTTCGTTCCTTTCACAAAACTTCGTAACCAGCGGGTTCAATGGAATCGCCTCCGAGCTTGAGTTACCTACAACAATTCTCTGTAGAAATCACAAAAATAAGATAATATAAGAGTATTAGAACAAACAAGAAGGTCCAAGGAACCCTCTAAGATCCATTTCAAAATTTCAAAAATTTCCACCACAGAAGCTCCAACCGGATTCGGTTTCTGAGAAACCGAATCGGTTACTCAATTGACCAATTCAACCGATTGGTTGCAATGCGCAACCGAATCGGTTGTGCAGTCTGCATAAGGCTTTGCCTTTTTAAACCATTTCTCACTCGAATTTTCTAAGTTCATTCCACTCCTAGATCGCATTCTAACATCCCCAATGATTTCCACATCCTTGAATTACTCTAAATTTGCTTTTCAAACTTCAAATCATCAACTTAGAACTCAGCTTGATAAAACCTATCTTCTTCAATCATTAGTTCTAATCAATAATGTGGCATCTATAACTCACAAAACATGTCATCTACCATTAAGAATCACCAATTGCATCATAACTTGATTCACTTAGCACAATCTAATTAAATCCGAAAATTCAATCATCTAATACTCATTCTATGGTGAACCAATCACTACAATTCTTTATGTAATGCATTCCTATGTCAATTACCCACTTAATCCAAAGATATTACAACTTAATCCGAATTATAACAAAAACCCCCAAATTGGTGACCTAATATTCAATCTGAATCAAATGTTCTAACTAAACCTCAATTGAGTTAATTGAATGTAGATGCTTACTTGTTTGGGTGCCATGATGTTATCCTACCACTTAAACAATCTTCACTCAACTTCTCTTGGATGAATTTTGCAAAACCCAGCTGGGAATTAGTGTGTGTGTGTGTTTTTTCTACAAAAGTGAATTTTTGGTTTTTATACTCGAATGCAACCGGTTCAGTCATGGACACAACCGTTTCGGTATGCATTTTGCCAAATTTTGCATTTTCACATGTTACTTAGGCATTTACCTTCCAAGCAACAAAATTTTACTCAAAAATCCTGTTAAAGATTCACACATTCATCCACCATTTGGAAATTTCAACAATCATCCAATCTAAAAACTCAAATCATCATTCTAATGAACTAAACCAAACTTCAACTCCAAACTTATAATCATAATGCATTAACCAAATTACCTCAATCATAAAAATAAAATAAGAAACAAAAATCCTAAATGCATCAAATCAAAAAGAAATAAATAGTTCATGAAACTCAAGCAAATAATTGCTTGTTTATTACGGTTCCTTGTCTTCTCCTTAGAATTCCTCGAAATACTCTTGTCTTAGGATGTCCTCGCTTTGAAATTTCCCGGTTAACTCACGGAACGTTTCAAAAGTTTTGAACTTTCTCATGAATCTTCTTCCGTCCGGACAAAGTATGTCGAACTTAACATGCCAATCTCCATCTCCAGCTTGTCTCTTGTAAATGTCCGAACCCTCGGGTTTCCACTTCATATTCTTAAGTTGCACTGGTAAAGAACCTAAAAAGTCGGTCAACTTCTTGTAAACTCGTATGTTTTTGAATGGGTTATAGAAAGCTTCTACTGCCAATGCACGTTCCATTTCGTCCTCTATATCAAAATAAGGCGGAGCTAACGGTCCAAACATTGGGTTTCCTTGGTTATCACGTCCCACTTCAAAACATGTCAAATCATCATTTGCGTCCATCCATTCCAAATCCTCCATAAATTCCAAAGTTGGTCCTCTTGGTTTCGGATAGTAAGTCTGCTTTGAAATACCATCATCAATAGTCATAGTGCCTCTTCCCATGTCTATAATCGCACCACAAGTTCGTAAGAATGGTCTCCCCAATAGTAATGGTAAACTCTTGTCCACCGGAATATCTAGGACAAGGAAATCAGCTAAATACGGTTAATAGCCAATCTGCACTCTAACATTTTTTACCTCTCCCATTGCCTTCACTTGAGAATTATCCGCCATAGTAAGCTTCGAATGATTAGGCTGCGGATTACTTAGTCCTAAAGTCATAAACAACGGATAGGGCATCACATTAACACTTGACCCCGTATCGGCTAAAGCATAAACTGGTGTAGTCCCATTCACTTTTATCGGCAACACAAAATTTCCCGGATCCTTTTCCTTCCTTGGCATGCCTCTAAACAATATTCTATCTCGCTCCTCCTCCGTGAGATTCTTATCTTCCAATCTAGCCCTCGCTAGCATCACAACATCCAACTTCTTTCGGTAAAGCACGTAATCTTGAAGTACCTCTATCACTGGTTTCTTCTCATTCAGCTCAAGAATCTTTTGTTCTAGGTTTTCTAAAATAGCTTCTTTTTGTTTGTCGGTTAAAGGTTTAAAAGTGGGTGGTGATGATAGTGTGTAATCATTTTTATTGGTGGTGGTTGTTGTTGGGGTTAGTTTGTTTGATGAAGTTTTCTTCCGATTTGCTTTTCCCATTTTAACTACCTCCACATCTTTCTCTTCCATGTTTGCACAAACTTCCACTAGCATCTCGTTCACTCCTTTTCCTTCTTTCAAATCAGCTATATTAATCTTCATTTCTCCTAATGCAAAATCAAGCTTACACTTGGTAGTTACAAGAAAATCCCTACCAAAACATACATTAGGTTCATCTGAATTCCCTTCTTCTAACACAACAAAATCCGTTTCAAAAATGTGACCATGAATATTGACTTTAAGATTTTTGACCATCCTTCTTCCATACGCTTCATAGTCCAAGCGTACATGACCAATTTCGTCAAGAACTTTCTCCAGAATGTAGTTTTCCCCATAAGCCATATTAAGTTGCGCGTCCCAAGCACTTACTCCTTCTACGCTGCAAGGCGTACCAAACCTTATGAATGGCGAATCATACACCGTCAAAGGTGCTTGTGTGAATATTACTACCCTTTCCTTCTTGGGTATTCGAACTTTGTTTTCACCTGTTTCCTCCATGTTAACCATATCAATCCCCAAATCTTTCTTACTCTCTTCCAATATACCTTCAATCCATTCCAACGAACTTCCAAATCTTTAAACATTTCATCCAAATTACGAAGGTATTCCAAGATTCCACTCAAACTATCCATACTACTATAACAAAACAAAACGAAACAAAACAAACCCAAACTATTAGCATTAGAGTTAGTAAAATCAAGAACAAACTATAGAAACATATACTAAACAAGCTAAAAGACTAACCAAAACTAAAACATAAGTTAAAACTCAAAATCTAAAATGATAAAAAAAAAAAAAACTCGAAACTCCAACCGATTCGGTTAGATCATCAACCGAATCGGTTGATGGAAATGACTAAACTGTAAAATCGAACCGGACCGGTTGCGGGTTGCAACCGATCGGTTAGATCGACACAATTTTTTTAGAAGAAATTAATGCAATTAAGGAATAATTAAGATGTATAAAACTCTAATTAATAAAACTCTTCATGACCCAATAATTAATACTTAACAATAAAACCACTAAACTAAAAACTAAATTAACTACTAATTACTACTAATTAAAATCTATCATTAAAATTATTAATCATATAAGCGAAATATTATTATCTAATCATTAACATTAAAACTAAGATTAATCCAAAACTTAATTAACTAAAAAAAACTAATAAATGTAAAAAATAAAAATAAATCAAAAATCAAAGAAATCATTAAAACTACAAGACATAATTCTATAAATAAAATCTAAAATTACAAGAATTACTCTAGGAATGATAACACAAATAATTAAGTAAACTAAAACCATAAAAACTAAAACGAAAATTTCCTCAGAATGTCTAACCGGATTCGGTTGGATAACCAACCGAATCGGTTAGTTTTTTACCAAAACTTTTTTTTTTATTTTTATATTTCAACAAATTCAATTTCAATACTACCAATTTTTCAGAGAATCAAAGAAAATTAAAGAAAATCCCCGCCAGCGGTGCCAAAAACTTGATGTGCTACGTGTGTACAAGTTTTAAATTTATAAACACGATTTAACCGTCTAATCCTATTAACACATACGAGCAAGTATACTCGTCCGCAATAGCAAAGTTTGGTAAGTCGAGATCGTCCCAAGAAATTTTCGAGTTTGAAATTGTTTTGTATGAAAAGATTCCAACAAGAAAGCTTGTCAAGGCTTCCTCAAATAGTGGTGTTCTAGCGAAATTCAATAATAAGAAATTTATATACTTGTGTGTAAGCCATAATCAATCATAAAAGTGTTCATGAAGGTTTGGGTGTAAACTCTTGATGTGATGCACAAATCATAAGCAAATGATCCTCAACCATGGTATATGTGTGTAAAAATCATTCAAAGAACAAAAACATATAGGTAATCCTTTCGGTCCTTATCCTAATGATTATTCTTTTAGAAAATCCATTTTTGCAACATGTTCTCATTAAACTTGTTCTTACGAATCTTTCGACCCTTTCGTGATGAAAATGTTCCTAGTCTTGTTTTAATAAGTAAACATGGTGGTTGTCAATCACCATATCCCATACTAGTTTGTCACCACTTTTGGAATAAAACACAAGAGAAATCCTTCGGTCCTTTTCCTTAAAACATGTTTTATCAACAAATCAACCAAGACTAGTATTTTTCCAACAAATTTATTTAAACAAGATCATATATGCATGCATCACATTTTGAGAACGAGAATGATTAACTACATCCTAACACACAAGTATATCCCAAAACTACTCCATGATAATAATAATAACTAAACACAAATCATAACAAAGTAATTACAACAATTCAAGAGAATAGAATTCCATAACAAAGTTCATAGAATACCTATACTTTTGTGATTACAAGAATTAGGATTCGTGGATTGTAGCAACCACGTGCCTCCAATCACCTAGGTTCACCGTATACCTCCAAAATACCAAAACTATGGACTAGAATTGTTTCCTCCTTGCTCTGGGACGTTTCTGTGAGATACTAGACTTTTGGGATGATAAAAATGGTTGGTATTAGTTTTGGTGTAAACTAATACACTTTTGGTTGTGTCACACTTTGTAAACTTAGTACTAGGTTCATTATATAGCCACAAAAGCTTGTCTAACTGCTAAAAACGTTCTCCCCAAGTAAATATCAAGAAATGATCGGACTCCCATGATCATGGGGAGTTAAGGCAACAATAAATGCGATTTTGTGTAACTGCAATACAAGAAACCGGATCGGTTATAGATACAACCGGATCAGTTACGTCTTGACCCAACGCCCAGCCGGATCCGGTTACGGGTTGTGACCGATCGGCTGGGTTTGTGTTGTTTTGACTTTTTGTTGACTTTTTGCTTGTACGCTTCATTCTTTGCTTTCGCTGCTGATTTCCAAGGTAAAACTTAATCCTTCCTTGTTGTAGACACTTAGAAACCATTATGCTTCCCAATCATTGAGTCCAAAAGCTTCCTTGCTCGATTTCCTTTCTTAGAATCTTTCAAATGTGCATAAAAACTTCATTTCTTCATCATTCGTGATACCTGGCTACATATACATACACAATACGCATCTTTTGCACTTTTGCAACAGTTATGAGTAAATATAGCCGATTATCATGCACAAAAACCAACAATAACGCTACTAAAAACATGTTCATTTTAGGCGTTATCACCCTTCCATGCTTCTCGGGCGTCATTAAAAGTCCTAGGTCCGGGTGTTGTAGGGAATTTTCCTCCTGTTCCATTGGTTCGCGAGGATGCGTAGTCAACGAAGCTTGTTCGGTAGTCTTGTGCAAGTGCGAAAAGCTATGAGGGCCACTACATTGCTCACATAAGGAAGAAACTTTGTTCACTTGGCGTGAAGACTTAGGATTTTGGTAGAGCTCATTAGGAATTTAACTTGATCTTCAAGCTCGAGCATCCTACGGTCGGAAGGTTGTGAGTCAAGGGAGGCAAGGAGATTGCCTTTACGGTTTTGGGCAACTCACGGGGTCATTCCAACTTCGTTGTCATAGAGAAAGGTCCTCTATTATACCCCATGATTCTTCCGCGGTGAGATCACTAAGTTTTCCACCGGCCGCTTGGTCAAAGGATCGCTTAGTGGGAAATTGACATGATCGTAGAAGAGTTGGACTTGAAGCCAAAGATCAATGTTGTAACATATAGGATTTCACATACACATCATAACACAATCACAAGTAGGCGATAAGGTGAGTTCTAGAGAAAGTTAGAGGTTTAGCGAACTTTAGTGAGAAAGAAAATTCTTATTATGAGCTCCAACTCTACCTTGGGAGGTAGAGAGTATTTATAGTCTTACAAATAAACGCCACACAACGGGCGTGGATCGTGCATCAATGGGTAAAGACCCGTCCGTCCTCCACATTGATGAGTGTCTAAAATACTCATCATTTTTGTATGCTTAGAATGCCAAAACATCCGAAAACACTCGTAAATGCATCAAAATGATGAAAATATCACAAATCAGTGTTCTATATGTTTTAAATGCAAAAATACCAAAATCGGATGAAAACGATCAAGTTTGCATAATTGGCGCTTTAGTCCCCAAGTTACAAAAGTTGTCAAATCTAGTCCCTGTAATTCAAAAACTTGTAAAATGTCATTTAAGGTCCATGAGATTCAAAAGTTGTCAAAATAAACCCTTCAAAGTTTAAAATTTACAAAATGACAACTTTAGTCCCTCAAGTTTGAAAATGTCAAATATAGTCCTTGGTTAATTTAAAAGTGAAAATTATCAAATTTTAACCTTGTACTATTCATAAATGACAAAATTGGTCCTTATGATAAACTTTTGGAAAATTACATCTTTGGTCCCTTAAGTTTCAAAATGGCATAAAAGGTCCTTGGAATTATAAAAAAATGGGATTTTATCACTAATGGTCCTTATACTATTAATGAATGGCAAGTGAGGCCCTTGTATTAGCTTTGGAATATTTGCAGGATCGGTCCTTGAAAATTCACATATTACACAATTGGTCCTTGGCTTATATATCTACAAACCAAACCGGATCCAATATTAATCCCACCGCCCAAGTCCAATAACCCTACCCAATATTTAAAATGAATAAACCGCTTACATCTCCTCCTTCTCCTCCTCAACTGTTAATCCATTACCACCATGGTTTCCACCTCTCCCACCTTTCCACCTCACCTACCTTATCCCCACTGGTTAACAACCCTCCACCTCTACATAAACCAAAAGCATTAAATGCACATACCGCTATCTATGACTTTTCCGCCAATTTTACACATGGACTAATTTGATGAAATGAGAAGATCCAATGGTCGCAAAATGGTGGGATTGACTCAGTCGACATAGATCATTATAAATCAAAAAAGAAGCAGAGAGAAGGAGAGTAGTAGAGTAAAGTAGTGTAATTTTATTTTAAGTATGTCGAATTAATTATGTTTTAAATTCCAGTCTTTGTTTAAGCTTTTAAGCTTTGAAATAAGTCATCTCAGTGTAATATAAAGCTTTTTAAGTAATCAATTTCAAATTCCAAGTACGAATTTATATTATACAATTTTTAAGTTCATGAACATGTGTGAATGATGTTTGTAGTGGATGTTATGAAATTATAAGCCCTTATAAGCTCCTATATATACTTTTATAAGCTCTCTATAGCTTATTAGCTACTCAGAAAGTCTCTACTCAGAATTTTACTCTTTAAATTACCTCAGTCAACAGAAGTCAACTGAAGAGCTCAAAATGGACTTGGTCATGGAATTGGGTTGATGCAGAGATTGTTTTGGGTTGAATTTGGTTTGAAATAGTAGTAGAATGGGTTCTGTGATAAGCTGCACATGAGCTTGATCATTTGTAAGTTAAAATTTCCTTTCTAATGCACTGTTTGGATATGCTTGTTAATCTAGGTTAGAAGTTATTTAAGTTGTTATTTATTGTTGTTCTGTGTCAAATTAGTTCTCAATACCTTAGTTAAGTCATAAAACCAGGTCATTATTTAGTTAAAAGTCAAAATCTCTTTAAAATTCCTTAAGCAGTTCCTTTGTTAGGAATGAGGATATGAAATTCATCATATTAGCTTATAATTTAGTATTTTAGCTTAAGTTTATCTTATTTCAGCCTAATATAACATAAGTAGTTAGTAAAATCAATCCTAAGTTCATAAAAGTCAAACCGAGTCATTTCTATAAAAGTCAAATTTTCCTAAATTCGGTTTTGATTAAAATTTAGAATTTTACTGTATTCATTATTAAGATTTAGCTTATGCCCTTTGGAATAATAAAATTTAGTTGTTAAAAAAATTAGAAAAATAATAGCTTACTCTTATTCAGCTTATTAATAGCTTTTTCATCAGCTTCTTTTGACCCATTGTCTGAAAACCTCCCCTGTGCACCAGTTAGCCACCTAGTTCCATAAGCTCACACAGAGCTTATTAGTTGGCTATAGCTTGTGTATTTTGACTTTTTAGGAAGCCAACCTAGCTGTGTCTATAATCCAAGCTTAATTTTCCAATTTGTAGCTTATTTACTAAGTCTGCAAGTGCTTTTTAATTTTGTCCATTTTATTTAGTAAGCCAATTATTCGGTGTTCATTAGCTTTTCATAAGCTCATTATTAGCTTATCGATGAACTCCACTATGAGTATTTTAGCTTTTGGATAGCTTACTTGGTTAACTTGATAGTCCCGTCTTTATTTTCATGTCCTAGCTTATTTAGTTGCTTAAATATAAGTTAGAAGTTGTTTAGAAACCCAAAAGCTCACCGTAACCAAATCAATATTGTGCTTATTAAGAAGCTATTCAGAGCTTATTTCCAAGTTTCTGTGCTCATTCAGTTGTAAAGTTAGCTTATCATTATTCTCTTAGCTTATTTTCAGTTTACATTAGCTTGTTAAGTAGCTTAATAGCCATTTAGCTTAATACCTTGTGCTTATTTCCAAATTCTAGCCCACTATTGAAAACATAAGCTCAATCTGAGCTTATTAGTACTTTTCATAAAGAGTTGTAGTTTTAAAAATTGCTTATAATCAGTAATTTAACAAGTTTGTAAAATAAAAATCGGAAAAAAAAATGTTTGGCAAAAAGGTGGAGAGGCAGGCTCGAACCTGAGACCTCCCACCTTTGAGAGTGTTAATGTGTACCTGTATAGCCAGCGCCCTTGGGACTTGTCTTGGTTATCTTTTGCACAATTAAATACATAACCCCATTTTGTCTATTAAGCTTATACGAACTAATTAGCTTATTTGTAGCTTATTTAAGCCAGCTTTTTCCTCTTTTGCAATTTTCTTATCTTTGTATTATTAATAAGTATTTTATAAAAAGTTTGATTTTTCTAAATAGTTTTAGTATTTTAAACATTTAATTAGTGTAAAATCTTATTTAATTCATAATAAAAATGAAAAGTCTAAAAATATAAATCTTTTTTCTAAAATTTTCTTTTATCATAGTACATAATAAAATTGTTTTTACATTCGTAGGACTTTTATTTCATAAATTTTACGTTTTGCTTGCGCACAACAGTAATTTTTATAAATAACGACGTTTCATTTTAGGCCACGTTTTTAGATATTTTAAGTTTCGTTTTAGTTAAAATAGTTTATTTAAGATATTTTGTTTTATAAAATCAACAAAACATCATTGTAAAAATAGTGATAGCGTTTATTTAATATATTTTATCTTTTTAATTTCTTTTAATTTGCATTTAAGTCGCTGTAATTTGTAGATCTTTTCTTTAGGTATAATTATCCATCCAAAACCTTACTGATCACTATCCTTAGTGATCATTCGACATCTGAAGTTGTTTAACACCAATTCATCCTCCGTGGGACTTAACGACCCAGGAATCCACTATATTCCTCTGATCTTAATTGCATTTGGTGTGTGAACTGTTTTGAGTTTCTTACGGTTGGTCATTCACAAGTGGCTAGCTTGCGTGAGATAACTTGACGGTTTTGCACCAATCAAATTTTGGCGCTTGCGGGAGGTCAGAAGCGTGTTTTAAGCATTTCGGATCCATTCTTGCACATATACCACCTTTTGTAAACAATTTTAAAAAAAAAAAATCAAAAGTTCATTAACACTTTTCCTAAAGTGTTAATAACGCCAAAAATATTTTCATTCTTTGTTTTTACAAAATATTTATCCAAAAATCCAAAAATATTCATCTTTACCCTCTTACCCTTTTTGATTCCTTATTCCTTTACCCCATCCATTTGATTCTAACTTCTTCTATTCTTATGGAATCTCTCGACTACGACGATTCGGAGCAGTTGAAAACTTCCTACTTTATCACAAATGTCAAGAATTCGTGTTGTTCATGATGATCCATTGATTCTGCGTGAGGAAATGGAGCGAGAAACCGGGTGACAAAGGACCGGTACTTTCCTCTCGATAATGGAGGTGCTAAATACGTCCAACCTACGGTTATCCAAAGATCTAATCCTCGATTGCTCCTAAGCCGTCTAAAATTGATCCTACACTTTCACGATTTACGGTTAAAAGCAAACATGCGAATTTAGACCGGTGACTAGCAAGAATGACTTGCCTAATCTTAACGCTTCTCAAGAACCGAGCAGGAGACCATAACTAAGTGATGGAAATTGCTAGCTCTCGAGCACACCACTTGTCCCACCTCAGTTTTTTCAAAATGTTCTTGAGTCTTAATAGTCATTCGGATCACCATGTTGGTTTTGTTGATTCTTTGAATGAACCGATTCCTTCTCATAACTCTCAAATAGAATCGTTTATTCCTTGTGTGGGTTGTGGTGAGCCTCTTTTGGTTCACCATGTCATTGGTGTACGTGTGTACAGTGTGGTAATGATATTCAGAACGGAGTTGTTTATTTTGTGGTTCGAGAATTCATTTCATTATGATCCTAATCCGAACTCATTTAACGACCCTCAAATTTTTCCAATTACCCACCACAGCCCGACTTATCTTCGTATAATCAACATAATCTTGTGAATTTTGTGGAGGTCCTCACCAAGGATTTGAATGTCAATCCGAAACACGTTTTCTATGAAAAATTTTCCGGTGATGCTCGAACTTTGGCTATGACCAATATCCATATGATTCACCAATCCGGGCTCAACAGTTTCTTGTTGTGAACCTGTGGAGGTCCCATTTCACTCGATTGTCAAACAGAATCCATTTCCTTGTAACAATTATGACTATCCATATCACGACCAACCTCCAAAGTGCCAAATAACTCAAACTCCTCAAAGAAACCCAACAAGACACTTATCTAGAACTTAAGGAGTCGGTGAAAAGAACCGAGGAGTTAAGTAAAACAACATTTCATAATGTTCCCGCTTTTCTTGTGTATATTGTGGGGTCCTCATGATGATTATCAATGTCAACCTTCCGGTTTTGACAAATCTCCACTCCCACAATGTCCCGTCATTCAAAATTCACATGAGAAATCCATGGAAGAATTGCTAGTGAAGCAGCGGTCGCTAAAATAAATTCCCAAATTGCCTTTGAAAAATCTATTAGGAATCAATTGCAAAAGAAAAGCGACCGAGATCTAGCTCTCAATTTCATTTTATTCACGATGATGGTGATGATGAGGATGCACTTGGTATCCTACGGTTTATAAAGATTCATCAAGTTCATCGGTGGATATTCCAAAGATTGAGATTCATTCTCAAGCAACCGCCATCACACCAAGCTCCCACTCACTCTCTAAACATGGGGACGAGCATCTTGACACTGTTCACGAAAAGGAATCGGACGAATTCATAAAGTCTAGTGTTGAGGACCTTGTCCCAATCCCTAGAGAGTCACAGGAATTCTTGATCATGTGTGATATCCTCCTCTTCTTGTCTTCCAAAATGATCATATTGAGATGTTCTCACGATTCGATGAGGACTATTCTTTATCTTGTGGAGACATAAGTTATGTGGGGAATTTCCTTACGAGCTTGTCGACTTAGGAGAAGAGAATGATGAAGAAATAATCCAAGGCGAACCTCTTGCCTTACATTATTGAATGTTAATCTTCTCATTTCTAGAATCGAGGCTTTTAATGAAAAGCCTACTTCATATCCTATCCCTTTGAGGATAGTGAACTTTTGTTCGATGATTCTATTCGAATTGCAAACGTTCTATTTTGATCATATGGGAGAGAAGATTAGTGGTATTACCACTTCTCATTCTCATAATTCTCTCACCGATTATGAATCATTCACTTTGAGAAGTTCCCAGTGAACTCACTCAAATCAATCCCGAATATGAATCATTTACCTTTGAGGAGTTCTCCTTTGAGCTCACTCATATCATATCTCTAACAGTATGATAACTTCTACTGATCTAGACACACCGGGATATGTCTAGACCAATTGAGCTTAAAAGATGAAATTCATGCTATTATGAATTCCCTTACGATGATGATGAGTTAGTCAAGATTATTATCATGACTTTCTTTCTCTTCACCTATCCCGTTGCTTCTCTGTTCTTCACTCCTTCGGAATGAAGACACTATTTTGATCCGACATTTTCATTTATCATTTGTAAGCGGTTCTATGTATATCTCATCGGTGTGGAACTTTCACATATTTCAATGTTTATACAAACATCTTGAATGAAAGTCCGATGGAGATTGTCTCTTCCACTTACTTCCCCATGAACCAATGAATTGGGTCGAGTCAAGCTAGCGACTCGGTAATCAAAAGCGATGAGTTAAACATGGGTTTTCACCGTGTGTCCCACCTAAGTGTGGGGAGATGCCCATGTTGTATATAGATCTAAGAAATGAATGAAAGTTGTAAATATTAAAAAGAGAATAATTGTTGTGTTTCTACACTTGGCTAATAATGTTATCTTTTACGTTCTAAGTTTCGACATAACAAATTTAGGTACTTTGAATATTGAGGAAAATATTCATTTCTAAGTGTGGGGAAATTCGCTAATTTGATAATAAATGTACCCTTTTAGTCCTTTTTCCCAAAAATGGCCAAATTTTAAAATTTTTATTTTAGTGGAAGTACTATGTACTAAACACAACAAATGGTAATCAGTCCACCATGTCTAACCCACATAAGGATTGGCTAATCCAGAGCAAACGGCTCTTGGTAAAGATATCTCAAATCCGTTTATGGCTTGCAATTTGCCCAAAATTGTATGGTGTTCACCACCATATCCTAAAAAGTGAAGAGTTGGCTAGCCCGCAAGTTTATGGCTTGTGGTAAAGGCGGTTGGAAAACCATAATTGGTAATCGACTCACCAAAGATAATATTGATAATTTATCTAAGAGTTGGCTAGTCCGAAGCAAGCGGCTCGTAAAGACAAATCAAACCTGTTGAAAGTTTATGATTTGCTTAAAATCATTTGGTTATCATTGTACCAATGTTCTTACTTGAACTAAAACAATTGGCTACTCCGAGTAATGGCTTTTGGTAAAGAGATGAAATCCATTAAATTTTCATAAATCATTGCTAGGGACTAGCAATATCTTAGTGTGGGGATCATGAGTGTCTAAAATACTCATCATTTTGTCTTCGTTTAGAATGCCAAAACATCCGAAAACACTCGAAATGCATCAAAATGATGAAAATATCACAAATCAATGTTTTATATGTTTTAAATGCAAAATACCAAAATCGGATGAAAACGTATCAAGTTTGCATAATTGGCGCTTTAGTCCCCAAGTTACAAAAGTTGTCAAATCTAGTCCTGGTAATTCAAAACTTGTAAATGTCATTTAAGGTCCATGAGATTCAAAGTTGTCAAAATAAACCCTTCAAAGTTTAAAATTTACAAAATGACAACTTTAGTCCCTCAAGTTTGGAAAATGTCAAATATAGTCCTTGGTTAATTTAAAAAGTGAAAATTATCAAATTTTAACCTTGTACTATTCATAAATGACAAAATTGGTCCTTATGATAAACTTTTGGAAAATTACATCTTTGGTCCCTTAAGTTTCAAAAATGGCATAAAAGGTCCTTTGAATTATAAAAAAAAATGGGATTTTATCACTAATGGTCCTTATACTATTAATGAATGGCAAGTGAGGCCCTTGTATTAGCTTTGGAATATTTGGGATCGGTCCTTGAAAATTCAACATATTACACAATTGGTCCTTGGGCTTATATATCTACAAACCAAACCGGATCCAATATTAATCCCACCGGCCCAAGTCCAATAACCCGCCCAATATTTAAAATGAATAAACCGCTTACATTGTTCCTCCTTCTCCTCCTCAACTCATAATCCATTACCACCATGGTTTCCACTCTCCCACCTTTCCACCTCACCTACCTTATCCCCAATGGTTAACAACCCCCTCCACCTCTACATAAACCAAAAAGCATTAAATGCACATACCTGCTATCTATGACTTTTCCCGCCAATTTTACACATGGACGAATTTGATGAAATGAGAAGATCCAATGGCTGCAAAATGGTGGGATTGACTCAGAAGTCGACATAGATCATTATAAATCAAAAAAGAAGCAGAGAGAAGGAGAGTAGTAGAGTAAAGTAGTGTAATTTTATTTTAAGTATGTCGAATTAATTATGTTTTAAATTCCAGTCTTTGTTTAAGCTTTTAAGCATTGAAATAAGTCATCTCAGTGTAATATAAAGCTTTTAAGTAATCAATTTCAAATTCCAAGTACAATTTATATTATACAATTTTTAAGTTCATGAACATGTGTGAATGATGTTTGTAGTGGATGTTATGAAATTATAAGCCCTTATAAGCTCCTATATATACTTTTATAAGCTCTCTATAGCTTATTAGCTACTCGAAAGTCTCTACTCGTAATTTTACTCTTTAAATTACCTCGACCAATGAAGTCAATCAAGAGCTCAAAATGGACTTGGTCATGGAATTGGGTTGATGCAGATTGTTTTGGGTTGAATTTGGTTTGAAATAGTGGTAGAATGGGTTACGTGATAAAATGCATATGAGCTTGATCATTTGTAAGTTAAAATTTCCTTTCTAATGCAATCGTTTGGATATGCTTATTAATCTAGGTTAGAAGTTATTTAAGTTGTTATTTATTGTTGTTCGTGTCAAATTAGTTCTCAATACCTTAGTTAAGTCATAAAACCACCATTATTTAGTTAAAAGTCAAAATCTCTTTTAAAATTCCTTAAACAATTCACTGTTAGGAATGAGGATATGAAATTCATCATATTAGCTTATAATTTAGTATTTTAGCTTAAGTTTATCTTATTTCAGCCTAATATAACATAAGTAGTTAGTAAAATCAATCCTAAGTTCATAAAAGTCAAACTGAGTCATTTCTATAAAAGTCAAATTTTCCTAAATTCAGTTTTTGATTAAAATTTAGAATTTTACTGTGTATTCATTATTAAGATTTAGCTTATGCCCTTTTGGAATAATAAAATTTAGTCGTTAAACAAAATTAGAAAAATAATAGCTTACTCTTATTCACTTATTAATAGCTTTTTCATTATTCTTTTGACCCATTGTCCAAAAACCTCCTCAGGCACCCGCTTAGCCACCTAGTTCCATAAGCTCACATGAGCTTATTAGTTGGCTATAGCTTGTGTATTTTGACTTTTAGGAAGCCAACCTAGCGTGTCTATAATCCAAGCTTAATTTTCCAATTTGTAGCTTATTTACTACGTCTGCAAGTGCTTTTTAATTTTGTCCATTTTATTTAGTAAGCCAATTATTCGTGTTCATTAGCTTTTCATAAGCTCATTATTAGCTTATCGGTGAACTCCACTATGAGTATTTTAGCTTTTGGATAGCTTACTTGGTTAACTTGATAGTCCCGCCTTTATTTTCATGTCCTAGCTTATTTAGTTGCTTAAATATAAGTTAGAAGTTGTTTAGAAACCCAAAAGCTCACTGTAACCAATCAATATTGTGCTTATTAAGCTATTCGGTGCTTATTTCCAAGTTTCGTGCTCATTCGGTTGTAAAATTAGCTTATCATTATTCTCTTAGCTTATTTTCGCTTTACATTAGCTTGTTAAGTAGCTTAATAGCCATTTAGCTTAATACCTTGTGCTTATTTTCAAATTCTAGCCCACTGTTGAAAACATAAGCTCAATCGAGCTTATTAGTACTTTTCATAAAGAGTTGTAGTTTTAAAATTGCTTATAATCGAGTAATTTAACAAGTTTGTAAAATAAAAATCGAAAAAAATGTTTGGCAAAAGGTGGAGAGGCGTGCTCGAACCCAGACCTCCCACCTTTGAGAGTGTTAATGTGTACCAGATAGCCGCCACTGGGACTTGTCTTGGTTATCTTTTGCACAATTAAATACATAACCCCATTTTGTCTATTGCTTATACTTAACTAATTAGCTTATTTGTAGCTTATTTAAGCCACTTTTTCCTCTTTGCAATTTTCTTATCTTTGTATTATTAATAAGTATTTTATAAAAAGTTTGATTTTTCTAAATAGTTTTAGTATTTTTAAACATTTAATTAGTGTAAAATCTTATTTAATTCATAATAAAAATATAAAAGTCTAAAAATATAAATCTTTTTCTAAAATTTTCTTTTATCATATAGTACATAATAAAATTGTTTTACATTCAGAGGACTTTTATTTCATAAATTTTACGCTTTTGCTTGCATCAAATAATTTTTATAAATAACGACGTTTTCATTTTAGGCCACGTTTTTAGATATTTTAAGTTTACGTTTTAGTTAAAATAGTTTATTTAAGATATTTTGTTTTATAAAATCAACAAAAACATCATTGTAAAAATAGTGATAGCGTTTATTTAATATATTTTATCTTTTTAATTTCTTTTAATTTGCATTTAAGTCGCTGTAATTTGTAGATCTTTTCTTTAGGTATAATTATCCATCCAAAACCTTACTGATCACTATCCTTAGTGATCATTCGACATCTGAAGTTGTTTAACACCAATTCATCCTCCGTGGGACTTAACGACCCAGGAATCCACTATATTCTTCTGATCTTAATTGCATTTGGTGTGTGAACTGTTTTGAGTTTCTTACGGTTGGCCATTCACAAGTGGCTAGCTTGCGTGAGATAACTTGACGGTTTTGCACCAATTAGTGTTACTTAACTAAATACTACGTAACATAAAATAACTACGACTACGAGCTTTCTAACGATTACATTTACTTGAGGTAACCGACTCTTTAATACCTGGAATTTCTAATTCCTAACAATCTCCCCCTAAGTGAGGTCACCTCAAACACACATTGAACTTACATTGAATACAAACAGATATTACATTATAAATTGTTCTTGCACTCTTCATGTATTACTTTGCTCTGAAGCTCGTAGTCATTGATTCTTCACATTGCATGTTTGGTTTATCCAAGTGGAGGTCTTTACCGATCCACGTGATAATGAAATTTTGAGCCGCTTTGAGATCATCGACCACATTAAATCTCGACTCTTCCTTTGTGGTGTTGATATTATGTGATTTTGTGACATTTGGACCGACATGCTCACATTCGGATCATGATTTCTTCTTATCGAGTAGCGGAAGCTTTGTTGATTCATGATATTGGCGGCGTAGCGAAGCATGAAGTGATAATATCGAGTCATTGATGCACTAATCATGATTTCTTTGGAAATGAATGTGTTGTGTGAGCATGCGACAATGGATTGACCGCTCCATTATGATCACCGCAAACGTCGGGTGTACCGCATAAGACAATTAGCAATAAAGAGTACGATAGTGTCTTTGATCACTTTCGTTGAATTGAGGTACACGGCCCACGGTTCCCGTTGATCGATACAAGTCTTTTTCGTGATCATGTATAATTCGAAGCATTTCCTTGACGGGGTTTCGCGAATTGCTCTAGCCGTTCTCAAACCGGAGCGTCTCAAAGAAGACAACACGGAGTGAGTGAACCAGCGAATAGAGTATCACTGATTGATGAAAAGAGATTTGGAAAACAATCGTGTATCGGTCAATAGAAATTGTTTTTGCAATACAACGAAGTTTTAGTGAAAATCATTTATCAATCATAAACACCTTTTGATTTGAAATATTTGTACACGGTCGTTGTGCTAAAGAAAAGAGTTTTACACACAACGACCGGTTTTTCAAAGGCATCCGTCAATCCATTTTCTTGGACCTGGATTGATTCAATTTTGAATCGCTCCACTGATGAGGTCCATATGACACAATCAAGTCTTGGCACAACCACAAGGATAGTGCGTAGGACTCATAAGATATAATCTCACATTCCACATTGTGTGAAATAGTGAGTCTTCAAGAAGTAAGTGTCCTAAAGAGATTAATAGATGATCTCGTGTTCTAGACTCAATTAGTGCACTTTTGGTTTCTGTCTTGGGAGACTGGGAGAGGTCTCCTTCTTCAATATCAACAATCTCTAAGAGAGTCGATAGATTATGTAGGTTCCCGTGAGAATGAAACAAGCCCTTTTAAGAGGAACTTGAGTAGCTTGGGAAGTTTAGTGCGGTCGTCCTTTGGGTCCATGACGCCTTGTCTTCAATACCGTGTTACCTTAGTAACCACCAAGAGCATATGAATTGAACCGGTTTACGCCTCTAAGGTTGAATAAATGGAGGCTATTTCTTTTCACCCTTTTCACATTTAATTCTTTTCATTCTTCAACCCCTTCAAGCTTACCGAGACTTCATAACTAGGACCTTGTTGGGTTTATTCCAAGACTAGCTCGGTTTACCACACTCTTCCCATATCTCGTTTACTAACTAGTGGATAGTCCTCGGTAGATCCCTCCGGTTCGGCGGATCATGGGAACAAATACCTAACCTTATCATCCTTATATCACCATACATAAAGTAAAGTTGGTCGGTCTATTTGGTATTGTTCATCTTGCCAATGGAACCAATTAAAAACCATTTGAAAATCAATCCAGATGATTGTGATATATTATCAAAGCATTTTGCACCTGAATTGTCTTTGATATTTTTAGAAAAGAAAAAAAAAAGGAGCTCCCCCTTAACATGTGCATCATGTGTTTGAAATTGTTTCGCACACGGAAGCAAGAGTAATAATTCACTTCTTTGATTTCTATTTTCTAAAAGATATCAACATCACTTCCTTAATTAAATCAAATAGATAAAGCATTTTGGAAGGATGCGGTTTTCAAAAGTTTGCTCCCCCTCAATATGTGCCTCGAGGTTTTGAAAGGGTTATGCACAAATTAGAGGGCACATGCACTTAGAGACAAATTAATCACGCTTCAATTCATTGTGGTTTTAAAATTGATGCTCCCCCTCAACATGTGCATGGAAATTTGAAATCGTTTGGCATATGTGGGGAGGAACACATGCTAAGTACTTATGGAACCATTTATCGAATTATCAGTTTAAATCAGATTTAAATCACAAATTCTCCCCCGATCACAATTATCAAATCATTAAGATTTGTGATCTCGGTAGATTTAAATTGATTTTGAAAGCTTTTTAGGGAGAATTGTGACTTGATTGTGAAAACGTTTTAACTGATAAGGATCGGATTTTGAGACTTTAAACTCCATTGATTAAACATGCATTAACTTTTGAAAACAATTAAGTGACAAATAACCTTTTAATTTAATTGAAATCATTCTCCCCCTCAATCAATGACATCTGTTGTTGATTGAGAGATAGATATTTTGACAAAAGTTAAGTCCGGATGATTATCAAAAATTTGAGCTCGAGTTATTTTTCAAATCAATTAGTTTTCATTAGAGAGGAAGTAATTGTTTATAGAATCAGAGCATGAGATTTGAAAATTGAGATAAAGCATGGCTCTGTTCTTTCATTGAAAAGCGGGTTATTGCCTGAAATGACAATAAACCATAGTTTCTCTTTCTCCCAAAATATTTTTTGATGATTTTTTTTTAATAAAAATTCGAGCAACATCTAAAGTCCCGTGTCATTCTTTGAATGACAAGACAAAGACCGTAGATATATATCGAATCGAAGAGAAAAAACATGATGAAATGACAGATTTTTGAAGATTTTTCAATTTTCAAATTTTTATGGATTTTCAAAGTTTTATATTTTCTATTTGATTTTGAAGGTTTTATAATTTTGTATTTTGTTTTTCGAATAAATATATACAAGAGATAGATGAAGAAAGACCTTTACTCTCGTCTTCCTCCACGAAGGCGTTTGAGTGTTTTCGGTTGAAGGCTTTTCAAGCCAAGTCGTGGAAGAATAAACTCAAAACGTTCTCTTGGAAGAGCTTTGGTAAAGATGTCTCGCTAACGGTATTCATCCTCACAAAATAGAGTTCTACCACACCTTTTTCCACTTGTTCCTCGATGAAATGATGTCGAATGTCGATATGCTTTGCTCTTGAGTGTTGAACGTTGTTGCATGAGAGAGCAATAGCACTTTTATTATCACGAGACAGAGGGATTTTGTTGAATTCAAAGCCATAGTTAGATAATTGGGATCTCATCCATAGGATTTGAGCACAACAAGATGACATGGGTATGTATTCACCTCATAGAGGAAATAGAAGTACTCATTTGCTTTTTGAAGACCACACAAGTTTATCACCCAAAACCGAGCACCTCCGGGCGTGCTTGACGAGTATCTTGACATCCCGCATGATCGGCATCTGCATAGGTCATTAGTGACATATCGGTGTCCTTCGGTACCATAGTCCCATATTGATGGTTCCTTGGTGATACCGAAGACCCATTTAAGCGCTTCAAGGTGCTTTTTGGTAGGCTTAGCACGATATCTAGCACACATGCACACAATGAACAAGATGTCCGGTCTACTAGCCGTGAGGTACATCGTGATCCAATCATACTATGATATTTTGTTTGGTCTACCATGATCCATGAGTGGTCCTCATCCAGCTTGGTTCGCTTCAATCATGGGAGTATCAATAGGTCACTAGAATCAAATCCAAATTTCTTTAAAATCTCATTTGCATATTTAGATTGATTTACTGAAAATGCCTCCGGACTTTGTGAAATTTGTAATCCCAAGAAAAATGACATTTGTCCCATCATTGACATTTGAAATTTGGAACCCATTTCTTTTGAAAACGATCACATTCATTGGGGTCGATCGAGGCAAAGATGATATCATCAACATAAATTTGAACGTGAATTAAATGTTTGCTGACTTCACGGTGAACAATGTTGGATCAATCGCTCCTTTCTTTGAAGCCGGTGAGACGAAGAAACTTTGATAGCGTATCATACCATGCCCTTGGGCGTGCTTTAAACCATAAAGAGCCTTCTTCAAACGATAAGCGTGAGTAGAATGCTCGGATTCCTAAAGCCTTCAGGTTGGTGGCGTGACGACTTCTTTAAGATCTCTGCTCGTAAATGCCGTCTTTACATCCATCGATAGACTACCATGTTTTTACTTGCAAGATTAGCCAAGAATATTACGATTGCCTCGATTCGAGCCACGGAGCAAATGATTCTTCAAAGTCTATACCCTCCTCCTGACGGTATCCTTTTGCAACCAATCTAGCCTTATTCTTTAGAACATCGCCATGTTCATCAAGTTTCACTTTGAAGATCCATTTTAGAACAATGATCATAGCACAATCTGGAGCAGGTACTAATTCCCATACATCAAGTCGATCAAACTCATGGATTTCTTCTTGCATGGTATTGAACCATCTGTCTTCATTCATGGCGGATTTAACATCTTTTGGTTCAATCTTAGAGAGTACGGAGTTGAAGAAGCACCATAAGGCATCTGTTGCAAGTTGTTTCCGTGTGGATCTTTGGACGAGAGGATTTCCAATGATGTTGTCTAAGGGATGATCGTGAGTCCATTTTCCGAGGTGTTCATGGGTCATTGTTGAGGGATGAAGTAGTGAGTCGATGTCTCCCACGAAGATGGTTCGATGATGATTCGAGAGCAAATATGTTTTCAAATGGAGCATCTTCAGGAGTAGCAAAGGGATTAACTTCATTATTGATGCGAAGCGCCCATGATGTACATTCGAAGATTGATGATTTGTTGATGAGACTGAGTGATCAGCAGCAGGCTCTTCTTGACTTAGTGATATTGAGACTAAAGGAATGACTTCATTCACAGGGATATGAGCAGCCTCTGTTGTATGAATCGACAATTCATTAGCACTTGGCTCATAATGCTCATCAAACATAGGATCAAACAATTTCTTTAAATCATCTTCAGATGGAGGTACATATGGAGTTGCTTGAGAAGAGTTTGGTACAAGGGATGAACCAATGGGACTATTTTGAAGTGCGGGTCCTGAACTGAATTGTCTAGGAGCCATTTGACCGGTCATCTCATCAAACGTGACGTGAATTGTTTCCATGATATTTCGGGTTCTCTTGTTGTAGATTCGGTAACCTTTTCTGTTTGGTGCATAGCCTACAAATACTCCAATGTCTGCTTTAGCTCTTAGTTTTCCTAAATCTTGACCATCATTAGTTGGATAACATAAAGCACCAAACACACGAAGGTATGATAGATCACGTTTTCTATTGTGTACAAGTTCATAAGGAGTCTTTCCATGAGAAGTGTGAATTAGAGATCGATTTTGAGTGTAACAAGCAGTGGCAATAGCTTCAGCCCATAGAAACATTGGAACCTTTGAGTAAATCAAGATTGTCCTTGCGGCTTATACAAGAGTTCGATTTAGTCTTTCAACTACACCGCTCGTTGAGGAGTTCGAGAACACTTCTTCAGGACTGATTCCAACATTTCCATAAAATTCATTGAGTTCTTTATTAACAAATTCAGTTCCATTGTCGATGACGGACGATTCGAGCAGTTTTGTTGAGTCGGTTGAAGTTGTTTGATGAGTTTAATGATGACATCCGGAGTTTCAACCTTCGTCCTCAAAATCTTAACCCAAGTGAATCGGAGTAGTCATCAACCACTACTAACACATATTTCTTCCCATTAATAGTTTGCACTCTCATTGGGCATACAGATCCATATGAAGGGTATGAAGAACTTCCATTCTGAGTTTGAGGGTTTGGTTTGTGGGCATATTTAGTGCTTTTTCCCAATTGACATCTTTGAATGTAGATGATCTTTTCATATTTTAACTGGGTAACCCTCGACAAGATCCTTTACGGAAAGGTTGTTTATGGTGCCAAGTTCAAGTGATTGAGACAGCGATGCCATAACCAAGACTTTGTTTTAGAAGCCTTTGACAGCAAAGCGATTGGAGAAGACTTCATCATGTCATCGATAGAGATGGTGTATAGGTTAGAACCTCGAGTACCTCGTAATAATTCTACACCGTCAAGTTCTCTAACGAAGCAAGTATGTTTTCTAAAGGCCACTTCTAGATCGGAATCACAGAATTGACCAACAGAGAACAAATTATGACCAAGATCTTCCACATAGTATACCCTGGAAATTCCACTTTTACCAACCACATAATCTCCATAACCCATAATAGCTCCAAAATGGTCGTTCCCGAATCTAACTGTCCTGATGAATTTACTCACGAAGTTCATGAGCCGAGACCGGTCTCCAAATATATGCTTGGAACAAACGAGTCCGGTACCACGTAACGATTTGAACGATCCGCAGTTGAACACGCATAAGAATGGATAATCGATAATTGGGATCCCCATGCAAGAATGGGTTCCATTTGGTTAGTAACGATGATTGGAACACCCACATCGAAATTGAGGCAATGGAATCATTATGAATAGATGCGGTGCTAGTGTCTCAGATTTGCCCTATTCAAAGTATGTTCACTTCTTAGGGAATAGTTCTACCAAGAGGCATCCATTTTCTAGTGGGCATTGTCTGATTAACCTTATGGCCAACATGTATCCATTGATAGCCTATCTTACTAAAGGTTCTTCCCGTGGGTTTCCACTGCTTTCTAACTTTCTTCGCCTTTGCCTTTTGCCTTTTTAGCATGATATTTAGCATTAACAAGATTAACTGGGATATGACAAGGTATTAGACAAAGCATTCATACCACATTCATGATTAGTAATGAATTCAAGAGACATCATTACAAGGTTTGCAAATAGTATCGAATTGAATCAATTACGTAAGCCTATGGCTAATACTAGAATCAACACGATTCGTTTTATTCAACTCAAACTTAAAGTTCCTAGGATGGTCTTCTACTCTCTTCCAATGCACATTCTTAGCTTGAGGTCCTATCTTGCTTAGTATTGCCCGGAGGCTTTGACCCGCTTGCCTTAATGTCACCGATTACTCTGTAGAGGAATTATGGGAACATTAGTTGGTTGATCTAATTTTGCATTCCCGAACTTGATGTGCAAGGATCTGTGATAAGATCGTTTAAAAGCTCAGCTAGGGATCAATAACAAAGATAATAAACATAATACACAGCGGAATAATCAAAACAATACTTTGTTATTGAACAAGGTTTTCAATTACTAACACTAACTAACTATATACGTTTATAGGAACACGTCTACTAACTAAACTAATAACCTAGGCGTTTACAAGACCATACGCCTAGGACACACACACACCTTTACTAATCGACTACATATTTGAAGACTTAATTAAAACCTACACCCCATGTCCTCTTTATATACTAGAGGATTAGGGTTTACAAATCTCTACTAAGGACTAATAAATAAAACTTCTTTTGCAAGCAAGTCCTTCCATCTTTTTGTAGGTTTCTTTCTTGTCATATTAAGTCCCTCTTGTTTTATTCTTTTTTTCTTTATCAACTCAAACTTATAATTCCCAACAATAATGAATGGAGCACACCCCTTTGAGCATATAAATCACCCATCACCCTCTCCTCACGTAGCAAATTTCCACCCTAAGGGTGTGTATCGCTACTATCACCCGCACTTAAGCTTAAGTGTAGGAAAAACTTCCCCTTTATCCGTTAAATAAGGGTAGAGTCAAGCTCCTGACTTGAACAAAAACAAGCGTTTCTTGGGAGGCAACCCAAGTGTATTTTTTTTCATTTTTATTTGTGTGTCATATATCTTTTTCATTGTTGTATGTTCTCATGTTTGATTTTGTGAAAATGCTTTATTTTGTTTTTAACCTCGTCTTAATTACATATAAAGGTATTTTACAAAAAGATAAGTGTAGGGAAGATGAAATATTTTTTAAGAACATGAACATGAGAATTACAATTAGTGAAATTGATATATATGTGTGTTTGTTAGAATCAAATGCTTGTATCGAGTCATAATGGATGTTTTGCAGGAAGTTTTCCAGATTTTAAAGGTGTAATTTTTCTAGAATTTTTCTAGGAAAACGAAGCGCACCGAGTTTGTCGGGATAACTGACGTCGGAGGAGCGAAACAACTTATAAAATTCTCTCGTTTTCGTGCTATTTATAAATTTTGGAAATTCTCGGGTCTTAATTTTAGAAAATCAAGAAACATCCATTCCACAAGCATTATATCTTAGTGTAGTAGAGTCATATATAGTTTACTGACCGATTTTGCGAAGGTTTCGTCTATTTTCTTAAAGTGTGCAGGTTTTATTTATCAAGAAGAAGAAATATAATATTGGATGGAGCTTACACACATACATTCTTCTTGGAAAAGAATTTAACCACTACTTCACACGGTTCCTACCGAGCTAATAAGGGGAGTACTAGTTTCTTTCTCTTTTAATTACCTTCCGTTATCATAACTTTGATACTTTCGGGGAACATTGGGGAAAATGTTCAGTTTAAGTGTAGGGAGGGAGAATAAAACGAGAACTTTGAAACTATGCTTATCTATGATTATTTGTCTTGTCCTATTTCATGTGTGTAATAAGCTATGAGAAATATCGGTTAGGGCAATTTTAGCGCCAAATTTAAAATTTTTCATGACATGTACGAGTGGGTCTTTAGTCCTAATAAAGCGTCTCATGGATAGGAGTTATATGACTAGCACAAAAAGATTTTACCACTCAAATTCCACAATAAAAATGTGAGGTTCGACCCTAGATCTATAAGAATTAAAGCATTCACCTTTAATGCTTAGAGAGTGTACCGGTAGTATAATAGATTCTAGAACTTGTTTTGTGATATATTCCGAGATCGCTAGTGAGACTACACTTGTGTAGTTAGGAATAACTAAATGATAAGAGGCATTAGGATAACCATTTTTTGATACCCGTTTTATAATTACTTCTTCCACATCGGTTGAGTAATTACCCCACACCCTTGCGATGTACTCATCTTTAGTACACGATACCCCTAGTTCAGAGCCTATCCTTTTTGAGGTTCTCGTGATGTTTTGGTTTTCCGGAATATCAATGAAGAGCATTGTTTAAAATCCACCCCCAAATGTACACCCAAATCGCCTTAGCCTACCTTGTATGCACTTACCTTTAGTGCATTATTGTTATCATACTAAACCCTTAGTTCAATTATCTAGTTACTTGCATGGTTGCTAAGTCGAGCCATATCTTTTAT
Organism: Chrysanthemum lavandulifolium; assembly: GCA_022545495.1. Lineage (NCBI taxonomy): Eukaryota > Viridiplantae > Streptophyta > Magnoliopsida > Asterales > Asteraceae > Chrysanthemum > Chrysanthemum lavandulifolium. The sequence goes on from CM040245.1 coordinate 255,941,184, forward strand.
ACACAGTTTTGGGATGATTGGGACTCATGGGTAAAGTAAATTTTTATGGAGTGACGGGAAAGAACGTTAAATTAAAATTCCCTTTATTTATGTAATTAAATACTCTAAGTGTTTTGATCTTTTCAATTCGGGTCAATTTAGTGTTAGAGTAATAAAAACTCAAGTGTATGAATGCTCCTATAAATCCCTTATATTTTGATGTTATCGTAGAGGATGGTAGAGTGAAAGTGTATGCAAAAATAAAAAGTGTTGGAAAAAAAAAACATACGGGCTACCATCATACTTATATCTTTATATTTATGTTTGTTTGTTTCAAGTTATCTAGAGTTTAGTGAGTCGAGTCTTGGCTTAGCAACGCCATTCTTTTCATGCTTGTAACATAAGATTTTTGACTTGCCACCACTAAATCGCCTATCCAACCAAACCCTTTGTTTCCCTACCGTAAGCCTAACGTTACAACCATTTAAAAGACCTCTTAGATAGTTGTTCCTAGGTGCTTACGCCAAAGTGGTGGAGGTTTGATCTAGTATCAAGCCTATGGTAATCTATGTACTATGACCGGTTAATGAGTGTTTATCTTCCATTTCCATTTACTATATTTCATATACACCCGAGAGATGAGAGAGTCCAAACACCCCTTGTGAGGTGCTAGTATATAATTTACGTGCTTGTTATGACTATTGTGGTGCTTTTACTTGTTGTGAATTATGATAAACCACTGCTTCATTCCCCCTAACTTATAAATTGATTGTGTTGGAATCACTCCTAAACTAGATTTCAAGTGTTAGTAATTAATTATGTAATAGTTAGCTTAATTATGGCCTTTATGTTTGTTATTAAGCTAAGGCTTATGTAGAAGGCCCATAAGCCTTGGCCCAAGCCCATAAGAAGGGAAGGAGGTTAGTAGTGTTGCCCTATAAATACCTCATGTAAACCATCCTTAGATGGTTGGTTGTTCACATTTACATTTCATTTATGCTTAACTTTTCTTTCATATATTACGCGTAGAGTGTGTGTGTGTTCAACCGATCACTTTCTTATCTCCTTTCTTATAGTGATGCTTGTGTTACTATTATGAGAACCTAATAGTGGTATCAGAGCCAATTAGTTGGGTGAAACGGAATTTTTTTTGAAGTTGGTTTTGGTTCTACACGTAACTCTCGGTCTCAAACTTTCAAACGCAAAAAGCTTTAATTTTTACACTTTCAAATCCAAGATTCTTGTACTTTAAAGGTTATTTGGTGTTAAAGTTTAAGTTTTTGGCAAAAAGTTTCAAACTTTACGTGTATTACTTGGTTTTTAAGCTTGATTTCATTCGTGTAGCTGGTTCTACGCGTAAGGTGTACACAAGTTTTGGATCATCAAGTTTCAAACTTTTGTGTTATTTTGGTGATATTGAAGCTGTCTCATCACAAAAATCTGGTTTAGAAACACTTTGGGCTGAAATCTCAGTTTTGGAACATCCTACGCGTAACAAAACCCTAAAGTTACGCGTAAGTTATCCGTGGTTTGATCTTCAGCTTTCTTGGTTTACTCAGTGTTTTCTTCCTTGGATAAGCCTCAAAACACTTCGACTTTGGATATCTTTTACACTGGAATAAGTGTAAAGGATTTTTGGGCAAAACCCTAATTTTACGCATAAGCTAAAACTTACGCGTAGAACTCTTTACGCCTAAGCATTTTCTTACGCCTAAGCCTTGTCTTACGATAAGCTAATCTTACGCGTAAGATTTCTAAGTCTAACTTTCAGTCTTTGCCTAACCTTAGTGTTTCTCAATTCCTACGCGTAAACATCACTTTTACGCGTAAGTTTGATGTTTTTACGCCTAAGGTTTTATTTCCCTAAGCTTGATTTCTACGCCTAAGGATACTTCATCAAAGTTTTATTCGAGTACAAAGATCCATTTTACAACACAAGTTTTCAAGATGTCTCAACCACCATACTCTAACTACTTTCCTCATGTGTATCCTCAACAACAACAACAACAACAACTCAGTCAACAACAACAACAATTAAATCTACAACAACAAGTTTATCAATAACAATTTAACCAACAACATTTTCCACAACAAGGAGCAATTCCACCACAAATGGTTCAGCCACCACCTAGTCTTCAAGGACAACCGTACATAAACTTTTACAATCAACATCCATCCAGGAATACTATGAAGGAACCAACATGGTTTGGCAAGATGTGTGAAGCATTAAGTAGCCAACAATCAATTCATGAAGCTGGCTCACTTCATAGACCTCCAATGCTCACTCTCGGAAATTATGATCAATGAGTGATAAGGTTCTTTAGGTTTTGTGATCTAAAGAAGCTACATGGAAAGTTCTTAAAGAAGGTCATTATGGAAGGTCCATTTCAGATGCCTACTATCATTACACCCGGAGATCCAGATGCCAATCCACCAAGAGGTGATGCCACAAACATTGCAACTCTTTCAGACCTCACTGCTGATGAACTTCTACAGTTTGAATCCGATGAACTAGCAATGCAATACATCCTTTTAGGATTACCCAATCTAATCCTTCAAAGTGTTGATGCTCAAAAGACTGCTAAAGCAATGTGGGAACATATTCATCTTCTCATGGAAGGCACAACACTCAATCAAGAAGACATGGAATCCAAAATCTACTTGGCTTATGAACACTTCATGATTGAACCAGGAGAGACATTATAGTCATATCATCATCGCTTTTCAGACATTATCAATGACTTGGACAAACATAACATCATTATGCCAAGAATTGCTATCAACACTAAGTTCCTGAGTAGTCTTGGTCCGGAATGGAAAAAGTATGTCATTTTCATCCGTCAAGCGAAGAACCTTCATCATGCATCATACGGATTGTTGTACGACTATTTGAAGCCCCACCAGAAAGAAGTTGACAAAGAAAGGGTTATCCGTGGACTCCCTGTTTCACCTTCACTTCCGGATAATCAACAATTAGCTTTGTGGGCTCAAACTTGTTATCCTCAATACCCGACCTTACCAACTGTGTTCACAAATCCTCCAAAACCCGCTGCTCAACCAACTGCAACAAATACACCATATGATCAGTTACAACACCAATCTCAAGAAACTCAATTGGTTCCATACAACAACAACATTGATCAAGCACTTTACAGTGAATCAAATGAGGATACTGAAGCTTTTGATGCCTTGCAGCAAGGATTTGTCATGATTGCTAGAGCCTTCGGCCGATATTCAAAAAAATCCAACAATCGCATTCGTACCTCATCAAATACAAGGAATCAGGCTGTGGTTAACAATGGACATGTTGAAGTTCAGAATCATGGTAATGTTTGTCAGATGGGCAGTGGTCAAGGGTTTAATGCTATGGGGAGGAATAACATGGGTGCTCCGTAACAACAAAGGGCTCAAGTGGTTGAACATGGTAATGCTCAGAATGGGGTTAATGGTCTTCGTTGTTATAACTATGATGAGAAGGGTCATCTGGCTAGTGCATGCCCTAAGCCGAGGAAAAGAGGCAGTGCTTATCACAAAGAGGCTTTGCTCTTGGCCCTCAAGGATGGTGGTGGAACTCTTACCAACAAGGAACAAAGCTTCATGGCGTATGCGATTCGATGATGATATGGAGGACTTGAGGCTAATGCGGATGATGTTGATGGCACACATGCAAGCTCTTCACATGAGTGACAACGCCCGGTGTATGACAGCGACGCTTGTCTCGTGTACCGGATCAAACTATACTCATTAATGATCGATATCTCGACCAACATCGACATCCGACAAGGCTCAGAATGTTCAACATGAGCCATCCACATCTCATTATGATGATACTCAACTATTTCTAGTAGTCACATTTGACGATCAAGATGACCTCATGGTTACCATTGATAATCAAGTTGACTCCGTGGTCATACTCGAGAATCTGAATAATGATCATGTTGAGACTCACATTGAACACGCTGAACCATTGTCTAATCCAGATATTGACCTCTTACTCAATAACCAACGATCCCAAATGGAACAATGTTGTACACTCAATCAGCAATTAAAAGATAAAAATGCACTGTTAACCAGGGATATTGAATGCTTAAAAAGGAAACTCAATGTTTTTAAAACTCAAGAAAAACGTGAACAAGGTTTTGATGTCGCTTTTGCTAAATCTCATCAAAACGAAAAATCATTAGAACGACAGATACGTGATCTAGCCGCATCCAAGAATGCTTTGTTGTCTCAAATAGAACAATCAAACATGAACATAAACAACAACTTAACGCTTACCTTGGAAACTCAAAAGCCAAGTCCGAGTTGTTAACTTGTCAAAACAATTCTCTGAGTACAAAAACATTCTACGAAACAAATAGATGACTATCTTGACAAAATTGTCGACCTACAAAACAAAATCAAAGAGTTTTGAAATGTTGTTTATAAACATGGTGAGTCAATCACAACTATTCAAAAGTTTACTTTTAAAAAAATCCAAATGGATATGGACCGATTCTTGCTGATTACAAACTAAAGTTTTCAAATAGGGCATTCAAACCAAATCCTGAAGTTTATAGTGCAAAACATAGAATTGATGATTCCATTATGACTGTTGTTGAATATAATCGCATGGAGGAATTAGATGCAGAAGACGAGAGTCGATCAAAATTAGAAAATGTTGTTTATAACAAACCATTTAACTATTCAAAAGCAATCACTTTCGTCGAGCAAAAAAATACTTCTAACACACCTTGGGTTATCACACCAGTTTCTGAAGTTAGTCCCCAACACAATGGTGCACATATTAATGGTCCTTTACCTTCACTTAGTGAAGTTAAAACAAAAGCCAAAAGTTGTCGAGTTATCAAATACTTTGACACTTTCTTATCTGACATCAAAATTTTGGAACGTGAGATTGAATTTCATTCTGAAATAAAAGTTGAACATTTTCAATCGCCTCTGGCATGAGAGAACAAAGAGATATTCTTCAGAAAAGAATTTTACCCCATGTCAAAAATTTGAAAAATTGTGCACTTTATTGGGAAAGGGATTTTCACAAGGAGCTTGGATTAATGAAAACAGTTTTCGAGAAAACAGAAAAATCGATTTCAAATACTAAACGGAAAAAGAAATTGTTAAGAAAAGATGTTGATCGACTCTTGGAAGATGTTATCTGTGCTAATATCCATAATGTTGTGTTATTACATACTGTTGATGATGCATTTGATTATATTCATGCTGATTCTGTTGATTTTGTTGAAAATGTTGAGAATACCAATTGTGTGCCTCAGATCGAGTCTTTAAAAACAGAAAAAGAACGTTTGATAAATGAGCTTTCAAATGCAAAACGTCATCTTCAATGGTGTCAAAAAGATTGTCACAGTCGTGAACTTGTTTTTCAAAACAAAATCGCCCTGTTGCGTGCAAAATCTTCTGATCCTAAACATGAGCAACTGGATGACCAAAATGTGTCTTTTAAAAGTCAAATCTCAAAATGTGAACTAGAACTTTCAAAAGTTAAACAGGAATATGGTGTCATATTTGATTTACTCAAACAGACTAGTGATGAAGCATCAAACAAACTTGATCATTATCTTGCACACACTAAAAAAGTCATGAATGTTTTTGGAAATCTTCGTTCTGAAAATCAAGATTTGTTGCACATTATTATTGAGTTGAAAGAGAAGTTAGGGAAGTATGAACAAGTAAACCTTAGTAACATTATGAAACTTGCACCTGTAACACTTAGAAACAGTGACACTAGAATGCCTAAAGACAAACCACAAGATACTAATGTGCTTCCCTCTACTGAAACAGTAATAGTTGCCTCTTTTCCCAACGTCCGCACTTCACAGCCTAGGAGCAATACAAGGAAGAATAGGAAGTTGCGTCGTAAGAAAAGAACAATAAAGAATGCTGAAGTAGAAGAGCACCGTAGGACTTTGAATAAGACTCAAGTTGCACCCACTTTAGATATTGCGTCTGACAAATGTAATGGACAAAGTGTTGTAACGAATGCTGAATCTTTAAGTAATTTTAATGTTATGTTTGAAGCTTCTTGTGTTGGTTGTTGATGTGCTTCCACGAGGTTTTAAATTTATAATCAAGAATTACCGGTTAACTAGGAACACATTCGGGCAAGTATACCCTAGTCAAGTTGTAGTATAGTATATGGTAAATCAAGGTCGTCCCAAGAGACTTGGTTGCACTACAAGTGTCGTTTGTTTGTTTAAGCAAGTAACAAGTAACAAGTATGGCTATGATTGTCACGGATCAAACCAACAAGAAAAGCATTATAAGAACAAGCAAGTATCAAGACATTCATCATTATTCCAATCAAACACAAAATCTCAATAATCATATGAATAACAAACATCTTTAAATAGAAAAGTAACAAGGTTTACCTAAAGTATGAATTACAATAGGCAAAGATGAAGGATTATAACAACCTTCAAGCCTCCAATCAATTACAATAGTTCTACCAAGCCGGAAAATGATGTCCAAACGCCTTCGACAACCCTTGAGCACACTACACGAATTTGGCAGAGGTTTGTGGTTTTTTGGGGAAGATAAGTTGGTGGAAATTCGTCCTTAAGGGTGGAGGCTTGAATTTCACACAAGTTGGGATAGGATAGTTGGTGGAAACTCGTCCTTAAGGGTGGAGGCTTGAATTTCACACCTTTGGTGAAGGTATTGAGAGTGGGTGTGTTCTCTCAAGTTTTGGTTTGCTCTCTAGGTGGAAATTCTTCCTTAAGGGTGGAGGCTTGAATTTCACACTTAGAGAGGAGTGGTGGTGGTAGGAGAGGTGTGAGAGAAGATCTCTCAAGTTGTGGTGCATGGAATGAGGTTGCAAAGGACTCTATTTATACTACTCTCAAGCCCTTGGGGTTATAAATGCATTTCTTGGTCACCAAGGAGCTTGGAAGGGACTAGAAGACATGTAGGAAGGGACTAGAATCGTTTGGAACAAGTTTGGAGTCTTAGTAGTGCAGAAATGGCTGTCTAGGGCTTCCCAACCGAATCGGTTGGGCTCCAACCGTTTCGGTTGGTCTTCTTGACCATTCTCCAACCGGATCCGGTTGCGGGGCTCGACCGATCGGTTGGAGCAAAATCACAAAAGTTATAAGCGGCAAAGTTGTAGATCTATCTCTTAGCTTTCCGTGGCCGTGAATGTGGGGTCAAACGGTCCGTATGCAAAAGTTATGGCCAAAATGGTGAAGGTGTGTCGGGAACAACGAGTCTTCCAATATATCTTCGTTTTAGCTTCTTTTCTTCATTTCTTTCTCGTTTTCCTTCTTGAACTCCATTCTTGAGTCTTTGGACCACTAACTTGATGACTTTATCTTCTCGAATATACTCCACAAGTCTTGTTTTTGTCGGGAATTCTTCATACATGGAGAAATCTTCGTGTTTTACTTCTTTTTCCGTCTTTTTCTCCACTTTCTTGTACTTGGCTACAAATGAACTAGAAAACACACTTTTGTACAATTAAGCATTAAAAGCATATGATTATAACCAAATAACATACATAAAAGCACGGATAACGCTACTAAAAACATGCACAATTTGAGCGTTATCAGTTGTCATAAAAGCATGTTCTCTGGTTGTCATGATAAGTGTGTTGCTAAGGCTATCTTGAATAGTAAACGGAATAATAGAAAACGGAACACCTCTAGGCCCACTAATGCTTCTAAGTCTGTGCTAGGTAAACCGCCTTCTAATGCTCCGGTTACAACCTTTTATGTACCCATAGTCCCCTCTACACCTCCTAGGAAGAACTTATCACCTACTGCATTTACTAAGACCAAAGCTAAGACTAGTTGGAGATGGAAGAAATGGTTACATAATACTGTTAGGATTTAGTAAATCCAGTTATTAAAGTGTCGGTCACCTCAAGTATATGTAATCGTTAGAAAGCTCGTAGTCGTAGTTATTTATTGTTATGTAGTATTTAGTTAAGTAATACCATGGAGGACGGACGGGTCTTTACCCACTGTATGCCTGATCCATAGCCCATAGGTGGCGACTTATGTAAGACTATAAATACCCTCTACCTCCCAAGGTAGAGGGTTGGAGCTCATAATAATACTTTCATTTTCTCTCACTAAGTTCCCAAACCTCTAACTCTTTCTCTCTCTAAAAACCTTATTGTGAACGCCTATGTTGATCATGGTTTGATGTGTTTGTGAAATCCAATATGTTACAAATGGTATCAAGAGCCATGGTTTGATCATCTCTCTTACATATCCTTGGATTTCTAGTGGTTTTATATGGTTTTTGGGTTTGAAAAAGTTTAGTGGTTTTTGCATCATTTGGACAATCTCTTGTGTTAAAGTTTGGATTTTGATAGTACTTTTATGTTCAGGATCATCATAAGTGTTTAGGTTTTGATTTGGAAGGCTTGAATCACTGTGGTTGGGTTTGTTTTGGATTGAAAAGTGTGGTCTTAAAGTTTTTCATCGTAGCGACTTGAATCTCGGAGTACTTTTCTTCGTAGCGACCTGCTTTAGTAATTTCCAGCGAGTTGTAGTTTAAGTCGTAGCGACTTGGTCTTAGCGACTTTTCTATTGAGACAAGCCGACAAACAGTACAAGTTAGTGGAGGTACCACTTCGGCTAGCGACTTGATTGAGTTAGCGACTTGTTTATATTATTTCTAGTGACTTGTCCTTACTGTTCTTAGCGAGTTGACTCTTAACGACTTGGATACTTAGCGAGTTGTTCTTTAGCGACTTGGGTCTTAGCGACTTGTGCTTAGCGACTTGATTCATAGCGACTTGAAGCTTAGCAAGTAGCTACTTAGCGACTTGGTGACTTAGTGACTTGGTTCAAAAGTTATAGTGACTTGGTTATTATTTGTTTCTAATACGGTTTTCTCTTGATCTAGTAAAATCCCGTGAAAGAATCTATTTCTCGGTTTAATCATAGAGTTATAAAATCCCGTGAAATCTGTAAACATGTCTAACAACGTGCCTACAATCATCTCTCTGTGGTGAGGACGTTTAAGCGGTGGTTCGGACACTCGTCCACCCATGCTTGATGTAATGAATATGACTCATGAGCTCGATTTAATTAGGTTGTATTGCACGGAAAGGAAAATGGAGTCAACTTTCTCAAGTCAATTGATGAAGGACCTTATCAATTTGAGACAACTAGAGACATACTCGACACTGCTGCAGATGGAACAATGATCTTTGGACTAGACAGACCAAAGACATATGATGAACTCAGTGAGAAGAAGAAAAAGAGATTCGATGCTAATATCAGGGCTTCAAACATTATACTTCAGGGTCTTCCAAAAGATATCTACAAGCTTATCAATCACAACACTGAAGCCAAGGCGGTTTGGGATAATGTCAAGATGCTTCTCTCGGGTTCTGAATTGACTAAGGAAGACAGAGAATCTCAATTGTATGATGAATTTGAGCACTTTAAGATGAAACCATAAGAAAGTGTCTATGAATATTATGTGAGATTCCACAAGCTTGTGAATGACATGAGGAATATCAAAATGACCATGCCAAATATTCAACTGAATTCAAAGTTTGTAAACAACATGAATCCCGAATGGCACAAATTTGTCACCTCTGTGAAGCTACCAAAGGGTTAAAGAACACCAACTATGAGCAACTATATGCCTTCCTGCTTCAGAATGAGAGACATGCCATGTTTGAGCGAATGATTCTTGAACAACTCAAATCTAAACAGGGAGAAACAAGTTAATCAAATGACTCAACAACATTTTACACCAATGTTGGAATTACCACCAAAGCTTCTCAAGTCATACCCATGGGTAATGGTAATTACAAGCTCATTCACGATCCAAAGATAAGCCCCCAGACTCAAACACACTCATGGAAAACTTCATCAACCAATTGTCCTCATGGTTAGTCAAAATATGAATTCCACTCCACACACCAACAATAACCTCGAACAACATCCAATCCACACAATCGTGGCTATGGTCGAGATGGAAGGTTGTGGTCCAACCAGTTCAAGGTAGGCAGTATGAACAGGGAAAATGTGGAGTAGGTGGAGGGTATGTTGCTAATCAGAACCGTGGAAGGAATACAAGGCAAGCAAAGCCAATCAAATGCTACAACTGTGGTGGTGAGGGACATCTTACAAGGAACTGCACATCTCCAAAACGCCCTCAGAATGCTGAGTATTTCAGGGATAAGATGCTGTTGGTGCAAGCCCAGGACAGTGGAGCGGTTTTGGATGAAGAAGAGTTGTTGTTTCTTGCTGAAGGGAATGCTAAGACATATGATGCTGATGTAGATGAGCAGCCGAGTTCAAGAAATAGGTCACAATCATCATAATGCCTTTCAAGTAGTCGATCGTGATGCATTTGACTCGATGTCGATGATGAACCTCTTGCCTGACAATCTTCATGGCTAGCATCTCACCTATGGTCTCTCCAAAGGTCTCATCACCACAACAGCTCGTCTATCCAAAGTCTTAGGAATTTTGAAATTCCGTAAGTGAAGAGTCGGTCACCCCAAATATTATCTAGCATAAGTTAGCTCGTAGACTTGTGGTTATTTATGTTATTTAGTAGTTTATTAGATTAGTTTTAGCGTAGATTAGTTTAGTACAACACCGTGGAGGAAGGACGGGTCTTTACCCACTGTATGCCTGTTAGCCTTAATAGTTTTTATTAGAAGTGATGGCCATTCACGATTAGGAACTTTGTAAAGTGTGTTAGATATCGTGATAGAATAGTCAACGGGCTCGTGGATTGGGCTAATCTAATTGGTTAAACTTTAGGGTATGTTAGCCGTTTATAAGCTTAAGTACCCCAAGCCCAATCCAAGTCCAACGAGGCCCAAAGGAAAGCCTTTTAGGTTTTCATGTATTCCACCTATAAATACCCCTCAAATGGTCATTTGAGGGGTGTGCTTGAAAGTGTGTGTGTGTGTGTTTTTCCTTTGGAATATACAACTTTATTGTGTTCATCTTATCTCACATATACACGATCTTTATATCATTCAAGTCACCATCTTTCTCATCTTATTTCTAAGCTACGTTTGTGTTTGTGGTTAACGTGTTATACGTGTTTTTCATATACGTGTTGGGTTTGTGATAAGGTTGATAAAAGTAAGGTCCTACAATTGGTATCAATCGCCTAACAATGGTTTAGGAGTGTTTGTGTTTGTTTTGAAGGGTTACGCGTAAAGGCTCTCGTTTACATATTTGTCATGCTTAAAGCTTTAATTTTGCACTTAAAATTCAAGATTCTTGTGGTTTAAGGTTTATTTGGTGCTAAAGTTTCGGTTTTTGCAAAAGTTCAAGCTTTACGTGTTTTCTTTATTTTTGAAGTCGTGTTTGGTTCATTGGTCATTTCTACTCAGAACTTATCTAAGCACTTTGGGTGAAAAGGTCAACATTTTGGGTTATTCGAGTGTTTTTAAGGATATATGTGCAAGAGAAATCGTTTGAATCATTGGAAATTTTTTCGCGTAGGTCAAAACCCTAGTTCTACGCATAAGAAAAGTCAACGTCCTGTGTCTACGCGTAACTTTCTACGCATAACTTCGGCTAAGAATCTTGAGCATCAAAGGTTACTCGGTGCTTCCTCACTTGGATAAGTGTGTGGAACACTTTGACTTGTGGATATCTTTTCTGTTGTGACGATGTAAAGGATTTTTGGTTCTAAACCTAAGTTTACGCATAAGCATAAGCCTACGCGTAACAATCTACGCATAAGTTCCACTTACGCATAAGATTTCTACGCCTAAGCATTTTTGTTTACGCCTAAGCCTTAAGTTTACGCGTAAGATACTGGTCTACGCATAAGAAATCCTACGCCTAAGCACAATCTCTACGCCTAAGCATCGTTTACTCGTAACTTTGTGTTTCTATGCCTAAGCTCTTCATTTTCATATAAGAGTTTTTTGGGGGAAAACTTGAGTAAAATTTAAATTTTTGAGGAGACTAAATGTTCAATTTTTACGCGAAATTCAAAATTTGGTATAACTGGGAAAATTTTGGTCAAAAATTCAAATTTTTGGACCTAAATTCAAATTTTTCGAGTCAAATTTGGCGTCAAAATTGTCATAACTCAAATTTTTCATACGATCTTAGAATTGATTTTTATAGTGAATTTCAAATTTTGGGAAAAAATTTTTACACCTAAGAACCGAGTTTACAGTACGACTTTCGAGAAAAACTTCAATTCGACAATCTTCATCAACCACAACTCCTTTATCGTTGAATCGATCCTACATCAACTTTATCGGATCATACCTTCATCAATGGCAACTCAACAAGACATTCATGCGTAGGTCGAAAACCGACCTCCTATGTTCGCAAAAGGTGGTTATCTTCAATGGACAAGTCGAATGCTCCGCTACATCAAGACCAAACCTAATGGGAAACTCATGATTAAATCCATTCGGGATGGACCCTTCCACCTTGACAAGTTCATGTACACGGAAATGCGGATGCAACACCTCCGTCCCAACATCTTCTCGTCTTCAATACGAATCTGAATACACTGCGGAGGATCGAAACAAGTCGAAGCGGATGACATGGCAATTCATATTATCCAACTGGGTTTACCAATAGACATCTTTCTTTGTGGTGAGCGGTTGTGAAGCGCTTTCGATTTGTGGGAACTTGTTAGAAGGCTTTGTCATGGAACATAAATTGGTCAACAAGACATGGAGAACAAGTCGCTAGCCGAATGGGAAAAGTTTACTTCTACTCCGGAGAATCCATTGAATCCTACTATGGAAGGTTTTGCACTTTGATGAATGAGCTAATCGAAACAAGTTGACACCGAACTATCGTTCAAAACATCAAGTTCTGAACAATCTTCCGGAAGAATGGGGACGATATGTCACTATTGTCAACCAAACAAAGACCTTCATCAAGTGAAATTTGATCAACTAAGCGATTTTACGAAACAAAACCAAGTCGAAGTGAATGAAGTCGGGAAAGAAAGATTGGCAAAGAATCATGATCCATTGGCACTTATTGCAAAGACTCAACCTTGGTGAATACACAACAACAAGCTTCATCATCTTCCAACAACAACAACTTGCGCAATACATTCCACAACCTCAACAACAATTCTATCCACAAGAACAACAAGTCATTCAACAACCGTATCCACAATACCGGGAACAAGGAATCACGATCACGGCGAACAAGAAGAAGCTTTGCGACAAGTATACTCTTTATTGGGTAAAGCATTCGGCGTCGCTATTCCACAACAACTAACAACAACCAAAGTTTCATCAAACACTCATAGCAGGAAAATTGCACGGTAGGGTGTGAATATGGGTAATCAAGGACAAATGGTTGGAGTTATTGAGAATCGGCGAGGATATACTCTTGGATTTCGTATGGGTAATCGGTAGGTTCCGTATCGGGTGTCAGTTGGGTCGAATGTTGGAAATCGAATGTTGGGAATAAGCGATGGTGTCGAATGGGAATGTTGCGGCTCGATCGTTGGGAATTATGGAAATGTGAATCGGGGTGTCGGGTTAAGTGTTATAACTGTCAAGGAATGGGTCACATGGCACAGCTGTCCCACTAAGCCGCACAAGAAGAATCTTGAGTTTCTTGAGCTATCTTTGTTAGCATAGAAGCAAGCGAGGGATGCGGTTGAGTCTTGAGGAAAATGACTTTTTCGCTATTGTGGATGATTTGGAAGACCTCGAGGAAATCAATGCAAACTACATCTTCATGGCAAATCTTGAGGAGACTAAGTCGACACTTGACTCGACACACCTCACATCTATGGCCAAGCGCAATGTCGAGGTACCAATCATTGATCCATGTTATAACAATGTCATATTTGATGTGTTTACTCATGACGAACAACGTTACGTGATGCCTTGACACCTACTTATGATACATACCTAGACAATCCGAGTTGTAGCAATACTAACTCGAAACTCGGATGTGGATCCTAGTGGAGGTGTGTGGCACAAAATCTGAGTCGATGAGGAAACACGTGCTAATTTTGAATCATTAATCAATAAGCGTGGCATTGAAATTGAGAAAGTGAGTAAGGTCAATCGCGAAGTTAAGGCGCGAATGTTAAATTGACCACTGAGCTTGAGAGTTACAAAGAGAGGCGCGAGCCTATGAATTTCATACAAACAAAATGTCGAATTAGAAATTGGTTACCGAGATTACATTTTAAGAGAAAACAATTGCAACTCAAATACGATACACTTGATGTGAATCTGAATTTGAAAATAAAATCTTTAAACAAGGAAATTTACGATCTAAACAACCAACTTTCTAAACAAAAAGCATTTTTTACGAACTTGAAAAGAGAAAAGCAGTTGATCGTGATTTTTCAAAGCGAGAAGATTCTCTTCTTGATGAAATTCGGATAAAAATGAAACTATCAAAAATTGGATAATTTACTTCTTACAATGGGTCATTCCGCTAAGACAAACAAGATGCTTTCTAATCAAGTAAATCCGATTTTCATACTACTCACAAAATGGCTCTTGGTAACTCACCTCCTTCGTTCCTCAAGAAAGCTCGGAAAAGAGCGGAATGTGTTGAACAATGGAAAACCTTTGCATGAACCTATAATTGTGCATGATTCTCTTGAAGCGTTGGAACTATCGAGGAGAGTAGATAAAAATGAAACAAAACATCCGAAATCAAACCTATTGATTATAATAAATGGAACCAAATTAATGGTATTTCGTTTGTTTCTCAATCAACGTTTTCCACCAAACCAAGTGTTTCAAACAAAGTGTCAACACCGGTTTCAAAATCGGTTTCAAAACCGGTTGTTGTATCCAAATCTCTTTCGAACATTGAACAAATGTCTTCAAACAATCCTTTTAACACAAGTGATGCGAATTATTTTGGAAAATGTGAAAATGAGAATTGCGGATCTTCAAGAGACCGTTAAAACTAAAACCAATATTACAACAAACATACGGTTTAATAGTTTTGATATTGAGCAGAAAAAGTTTTTGAAACTCAAATTGCCCCTCGGTGACTAACATCAACTCAAGGGTAATCCATTTTGAACAAGCCTTTTTGAAAAAACAAGCGACTTTGTCAAGGACCATAAATCCACAGTAAAGCAAGCTAATGAAAGTGTTGAACACATCAAAGTTTTGGAAAATTTAAATGATTCTCTCTTGAAGATGTTCTAACTCTTGATATTATGTCCATCATTTTGCAAACATATTACATTGAAGATCATGAAAGACTCGATTGAGACCTCCAAATTGTTTCAAAATATGAAAATTCTCTTGAAAAACTTGAAAAGAAAATGTCTCATATTTTAAACAACTTGATCGAAAAAGCGAGGAATGCAAATATGAAAAAGCGTCATATGGCGTGCCTACAATGACATGAAAGCGAAAAATGATCTTTTGAGGGCTCATTGGAAAGTCAAAAAGGAAAGGCGATGGATACTATGATTAAAAACCATTGACTGGGAGAAAGCAAATGTTCCCAAACCGGTTTCCAAACCAAAAATGTACATTTCTATGCCTCCTCCAAAAGTCAATGAGAAAATGTTTCATCAAAACCGATCACTCCACCTGCCTACCTAAACAAAAGCGTTGATAAGGGAAAAGCGGTTATCGAGAAACCAAAAGTTTTAGCACTTGGCCTTTTTAAGATGAGTACCACTAATCGTATGCGCCTCCACATCTAAAACATATGGAACAAACGACATAAGTTTAGAAAAGCACTCTAAAGAGACTAGGAAAGTGAAACCACCTCCCTTCATAAAAATGTGAATCTAATCGTGTGCCTTACCTTCTACAGGACTAGAAAGCACCTCTAGGAGCAGCGAGACTAAAGCCTAAGAGCAATACAAGGAACAATAGAGTCTCGCATGCCTCTAGGAGTAGTAGCTTGAATAAAGAGAAGAAAGTAGAAGAACACCCTAGGAATTTACCGCTTTTGAATAAGAAAGACATTTCATCAGAATGTCTTGAACCTATGAAACTTGCTAAGTCTAATGAATGTGTTGAATCTCTTTGTTTAACTTGCAAGAAATCTTTAATTAATGTTCAAGATGATTGTGTTTCTAAGAATG
This sequence comes from Chrysanthemum lavandulifolium, assembly GCA_022545495.1. Classification (NCBI taxonomy): domain Eukaryota; kingdom Viridiplantae; phylum Streptophyta; class Magnoliopsida; order Asterales; family Asteraceae; genus Chrysanthemum; species Chrysanthemum lavandulifolium. The sequence goes on from CM040245.1 coordinate 255,957,180, forward strand.
TGAATGATAAGCTGTCAAGAAGAACGTCCCAAAAGATCTTACGCTAAGCAGTAGGAAGACTAGTTGCAAAACTTAGGCTTTATACTCTTGACAAGAACCAAAGTGTTTACTTTAGGGATGATATTTGAAACCCACAGGTAGAACTTTCACACTCAAGAATGGTACAATGAGTGCTAAACCAATATTCCTGTGAAAACCTCTTTGAGTGTGATCGAGTTTTACCTCTAACCCAAAGGAACCTAAATCAAAGCGGTTTCCACAATATTCTTTTTACATTCTTGGCGGGTTATCGAAATTTGTCTTTGGATCGTCGACTCGGGTTGCTCCAAGCACATGACCGGGAATCTGAAGGCTGCGATCAATTTCAATCGGAAATTCATGGGAACCGTGCGTTTGGAAATGATCATGTAGCGACTATCATGGGTTATGGAGATCTACCTTTTGGAAATTATTTGATCACTCGGGTTTACTATGTCGAAGGGTTGGGACACAATTTGTTTCGATCGAGGCGATTACGTGATGCGATTTAGAGGTTGCTTTTAGGAAAAATGCTTGCCGTTAGAAACTTGGATGGCGATCTCTTAACTAGGAATCGTGATACAAACACGTATGCTATCGACATCAATCAAATGGCCTCTTCATCACCAATATGTCTTATGACACGAGCATACGGAACACGGTCTGGTTGTGGCATAGAAGGTTATCCCATCTCAATTTTGACACCATCAACAATCTTGCCAAAGACAACATCGTCAACGGACTTCCAAAGTTCAAATACACCAAGGATCACTTATGTCCATCATGCGAACAAGGAAAAGCAAAGAGCATCATATAAACCCAAATCCGTACCTAGTTCGGAAGCAAAGTTGCATATGTTGCACATGGACTTATGTGGCCCAATGAGAGTTGAAAGCATTAATGGGAAAAAGTATATTCTTGTTATCGTCGATGATTATTCGAGATATACATGGGTTAAGTTTTGAGATCAAAAGGCGAAGCACCGAGCATCATCATCACCTTCACGAAGCGTATTCAAGTACTTCTTCAAACTCCTATAAGGGTTGTAGAGCGACAACGACACTTAATTCACTAATCGGGAGTTAAGAACTTATTTTGAAGATGTTGGAATTACTCATCGGACATCGGTTGTTAGAACTCCACAGTGAGAATGGGGTAGTTGAAAGAAGAAATAGAACTCTTGTGGAAGCTGCTTTCGCACAATGCTAATCTATTCTAGTGCACCGTTATTTCTATGGGTGATCTTTGTTGCCTTTGCTTGTTTCACTCGAGCCGATCCTAATCCATCCTAGATTCAATAAAACCCCGTATGAGCTTGTGAACAACGAAAACACGATATCTCTTACTTTCACGTGTTTGGTGCTTTGTGCTATCCTACGAATGCGACGAGAGAAGATCTAGGTAAATTGAAAGCTAAAGGTGATATTGGAATCTTCATTGGATATTCGAGATAACTCGAGGGCATTCGGGGTGTATAACGGAAGAACTAGGAGGATCATGGAGCGATGAATGTGAAATTTGATGAACTTTCACATATGGCTTCGAGAGACTCGCTCTAGAACCCGCACTAAACCGGCGAGACTTACGGACACATCGATTCGGGACTCGTACCTCAAAGAGCTCAATCAACTTCGTTTGACAATCCTAAAGAACAAGAATGGGAGAATTTCTTGAGTTAATGTTCGATGAATACTATGGTGGAACTTGACAAATGCATCAAACCATCATTCCATTGCACCCGCTCAAAATCATCCTCCACCACCAACGAAGATGCATCTACAACGGTCGAAACCAATGCACCAACTCCATCAACATCATCTACATCTACTCGGTTCTTGCACCCGTTCTACCGGCGGTTGATGAGCAAAACCAAAACCAAAATGATGCAATGTTAGATGAAGACTTATTTGAAAACCCGTTTGCTACGGAATCGGTGAATCATCTTCATGCTTACGAGAACCATCTAACTCGCATCGTTTAACCAACGGTATCCTTCACTACGAAGTGGACAAAAGACCACCCAATTGAACAAGTTATTGGTGAACCTTCAAGGCGATTCGGACGAGGCGTCAACTTGCCACCGATTGCGACTTGTGCATTTACCTTTGCTCAATTAGCAATATAGAGCCAAAGAACATTCGCGAGGCAATGGCGAATCCGCATGGATAGAAGCGATGCGGAGGAACTTCTCCAATACCGTCTTCATGACTCTTGGGAAATGGTTCCAAGACCAATTGACATTCGCGTCATTGATCTCAAATGGTTATGGAAGAACAAAAGGGATGAAGAGATGGCGTAATTAGCAACAAAGCTCGTCTTGTGGCCAAGGATACGAGACAAGAGGAAGGATAGACTTTGAAGAGTCATTCGCGCGGTAGCTAGACTTGAAGCGATCGGGATATTCTTGGCCTATCGACTCACAAAAACATCACGGTTTATCGGATGGACATTAAGACCGCGTTCTTGAATGGAACTACGAAAGAAGAAGTGTCGTGAGTCGACGAAAGGCTTCATCGACTTGGAACATCTAGGACTACATCTACAAACTCAAAAGGCAATCTATGGATTGAAACAAGCTCAGAGGCGTGGTATGATGACATCCTCTTTCCTTATCCAAAACAATTTCACCAAAGGCAGTTGATCCTACCTTGTTTACACAAAATGCAAAACGACATTTTGATTGTTGATTTACGTGGGCGACATCATCTTTGGGTCCACTAATCCGAATCTTTCAAAACATTTTGAAAATCTCATGAAAATCAAATTTGAAATGTCCATGATGGGGAACTAAAATTCTTTCTTGGTTTACAAATACATCGGTCCCTCGTGGAATTTTTATAAATCAAGCTAAATACACAACCGAGATTTTGAAAAATCATGGTATGGATAATTGTGATTCGGTTGGAACACCAATGGTAACTTCACCAAAAATTGGAGCCGATTTGTTTGGGAAACCTATTGATCCGAAGAAATATCGAGCATGATTGGTTCTCTCATGTACCTCATTGCTAGTCGACGGATATTCATTTCTTTGTTTGCTTATTAGCACGGTTTCGAGCAAAGCCTACGAGCGCACCTCAAAGAGGTTAAGCGGATCTTCGGTGCACGAAGACATCCATTCACATGGGACTTTGGTATCAGAAGGAATCGGTTGATCTAATTGCCTTTTCGGATCACGGACCACGCGGTGATCAAATTCTGACAAAAGTACATCGGGAGGAGCACAATTTTGGGTGAAAAGTTAGTCACCGGTCTTCAAAGAAACAAGATTGCCTTGCACTTTCAACCGATGAAGGCGAGTATGTGTCTCTATCTGCGTGTTGTGCTCAAGTTCTATGGATGAGAACACAACTCACAGATTATGGCTTTACTTTCGATAAAATACCTATGTATTGTGACTCGAAAAGTGCCATAGCCATATCATGCAATCTGTTCATCACTCAAAGACTAAGCATATCCGTGTCCGCTACCACTTCATCAAAAGTGCGTCGAAAATGGTCTTGTTGAATTATTCTTCGTGAAGGCGATTACCAACTCGCGATCTATTAACTAAAGCCCTTCCAAAAGAAAGGTTTGACTATTTAGTTCGACGAATTGGAATCTGAAGCCTAACCCACGAGGAGTTAGAGCGTCTTCTCGAATCTTCTTGAAAATGATTTTCCAAAAGCTTATTGTAAATATTTTTGAAAAACAAAATACAAAATTTGAAAAACCAACAAAAGCAAAATATAAAAATATAAAACTTTCAAAAATACAAAAACAATAGAAAATATAAAATCCAAAATATTCTTCTCACGACGACGTCTCTCGTATAATCGATATTACATGCGTTTCTAGAAATGTCATTCAACAATGATACGGGCATGTACAAATGCTTGAGCGAGAGTTCTTTAATGTTTTCTAAAACATGTCGTTTCTCAAAATTTCTTCATAATATGGCTTTCGTATACATCATGCGAAACCGGACCGAAATGATGACTTTTGATTATTTTCCAAATCAAAACTCGTGTTTTTTATAGAAAAAATCAAGTGTACGCTTGATGCACTACATTTAAAATGGTGAAAATCATCATCATCTTGAGCACCTTTTCAAGATTGTTCAAAAGATTTTCAAAATCTTTCAAAATATTTTGTGCTCAAGATAACTCCTCTAAAACCCTTTAATTGATTATGCTTTATTAAAGGGGAGTATAAAACAAAATGTTTCAAATTCATGCTTAAATCAAATCCGTTTGTCTCCCAAAAGATTCTAAAATGTTGTTTAATCCGTTGATATCAAAATATCACGAATATGCTATTTTGAGGGGAGGCGTGATTAAAATGTGATCAAAATGTTTAATGATCGTTGTTTGAATCTCAAAATGAGCTCGACTCGGATGAAACCAATGAATTGACGAGGAATCATGTACCATCTCGAGAAACTTTCTATGACTTGACCGGGACGGGTAATAATTTCAAGCTAGTTCTCTAGTGATGTAAGCGTGTCTCGAATCGGTCTAGCTCATTTAAAGTCGATCAATTCAAAGCGTCACAAACTCTACCCTCTATGTGCGATTTACATCAAAACTTATAAGCACATGTGAAGGGGAGTGTTTACGAAAATATAAAACTCACGGAGTGTTGCAAACATGTTTTCTATCATAAACACTCGAGAGATTTTCAAGAAAAATGGTTTTATGGCAACAATAGGACGGTCATGGAGTTATAAGGTGACTAAGGATAGGAAATTAGTCCTATGATCCGCCAGAGCGGGAGGATCTACCAAGGACATCACCAATAGTTAGTATTAGAAGTCCTTAGGAATGATTGAAAAAGGAGTAATGTGAGAAAGGAGAAAGAAGGGTTGAAGAATTAAAAGAAATGTAATGAAAAGGGTGAAAAGAAATAGCCCTCCATATTCAACCTTAGGGCGAAAACCGGGTTCAATTCATACACTCTTGGTTGTCACTAGATGACACGGTATTGAAGACAAAGATGTCATGGACCCGGTGGCGCACCGCACTAAACCTTCTAGCCACTCAATTCCTCTTAAAAGTTTGTTTCATTCTCACTGGGAACCCTACATAATCTATTGACTTTCTCTTAGAGATCGTTGGTATTGAAGAAGGAGACCCTCTCCCTAGTCTCCGCTCGGGAAAACCAAAATGCACTAATTGAGTCTAGAGCCACGAGATTCATCAAAAGATCTCATAGAAACACATGACATGACATCGCTTGTTGTTCATCAATAAGGACACAAGTGATATATTCTAGAGTCCTCACGAGATCTTAGCAATCTGCCGAACATTTATGAGAAGTTTCACATCTGTGATCTTCATGATTGAATGGAAACTCTGCCGGTCAACATCAAGCGACCACGACGGCGGTCGCCGGTAACTCCCGTGGATTACGCTTAGTGTGTCTCAAAAGGTCTCGATCGTGGGGTGATGCTTGGTGTACCTCGACTCATCCGAGCTGTAGATGTATTTGGTATATCGCGTTATCTCACTTGTGGGACTCAGGTTCGAGAACGGCCTTTGTGAGAATTAGAGGCGTGTTTTCACACTATCTTTGTTAACACCCTCGAAATTCAAACTTGTAAGTGCGGAATCCGCTTATTACTAACTTTGTTTTATGTTTTCTTCTTATGGAAGCTCCGGAGCGGATGGATCGTGCAGACTCGCCACATGCTCATACCAACAACACATGAAAGTTCTCATCAAAATCAAAGGCAACTCAAAGTTAAAGATGATTCTTCGTCAATGTCAAAGAATCTACAAAGTGTAAAGACTAGAGAACTTCATCATTGGAAACTCAAAGTCAAATAGAAGTGTGAGCATGGTGGAGAAAGGCGTGGAGACACTTAACCAACGAAGTTGACAACGGCGACAACCACATTATCGATCATAAAGCATGAAGGAACAAAGAATCAAGACTATTCTATATCTACACAAAGTTCAAGCTCGAGAAAAGTAAAGACCCAATCAAGTGGAGCATCTTTTGAATGACCACCCCTTAGGGAGATTGTTAGCCTTAATAGTTTTATTAGAAATGATGGTCATTCACGATTAGGAACTTTGTAAAGTGTGTTAGATATCGTGATAGAATAGTCAACGGGCTCGTGGATTGGGCTAATCTAATTGGTTAAACTTTAGGGTATGTTAGCCGTTTATAAGCTTAAGTACCCCAAGCCCAATCCAAGTCCAATGAGGCCCAAAGGAAAGCCTTTTAGGTTTTCATGTATTCCACTATAAATACCCTCGAATGGTCATTTGAGGGTATGTAAATGTGTGTATGTGTGTTCTTTCTTTGGAATATACAACTTATTGTTTTCATCTTTATCTTCACATACACGATTCATATATCTTCAAGTCACCATCTTTCCTTCTTAATTGTGTTTTGGTTTCATCTTGTATCGTCCTACAATGCACGATCCACGGTCCGATAGTTCTTGTGTAACTATAAACCCTTCCATCCATGGAAGGGTGGTCAATCTAACATTTCATATTTTGTTCATCAAGTCTCTACCAAGAAAACACCCAACTCTACTTTCTCTCTCTAATGGCTAACATGTATTTTGATCATCCAAGACCACCCGAATCATCAAACACAATAATATTCGATCCTACAATTGGTACCAGATCCATGGTTATTGTGTTATATTTGATTTGTGTGGTCCATACCATGGTTGTTGTTTGTGGTTTTTTGGTTCATGTTGTTAACTGTTTTCGGTATTCTTTTATGGTTGGAAAACATTTTCTTTGAGTAATTTGGCAAAACAGTTTAACATGTTGTTGTGAATCTGGTTTTATGGTGCTAACTGTTGGATGGTTTTTAATGAATGTTGATACAATTCTGGTTATATCGAGTCAGTTTTGATTGTCATTAATCGTTTTTTGAAAACTGATTTTCTATAATGTTTGTTAATGATGTCTGTTGCAATTTGTATGGTGGTTTTGATTAGTTCTTCTTTGGTGTTTATGTTGTTCTTATTAGAGACTTGGTCAAGTTCTTCCTAGAGACTTGTCCTCATTAATGTCGATTCATTGTATGGTCAAAAGTCAATGGCAACTTGTCTATTTATTTCTGTAGCAACTTGGATATCCGTTGACTTTTTGAAAGTCGATAGCGAGTTGAGTCAAAGGTAGCGACTTATATTTATAAGTTAGCGATTTGTGTAATAGCGACTTGATGTGAGGTCATTATAGCGACTTGTTATTTAACAAGTCGTAGCGAGTTGTCAAAAGCCAAATGGTTAGCGATTTATAATGCAAAAGAGCTAGCGACTTGACACTATACTCTGCTAGCGATTTGCTTTGAAAAAGAACTACACCTAGCGACTTGACTCCATAAGACTTGAATTGGACAGAAAGGAGATGAAGAAGAGTGTGACCTATGACCAATTAACAAGAACCAAGACTTACTCATGACCTCAGTTATACTCATACATCATCAGTCCATGTTTAAATGAAATAGACCGAGCAAAAGAAGAACAACCTTACATCCATTCAAGACCATATCCACAATACATAAACCATTTTCCAATATCAAACTTGGTTTCAATAATACATCATTGGTTCATGTTCAAAGACTCATTTCAAAACAAATGATCTCGACTTAGTTAATTTCATGGAACTCATGGGTTACATCAAGACCGTAAAGTCTTAAGCACGAAATCAAGTAATCATCACGGATCCGATTCATCTACCAATATAACAAATAACATTCGAAACATCCAATGGAAAAAGATGTCTCAGATTCAATGTTTGTTTGTTTCAAACATGATTAAAAACGAACGAGAATTTTATACATCAATGACTCATAATTAATTTATGAAGGTCCGATCTCAACTTTGCTAGTTTTGTGAGTGGTTTCTTCGAACACATAGATCTCAAAGGATCTATTCACAAACAAGCTTGTGTCTCATAGATCTAATTTGGAGTTTCATTCCTTTTTTGAATATCCGAATATTTAAGATAAAACATCTAACAAGATTGTTAAATGTTTTCTCTTGATTCAGTTTAATTAAACAAAAGGAATATATTCGATGTAATGAAGTACCTACCGTAATTTTTCTAAGATCTTGAAGCCATGTCTTTTCTTCGTACCATCCACTGTGGTATCATCTCTCTTGCCATCCACATGGCTTTGTCATAAGATGCATCAAGATGTACCTTGTTTGTCTTAGATCGATTAATTATGAGATGAAGGTTATTTTTCTTCTTGGATACATTTTGGAAGTAAGAGAGCGGTTTATGTTTTAATATGGTGTGACGTGAGGTATGAAAGAGGCAGATTAAAGATGAGGGATTTTAGGGTTTGAGAAGGAGAGAGGCGGACTAAGAGTGTGTTAGCTTTTTAGGGTTTGTGTAATATTGTGAGAATTATTAGGGTACATCTTTTATAACCGGTGAGTATTATTTGTTTGGATCATGTATGGTTATTACGAGGTTGATTCGTGGGCTTTTAATGTACTCGATTGGTGGGCGGGTTTTGCAATCGATTAATTGGGTCTTCTTTGAATGGATTGAGCGGTGATCTACACATATTGAGTTTTGAACTAGATTGCTTAATATGGGTCATTATCTTATAATCATAAATGTGTCAACAAAATTTCTTGAAGGCACATTTGTTTGATAAATTGATAAAAGTGGTATTTCTTTTTGGTCAGGAAAAATTTCACGGAAGAATTCTAAATTCACGGCTTGATGTAAGACTTGATAAAAATGACTACGGATTCTTGTGTTGATTATATGGGGTTTGGCGTTTATGTAACAAGTGATGGGCTTTATGTGTAAATGGACTTATTGAATTACATGGGTGTATGGTGTGGATCGGGTATCTTCGATGAGTTCATGGGCCAAAATATTATTGATTAAGTTGGGATTTACTTTGGACCGGGTTGATGATCATTCTTGGTTATGTCTTGAGTGATGTATATTGATGATGAGATTTGATTGAAGAAAATTGATGATGAGATTTGGTACTTTGGGTTATCGTCTTCTCGAGAGAACATTTTGTCACGGCTTGAATTGATGATTGAACTAAGTTGGCTACGGGTTGTTTATACGGTATTTCTTATTTGGCTTTGAAGTGAGGTTTTAGGGAGCGTTTACTTATTTCATCTTCTTTCTTTCTACCCTTCCGCAAAGATGACTTGTTTGGGCGTTTATTGAGGGTGATAAAGACTTGGCTATTAAATTACGGTTGTGATTCTTTCTCGTTTAACCCACAACATAACTATCACTTGGTGTCTCACTCGATTGAGAATGTCAATAGGTTTTGTACATTGGGTACACCGTTTCTTCTTCACAAGGATTAGTACAAGTTTAAGTAACAAATGGGAATTTCACTTCATGATCAAGTTTGACATATCGGGTTTACTTCTCCAGTGGTTCTGACAACGGTGACAAAATGCGTGAATGATGTGTTTACCAAAGTGTTTATTGGATGGTTGATGATGTTATTGATGTTGATTAATGAACTGTTGATGAACCGCTGCATATTCCCCTAAAACAGATATTCAACGAAACCAATGCTGTCTGAACACGAACTGACATTGCTTATGGTTTTGTCTTGATTTTGTAAAATTCCGCAAAAGAACCTATTTCTCGGTTTAAATCATAGACTTGTAAAATCTCGTGACAATGGAAATATCCTGGTAATAGTAAAGTGCATTTCCGGATCTATCTTACGGTTTATTCTTGGTTTTGTAAAATTACGCGAAAGAAACTATTTCTCGGTTTAAACCATAGAATTGTAAAATCCCGTATTGATGGAACCATCCTGGAGAAAGGAAAGTGTATATCTGATGCTGGTGCTACGGTTTCTGTTTCGAAGAAGGGATAAAAGGGTGTACTTCATTGGGTGATTGTTTGGATTTCCTTCATGGCAGTTTGGTTACTACATGGTTTTACGGGGTTATGTGCTTTTAACCATGGTTGGGATGAACACCATTATCAGAGTTCACTTAAAACGTCAAAGGAGGCTAGAGTTGAGCTTTTAACCAGAAGATGCGACAACGGGGTTAATTCACTATTATTTATTTGAGCTTGAAGTGAAATATCACGGGCAAGTGTACTTAGTATCTGAAGGTATCGGGGATGGTTGGATGAAGATTCTTCATGATCCTTGTTCGAGCTTCTTATCGAAAACAAAGACTTGGAAATCTAGTTATTGTTGGGTGACTTTTTCCTTTTCTTTTACCACTTGGGGGAATTAGGCTTTTACCACCTCAAAATAACTATCACTTTAAGGAGTTACGTTGTAGTGCTCAGTGTCACATTCAATTGTGGATTTTCAAGAGGTAATGTACGTCTTATAATTGATGGTTGGTTGGTTGAAGAGTATAGAGTACTTAGAGATTCAAATGGGCATGAATTCTCGGCACCGCTCTTTGTTACATATGTGCAAGTTTAAGTCACGAGTTCGGGTTAGTTTACTTGAGGTCAAATTCATCGTATTGGGTTTTCTCCATCATTTGTCACAACAAATAGCCTACTAAGCGATAATGGTGATGATTACATGTTTTGCCAAGAGATGATGAAAAGAGAGATAATGGCGTTTGAACACAACAGTTCAAGCCTCGTTCTTTAAAGAAAAGAAATGTATGCGTTTGATGCGCATTATCTTCAAAAGAAGAAAATCTTCTTATGGCGTTTGAATGCTTGATTCAAGCCTCGTACTCTAAAGAAAAGAAAAGTGTACGTTTCGATGCGCTTTATCTTGGAAGAAGAAATCTTCTCATTATGACCATTCTCATCAACATGCTTCATGCTTTTTCCAAGCGCTTGATCATCAAGTGAACGGGCTATTGATTGTTTTCTTATTCCACTTGCTCAACTATAATGACGATGGCGACATCATGTGCTAATTTTGCGGGGAGAAGTGTGAATAGAATACATTTGGATGATTTCACTTATTTAGTCAAGAATGGCAACTTAATACGTAATTCTTGAGGGGAGAAAAGTATGATAATTACGTAAGTTGAGTTATTATCACGAGAATATATGGTCAAGCGGCTCCAAACTCATGTAAGAACCAAGCTTTTTCTTATATGGTCATCTTCACATGGAGTTTTCTTCTAAGAGCCGTTGGTTGACATCTTCTGGTGATATGAGTTTAACGACAAAGTGCTTCCATTAATGATTCACGTATACTTGACGTAATGATTCCGGCAACCTTCATTCTTGTTTGATGTGATTGTTTGTTTGGTGTTACCATTTCGTGTGTTCGTTGCGGGCGGGCTGATTGCTGATTTCCTTGATGAACATCTTTCTATTCTTGTTTGATTGGGAGGGATTTTAGTTAAGGGGATTTGCAAGAGGTAAGTTAATTGGGATACTTTTTTGGTGAGTTGAAGATGTTAACTATCTATTCCCAAACTGGACAATCTTGAAGAAGGCCGAGTCTACAGTCGGTTCTACATTTTCTGGTACATGTTAGAAGACTAAAGACGAGTTGCATTTAATGATCTAAAGACTTCTTCTTAATTCAAGCATTCATCATAAAGATTGTCGGTTTAGGGGAGAGCACTAATTGGGGGAGAGTGATATGTCGAATTTAATCCCCAATTAGACTTGCTCACATTCTGCTTCAGCAAGTTGATTCTCACAAAGACTTCAAGCGATCTTCTCAACAGATTTCATGTATTGGGCTTATAATATGTTGCGATTACAAGTGTCAAAACCGACAAGGGGAAGGAGACAAGCATCTAAGCGAGTAAACATTGATGAACTTAATACTTCTAAGTGATTGAAGATATCCGGGAAGGCGATTGTCATTACCGCGAGAGAAACTCAAGGTTTGACTCATGGCTCTTAGTGTTCTTATTCCAACTACGTGGGGATGTGATGGAAGAAAGTTTACGAAGATAAAGAGGTACACAAGTACGACATATTCGAGGAGATAAATGTGTAATATGAGGAGGTGTTATCGGTTGTTCTCTCGTTGGGAATGTGTGTACTTGGTTCTTGAGCTTCATACACATTCATCGAGGGGCGAAAGATGTGAACATAGGGAGGTGTTCTTCCTTACCCTCATGATGTGTATTCGGGAGAGTTCTTGGATATTGGTGTACTTGATTCTTGAGCTTCATACACATTCATCGGGATGAAAGATGTGAACATAGGGAGGTGTTCTTCATTACCATCATGTTGTGTATTCGGGAGAGTTCTTGAGCATTATACAAAGAGACCGATCGTATCAATTCAACTACTTGGGGAATTGTTCTCTTGACACCTTTTGGAATGGATCGCTTGGACTTGATGGAAAAGGAATTTGAAAAGATTATTTAAGTGTGGGATGAAACGTTGCTATTCTTCTTTTGATGATATAACCCGAGCGGAGAACCTCGATTATTGTTTTGAAAAGGAGCGTGGGATTTATGATAATGGTGTGCTTCTCTGCACACAGCTAAGGAAAGCTTGAAATAGAGCTTGAATCGCTCATCTAATGGATCTTTGGTTTGGGGAAGCGCCAAAGTCTCTCTTTCTCAAAGGCTCATGTTCTATTTTCTATTTTGGAGCCTCGGAAGCTTTGGTGGTGGAAGTTTAAGAGATGAAGAATTCTATCTTCTACGACGTGCTGCTCGATATCCTTATCTCTGTACTCGTATAATCATCTTTCTTAAACTATATCATCTATTCTATCCTTGTAAATATTTTTCAAAAACAAAATACAAAAATATAAAACCAACAAAAACAAAATAGAAAATTATAAAATCAACAAAAACCCATAAAAATTAAAAATTTGAAAAATACCAAAATATTGTTTTTCAAGGACATGTCTTCGATATCGATAACATCTGCGGTCTTAGAAATGTCATTCAATAATGGCAGGGACCATAGATGAAGTTCGACGAAGGTGTAAATATAATTTTTCAAAACATGTCACAAATCAAATGGCTTCTGATTATTTGATTGTAACCGTGCTTAAACCATAGTTTGCTATTATTTGAGATAGCAACCCATTTTCAAGGAAGAAAAGTCTTTGCGCTAAACCTATTTTCAAATATTTCGTGCTCTTATCCTAAAACAAATTGAGGAAAGCATGTCGAAGGACTATCTTTCCTCTACACAAATGTTTTCCGTCTAAAATTCTTGAGAAAAATATTTGTTGTTTTCTAAATGGTGGAAAATGAGTTTCTTTAAAACAATCGATTCGAGTTTTATAATAATTGAAAACTCAATCAATGACTTGACGCTTTTAAAACTACTTATAAAATGAGTCATTGATTGAGGGGGAGAATGTTTTCAAATCTATATCATCTAACGGGCTTTCTCAATTATCCTACATGCTTAATTAAAAATGATATTTGCATGTGTCGAAGGACTAGGAATTTAGGATACGATTGTTAGGATTAGATGATTAGAGTTTGATGAACACATAAAATCCCATACTTTATATGAACTGATTGATATGTTGAATTGACTTTTATTAGTCAATTCTTTGTTTGGTGATGTCGATCACCATATATCGTATGTATGTTCACTAACGTGTGCGAGATATCATGGATATAAGAATGTTCGATCCGGATCCCACAAATGAAGATGATTGGATGCGAAAGGAAAGGGTAACTATATCTTGGGTTGACAAATGAAGAAACGAGCTTAATTGGACTTCTATGGAGAGATGGCATGAATGCAACGTAAGAGGTCTCATTGCATCGTGAGACGGTTTTCTTCATCGACAAATGAAGAAAGCGAGCTTAATTTGACCTCGGTTGGCATTAAAATGTAACGTAAGATGTCTCACCGCATCGTGAGATGGTTTTCTTCTAACCTACGGCAACAACAATGAGCGACTCAACCACCAAACGTATCTTTGTGTAGGATATCATTTTAAACAATTTTGAAAAATTTGATTAAATTGTTTTGAAAATGGAAAATATTGTTTTGAAAATTAATTGGACTATATTTTGAAAATCACCGGACTTCATTTTATCAAAACCTAAGTCACTCAATCAACGACTACGGTCATCGATTGAGGGGGAGAGTGATTTATAATAAAATATCTTCAAACGATATTTCTTCATAAAAGTTCCGGTTTGTACAATAATTAAGTGGTGATCTAAAGATTTAATGTTATGTCATGGTATGATTCTTCCTTAGAATCAAGATCTTTCAAAATGAAATTTTTTCTGTTCTTGTTTGATTGTGAAATCGTTTAATTTTACTTAAAGGTCTCTTAAAACAATCATACCTGACACTAACAATCTTTAATGTCTTAAATTGGTCCTTATCTGTCATTTTTCAAAATTAAATCTTGCCACGTCTTTCCCCTAAAATTTTCTAAATAATTTAAATCAATTGGGATCACAAATCTCAAGAGGTTTGAAATTTTTGATCGGGGGAGAGATAGTGATTTAAATCTCAAATCTGTTTTAGTCCTTTAAAGGCACTCCTGCCTCCATGTGTCAAACACTTTCATATACATGATGCACATGATTGAGGAGGAGCATTTATCCAAAACAAGATGAGTATTTAAACACGGCCACATATTCTCCCATGTTTTCTAAACCTTATTAAATCACTTAGGATCCAAAATCTCAAAGGGTTTGATATTTTGATCGGGAGAATTTGTGATTTAATATGAAATTTGATGAAAGGTGATCATTTTGATTCAATTGTGCAGGCTGCTCTCTCATATGTGCTAAACGCTTCCAAATCTCGAAGCACATATTGAGGGGGAGCATTTCAAAATAAAATAAACTATCGAGGTACAAAAGCTTTTTAAATTGATTTATAAAGTACCTTGATTGAGTTTGCAAATGGTTTTGTTAATGGATTTTGTGATCGTGGATGTGCTTCAAAAGAACTATTGTCTCTATGTGATTAAATGATTTCAAATATCCTATGCACATATTGAGGGGGAGAATTTACCAAGAAAATCAAATGGCTTTTTCTATGAAAATAGTGATCAAAGAAAATATTTCAAAGTCCTCTTGCCTCCATGTGCTAAACAATTTCTAAATCATATGCACATGTTGAGGGAGGTTTTCTAAATGATCAAAACTATTAAGGTACATAATGCTTTGATCTCGTATCACAAGTACCTTGATTGTTTTCCAAATGATTTTTCAATTGGTTTCAAGAAGGAAAGAACAATACCAAAAGACCGACCAATTTACTTTATGCATGGTGTTATAAGGATGGTTAGGTTAGGTATTCGTTCCCGATCCCGCCGATCTTAGGAGGATCTACCGGGACAATCCACTAGATAGTGTAGAGTCCTTAGGTATGATGAAAAAAGGAGAAAAATGAGAAATAGGAAGAGTGCGGTGAGACAAAGCTAGTCACGGAATAAACCCAACAAGGTTCTAGTAATGAAGTCTCATTAAGCAATTGAAGGGTTGAAGAATGAAAAAGAATTGAATGTGAAAGGGTGAAAAGAAATGGCCCTCAACAATTCAACCTTAGGGCGATGTAACGGGTTCAATACATATGCTCTTGGTGGTTACTAAGGTAACACTGGTATTGAAGACAAGGCGTCATGGACCCGATGGACGCTTTTCTACAACTTCCCAAGCTACTCAAGTTCCTCTTAAAGGTCTTGTTTCATTCTCACGGGAACCTACATAATCTATCGACTTTCTCTTAGAGATTGTTGATATTGAAGAAGGCATAGGAAACCAAATGTGTACTATTGAGTCTAGAGCCAATGGATCATCCACAATATCTCATTAGGACACAAATTAATGAAGACTTGCTATTTCACACAATGTGGAAAGTAAGAATATATTAAGAGTCCTCGCATTATCCTTGTGGTATTGCGAAACATCGAGTGGTATGTAAAAGTATTCACGATGAAGATGGAAATCCTTCAGAGCCAACATCAAACAAGCTCTTGGTGGGTGACATGTGAAATCTTTTCTAAAGATCAAGCTTGTGACAATGGATAGAAACAATGGGGCAATTCACTCTTGAATCAATCTTGGTCTAGGATTGGAATTGACGAATACTTTTGGAAAAACCGTTCGATGTGCAAACCTTCTTTGCTTTTGCACGTCGAATGTGTACTCTTTTCAAATACAAAAAGTATTTATGATTGTAAATTGATCTTTCTCATAAAACCTTCGTCGTATTGCAAAAATCTTTGTTCAAGCAATACGCGATTGTTTTTCAAATCATTTTCATCAATCGGTGAATCTCAATTATTTGGTTCACTCACTCCGTGTTGTCTTCTTTGAGGCGTTCGGTTTGAGAACATCTAGAAACATTGCGAAACCTTGTCGAGGAGATTCTTGAATTATGCGATCAAAGCGGTACTTGTCTTGATCAACGAGGAACCGTGGGCGTGTACCTCAATTCAACGAAGTGATCAAAGACACTTCGTATGTTTTATTAACTAGCTGCATTTTTGCGGTACATTTGGACGGTTGCGGTGATCGAAATTGAGAGTCAATCCAAAGCCGCATGCTCACGACATCCACACTTAATTGAAGAAATCATGGTGGTGCATATCTACATAACGTGGTTACGATATTTTATACTATGCTTACGCTATCTTCTTTGCAAATATCATGAACCGATAAAGCTTCCGCTACTCGATGGAAAGATGTCATGATCCGAGAAAGTGTGAGCATGTCGGTCCGAAAGTCACAACTTCACATGATGGCAACACAATAAAGGGTGATCCAGAGATTTACTGTGGCTGATGATCTCAATGAAAACTCAAAGATCATCAAAGATGTGGATCAGTTAAAGGCCTCCACTGAAAGTACAAAGCACTCGGACTTTGAAGAATTGCTACAAAAGCACAAAGATTGCGGAAATTGAAGAATTGAAGTCTACGAGCTCAAGAACAAAGTCAAGATTAGAATGCAAGGATCCAAAATGTAAAACATGGGGTGACCTTCCTTAGGGGGAGATTGTTAGGAATTGGAAATTCCGTAAGTGAAGAGTCGGTCACCCCAAATATTATCTAGCATAAGTTAGCTCGTAGACTTGTGGTTATTTACGTTATTCAGTCGATTATTATATTAGTTTTAGCGTAGATTAGTTTAGTGCAACACCGTGGAGGAAGGACGGGTCTTTACCCTTTGTATGCACGATCCACGATCCGATAGGAGGGCGTATCTTGTGTAACTATAAATACCCTTCCATCCATGGAAGGGTGGTGCTTCAATCTAACCTTTCATATTTTGTTCATCAAGTCTCTACCAAGAAAACACCCAACTCTACTTTATCTCTAATGGCTAACATGTATTTTGATCATCCAAGACCACCGAATCATCAAACACAATAATATTCGATCCTACACAAAGAATCAATCATTTCGAGGTATTATACGATGAAGTTGATGAGCAAAGATACATAACGGTACAATCAAGCTGAAATTATTGAGTCGAAATTGAAAAAATGGGTAATATCAATGTTGTCCCATATGATCAATATGTGAAGCAATATGAAAGTGAAATTGTACCAAGTAATGTATCTTCGCGATCAATGATGACTATGTTTTATGAATACACCGCATGTGCCCCTGATGATTACATTATCTCGAACCGAATGCCTATAAGGAACAAGTTGCTATTTATGAACAACGTGCTAAGTTTGATTTAACCACCCATGAGAAGGAAATGGATGACCAAATGCGTACAATTATTAGAAAAGTAATTTTAGAGAAGAAGTGTTAAAACAAGAGTTAAACTCCTTGCAAGAAAAGCTTTCTAAAGCATTAAGCAAAAACAAGAGCTTCAAGATAATATTAAAGTGCTTAAACAAGAATTTAATGCTAAGGAATCAAAACTATTGAATGACTTTTCTACTCTAAAACCTTGAAGAAAAGCTTGAAAATAAGTTGTACGTACAAGGGAATACCATTCAGACTGCTCACATGATCACTAAGCATAGGGTCTTAAGCGATAAGCATAGTATTCCAATTATAAAGGAACCCAATCCTGAGTATGGTAAGAAAGCAAAAGAAGCTCAGAAGGTAATCTATGATGGCAATGAAATCCTTAAGCCTAGACAAAAACCTAGTTGCGCTGAGAGCACTGAGGAAGATAAGCAATTAGAGGAAGCCGCTAGAAAGAAGCTAGATGAAAAGGTTAAGAGCCCCTCATGCATAGAAAACAACATCAGTTTTAGAACACCTAACCATGCTAAGGAAAACTGGATTTTCTTTAACAAGTTTAGACCTCAAACTCAGCTGACCCCAGAACAAATTTTTTGGAAGAAAGACATGGATAAGCAAAAAGTGGAAGCACTTGTTGAAACAAACCCACCCCTTAGGAAAATTCTGCTGTTGTGTATCCTCAGAATACATGATGAGTGTCTAAATACTCATCATTTTGTACAATATAAAGCGCAAAATCATCTCGAAAACACTCAAAATGCTTCAAAATGATGAAAATATCACAAATCGGTGTTTTATGTGTTTTAAATGCAAAAATATCAAAATCGGATGAAAATGTATCAAATTTGCAAAATTAGCGTTTTAGTCCCCAAGTTTCAAAACTTGTCAAAATTAGTCCTATGCATTTATTGTGAAAGGAAAAGCCAACCCAAGGTTTTGAAAGTCAATTTCACAAAATATTACACTTGGGTTACAAGTTTTCCAAAATTACATGTTTAGTCCACGAAAATCCAAAAATGGCAAAATAGGTCCACGGAAATTTTGAAATTTGAAAAATGAAAAAATGGTTTGTGAACTTTGGAATTACATCATAATTGGTCCTTGGAAGCTAATTGGGAAAAGTGCCAAATCAGTCCTTGAAGTTTGGGAAATTACATGAATGGTCCTTGTGTAATTACTACAACCAAACGGACCCTAGTTATTAATACCCTAAGCCCAATCCAAAGCCCAAACAAACACAACCCGGTCTATTATCCCAACCCGGTCAACCAACCCATCCCATGGTCAAATAAAACAGACAATCGCGCCATTTTTTCTCCTCCTTCCTCCCAACCCAATCCCTGAAATCACTCAACAAACCCATCCCCCCTCCTCAACATATCACTTTCTTTGTTCCCTCCTCCTCAACACAAAACAAAAACCATTAAATGCAATCCTTTCTCTCACACTCAATCTCACCCACTGGCTAATACCCATTTCCCGCCAAATTCAATCAAATGGCCAATATTCACTTAAGCTCATCCAATGGTCAAGGAAATTAGTGGGAAAAGCTCAGAAGTCAGAGGGAAGAAGTTTGGAATATAAAAGGAGGCAAGAGAAGAGGAGAAAGGGGTAGTTAGCTTTTTAGTTTTTCTTTAGTGTCGTATTTTAAATTAATGTCTTAGTTTAATGTCAAATGTTGTAATTTCAAGTTCTATGTATTACATTTAAGTTAAAAGACCTTTGTAATGTGTTTTTGATCATCAATCTAAGTTTTTATATAAGCTCCAATTTTCAAGTTTGCTATTGAAAATTTCGGTTTCATTGTCTTATGCATAAGCTTCTATCGACTTCTTTTAAGTTCAAACAAGCTCACTTAAGCTTCTTTTAGCTTTTGATAAGCTTTCAAATCATTTTCAAACAAAATTGTCATATAGTCAACAAAAGTCAATGGTGATTATTCTTGGTTCGAGAAATGGAAAAGGGTGATGCGAGAGGTTGATTTGGGTTTTATTAGCTTAGGATAGAATAGGTTTGGGTTTGGTTTAGCCTGCATAAGCTGGACACAGTGGTTAGTAAGATTTCTCATTTTCACTTTTCATGCCATTTTTGCATTTCATGCCTGTATGAATATCTGTGGTCACAATTGGTTGTTATGTGTTTAATTAGCTGTAATTAGGTAAGTTAAACTTAGTTTGATAAGTATCTTAAGCTGGATCAGTAGCTAGCCCATTTTTATTTGCATATCAGTTATATACAAGGGTGTTTGGATCAGCTTATTGCTCTGCATTAGAGGTGGTTTCAGTGGTTAATGCTTGTTGGATCATGTTTGTTAAGTCTAAATAAACTCATCTCTGTCTTATTTTTGTGCTTGTTACCTGCCAAAGTCAAAATCCAACTTAAGCTATCTCAACAGTTAACTGTTGAGATTTTTGTAAATCCAAAGTCTTGAATTGTGTTTAAAGTTCATAGATAAAGGTTGCTTTAGTCTCATTTCAATCATTAACATCATTATCAGTCTTTAAATTGAGATCAAAACTCAAAAAAGTCAAAGTTTTATTTTTACTTCAAAAGTCAAAATGTTGCAAAATCGCTTTTAATGAACTAGGAAGAATTTTCAAGAGCTCATCTTTGGGCCAAAATCGGTGAAACTTGTGGCTTTTAAAAGTTCAACTGCTCTAGTTTCTTGTTGTCATTTTTCATAATTTTGTGAATTTTCTAAAAGCTTCAAACAAGCTTGTCTTTAGGGTCTTAGTTGCCTGTTTGAAACTCGGCATAAGTCGAGTTTTTCGATCATTCTGCGCCTTCCACAGAGCTCTCAAGAGCTTATCCATGTCTGATTTTGGTTTAGACACTCTCACCCAGGTCTAGTTTAGGTTCCAATTTGTGTTTTCCATTTCACTTATTTTGAAACTTGTGCATAAGCTCAAAGTAGCTACCCTTTAACTGCTTTTTATCTCTAGCTCATATCATCAAATCGCTAAGCTTGATATCCAGTGGTTTAGGCTTGTTGTTTTCTGTTGCATTTGGTCACTTATAGCTTATTTAAGCTTGTTTTGGTTGGGTGCTTGTTTTGTTCCATTTGCTTATTTAAGTGCTTATTTCATAAGCACATTCCACTCGCTTCAAATTCCTCCACATAGCACCTTGTTTTATATTTTCCTTTATTCCTAATATTATTTTAGACTTTTCCTGAAATTTTCAGATTTTTACAAGCTTGTTTGCTATTTTCTTGTTTTAAATTAGTTTTAAGCATTTTTAAATAGCTTTAAATACAAAAATTAAGAAAAGGTTCAAAAAATAATTTTTCATTTTCTTAAGTTTAGATAAATATAAAAAGCCTAAAAGTATTTTTCCATAATTTTCTTAGCTTAAAAGTATTTTCTAGCATTTTAATTAGTTTTAAATAGTAATTAATTAATAATAAATATATAAAAAGTCTAAAAAATATATTTTCAGTTTTAAAATAAGTTTTATCATATTTTAGATTTTTCCAAGTTATAATTTCATTTTTCTAGGTTAATTTTGTATTTTCTTGTATTTTAGTGCATTTTAAATACTTAATAAATAGTTTTTAATTAATAATAATTAAATAAATAGTTATAAAAATAATTCTCTTTTTCTATAAATTTTCTTTTATCTTTAGGTTTGTAAAAATGTATTTTCTATATACATAGGTATTTTCCTTCTTTATTTTCACGTTTTATTTTGTACGTTACGTAGTTTTTAATTTAAACGTACGTTTTAGGTTTTAAACGTTCATCACTTTAAATATAGTGATAGCGTTTATTTAATATATTTTATCTTTTTAATTTTCTTAATTTGTATTTAAGTCGCTTTATTTTATACCTTTTTCAGTAGTGTAATTATCCATCCAAATCTTTTCTGATCACTATCATTAGTGATCACTCTATCATCTGTGTTTGTGTTTTACACACCATTGAGTCTCCGTGGGACATAACGACCCGGGAATTCACTATATTCTCTGATCTTCATTGCATTTGTGCTTAAAATTTGTTTTAAGTCATTACGGTTGGCCATTCACAGTGGCCACTTGTGTGATTAGACTTGACGGTTTATACGATCAAATTTGGCCACGGAGGCTTTAGCGTGTGTTTAGCCATTTTCGGACCCATTCTTGCACATAACCCATCTTTTGTAAAAAGTTTTTGTAAAGTTATCGAAAAATCCCAAAGTTCATTAACACTTTTCCGAAGTGTTATCAACACCAAAAATATTTTCATTCTTTGTTTTATAGCTTTGTTTTCAAAAATCCAAAAATATCCATCTTTACCCTCTCGTATCTTTTGATTCTACATTTCCTTACCCTCTAACTGTTTAATTCTTCATTCCTTATCTTCTTATCCGTTTAATTCTTTATGTCATGGTATTTGACATGTTCACAGTGTGGAGGTCCATTTAATGGTGGAAATTGTCGATGATGTACCAATGTGGGTTTGGAGACAAGCTTGTCGGTAATCCGATCCCATTTCAAATAATGAAACACCCGATTTTTCCTACCTACCTCCACATTAATACTGAATCCTACTCATGCGAGTTTTGTGGAATGATTCTCATTACGGTTTTGATTGTCCACCACGGGTTCCGCTTGTCTATGAGCGGAACCATGTTACAATCGAACTTTGGTGAAAGTTATTTTCCCAATTATCTCTGTTGTGAGAATTGCGGGGTCCTCATGAGACTTTTGAATGTCAACCGATGAATCAAAATTTTCAAAATTCCAATTCTCCGGTTTTGACAATTTCCATCCCCACAAGATTCCATCGGTCATCGACTTCCGAGCCTTCACATCATTTCAATGATTACGAGTGTAATCTTCCTCAAAGTTACGAAGAAATACGCATTCGAAAGAAACGCAAATGAAAAGAATGGTGTGTAAGCTTGAGAGATGAATATAAGAATCGATATGATGGCGATGATGATGAGGATAGTATTCAAATGAAGGAATACTATGATTACGACGAGGAGAGTGCTATTCAATTGAGCGATATCATTTCTCAACTCCCTCGGTCTATTGCTATCACACCTATCTTACCTAATATTGCTTCCAAAGACTCTCTCATAATGGAGGATGATCATCTCAACACTATTACGGAAGCGGAATCATCTAGTGTTGAGGATCTTGTCCCAATCAGTGAGTCCGAGGATATATCCGATAGTGATTGTGATTTTCCTTTTGTGATTCTCTCGACATTTACGAGGTTACTTCCGGATTTTCTCAAATCCTCTTTTGAATTTAATAATGACTACACTTTTGAGAAAGTAAATCCTCTTTTCGATGAAATATCCGAGGCCGATCTGAGACCATCACGGAAGTGGTGGAAATTGCTATCTCGAGCACACCACTTGTCCCACCTCATATTCTATCTTATCTCTTCCATCATGTGATGATGATTCTATCCTCATCGATGAGATTCATGATCCAAAATCATGAATTCTCCTCCGATAATGAGGAGTTAGTCATGATCATCATCATGATTCTCCTTCTTTTCTTCACATACGGTGTGACTTCTCCATGTCTTAACTCCTTCGGGAGTGAAGACATTATCTTGACCCCGGCATTTTCATGTACCATCCGTGAGCCGGGTGCATCTCTATCTCTTTATCTCATCGGTGTGGAACTTTCGCGTGCTTCAATGTTTATCCAAACATCTTGAATGAAAGTCCGATGGAGATTGTTTCTTCCACTTTGCTTCCCATGAACCAATGAATTGGGTCGAGTCAAGCTAGCGACTCGGTAACCAAAAACAATAGCACACACTATATGGGTTTTCACCCATATTTCGTCTTCTTACCCTTTCTACCACCTAAGTGTGGGGTGATGCCCACATGTTATATATATACATATATCTTAAAAACAAAAAAAAAAAAAAAAAATCTTTCAAATAATGGCGTAGTATTTCCCTTTTCGTTCTTTGTTTCGCATAATCGCGGTACTTTGAATATTGAGGGCAATATTCATTTCTAAGTGTGGGGAATTCTCGCGAATTTTGTCATTGCTTATTTAAGTGCTTATTTCATAAGCACATTCCACTTCGATTTCAAATTCCTCCACATAGAACCTTGTTTTTATATTTTCCTTTATTCCGAATATTATTTTAGACTTTTCCTGAAATTTTCAGATTTTTACAAGCTTGTTTGCTATTTTCTTGTTTTAAATTAGTTTTAAGCATTTTTAAATAGCTTTAAATACAAAAATTAAGAAAAGGTTCAAAAATAATTTTCATTTTCTTAAGTTTAGATAAATATAGAAAGCCTAAAAGTATTTTTCCATAATTTTCTTAGCTTAAAAGTATTTTCTAGCATTTTAATTAGTTTTAAATAGTAATTAATTAATAATAAATATATAAAAGTCTAAAAATATATTTTCAGTTTTAAAATAAGTTTTATCATATTTTAGATTTTTCCAAGTTATAATTTCATTTTCTAGGTTAATTTTGTATTTTCTAGTATTTTAGTGCATTTTAAATACTTAATAAATAGTTTTAATTAATAATAATTAAATAAATAGTTATAAAAATAATTCTCTTTTTCTATAAATTTTCTTTTATCTTTAGGTTTGTAAAAATGTATTTTCTATATACATAGGTATTTTCCTTCTTTATTTTCACGTTTTATTTTGTACGTTACGTAGTTTTTAATTTAAACGTACGTTTTAGGTTTTAAACGTTCATCACTTTAAATATAGTGATAGCGTTTATTTAATATATTTTATCTTTTAATTTTCTTAATTTGTATTTAAGTCGCTTTATTTTATACCTTTTCAATGAGTGTAATTATCCATCCAATCTTTTCGATCACTATCATTAGTGATCACTCTATCATCTGAGTTTGTGTTTTACACACCATTGAGTCTCAGTGGGACATAACGACCGAATTCACTATATTCTCGATCTTCATTGCATTTGTGCTTAAGTTTTGTTTTAAGTCATTACGGTTGGCCATTCACAAGTGGCCACTTGTGTGATTAGACTTGACGGTTTAGCACAGATCAAATTTTGGCGCATTGCGGGAGGCTTTAGCGTGTGTTTAGCCATTTTCGAGACCCATTCTTGCACATAGCCCATCTTTTGTAAAAGTTTTTGTAAAGTTATCGAGAAAATCCCAAAGTTCATTAACACTTTTCCGAAGTGTTATCAACACCAAAAATATTTTCATTCTTTGTTTTTATAGCCTGTTTTTCAAAAAATCCAAAAATATCCATCTTTACCCTCTCGTATCTTTTGATTCTACATTTCCCTTACCCTCTAATCTGTTTAATTCTTCATTCCTTATCTTCTTATCCGTTTAATTCTTTATGTCATGGTATTTGACATGTTCCTGGTGTGGAGGTCCATTTAATGGTGGAAATTGTCGGCGATGTACCAATGTGGGTTTCGGAGACAAGCTTGTCGGTAATCCCGATCCCATTTCAAATAATGAAACACCCGATTTTTCCTACCTACCTCCACACCTAATACGAATCCTACTCATGCGAGTTTTGTGGAATGATTCTCATTACGGTTTTGATTGTCCACCACGGGTTCCGCTTGTCTATGAGCCGGAACCATGTTACAATCGAACTTTGGTGAAAGTTATTTTCCCAATTATCTACATTGTGAGAATGCGGGGTCCTCATGAGACTTTTGAATGTCAACCGATGAATCAAAATTTTCAAAATTCCAATTCTCCGGTTTGACAATTTCCATCCCCACAATTCCATCGGTCCATCGACTTAGAGCCTTCACATCATTTCAATGATTACGAGGTGTAATCTTCCTCAAAGTTCAAGAAATACGCATTCGAAAGAAACTACAAATGAAAAGAATGGTGTGTAAGCTTCAGCAGATGAATATAAGAATCAGATATGATGACGATGATGATGAGGATAGTATTCAAATGAAGGAATACTATGATTACGACGAGGAGAGTGCTATTCAATTGAACGATATCATTTCTCAACTCCCTCAGTCTATTGCTATCACACCTATCTTACCTAATATTGCTTCCAAAGACTCTCTCATAATGGAGGATGATCATCTCAGCACTATTACGGAAACGGAATCATCTAGTGTTGAGGATCTTGTCCCAATCCCAAGTGAGTCTGAGGATATATCCGATAGTGATTGTGATTTTCCTTTTGTGATTCTCTCGACATTTACGAGGTTACTTCGGGATTTTCTCAAATCCTCTTTTGAATTTAATAATGACTACACTTTTGAGAAAGTAAATCCTCTTCGATGAAATATCCGAGGCCGATCTGAGAGACCATCACGGAAGTGGTGGAAATTGCTATCTCTCGAGCACACCACTTGTCCCACCTCTGTATTCTATCTTATCTCTTCCATCATGTGATGATGATTCTATCCTCATCGATGAGATTCATGATCCAAAATCATGAATTCTCCTCGATAATGAGGAGTTAGTCATGATCATCATCATGATTCTCCTTCTTTTCTTCACATACGGTGTGACTTCTCCATGTCTTAACTCCTTCGGGAGTGAAGACATTATCTTCGACCCGGCATTTTCATGTACCATCGTGAGCCGGGTGCATCTCTCTCTCTCTTTATCTCATCGGTGTGGAACTTTCGCGTGCTTCAATGTTTATCCAAACATCTTGAATGAAAGTCCGATGGAGATTGTTTCTTCCACTTTGCTTCCCATGAACCAATGAATTGGGTCGAGTCAAGCTAGCGACTCGGTAACCAAAAACAATGTACACACTATATGGGTTTTCACCTATATTTACGCCTTCTTACCCTTTCTACCACCTAAGTGTGGTGGTGATGCCCCATGTTATATATATACATATATCTTAAAAAAAAATCTTTCAAATAATGGCGTAGTATTTCCTTTTCGTTCTTTGTTTCGACATAATCGCGGTACTTTGAATATTGAGGGCAATATTCATTTCTAAGTGTGGGGGAATTCTCGCGAATTTTGTCATATATTATCCACCCAATTCCCGTTTTGGCCAAATTTTTTGGAGTAAGTGTTTACACTTACTCATCTTGGTTATCGATCCGCCATGTCTCAGAAGACAAAAGGATTAGCTAATCCAGAGCAAACGGCTCTTGGTAAAGATATATCAAATCCGTTTATATGGCTTGCAATTTGCCCAAAATTGTATGGTATTCACTCACCATATCCTAAAAGTGAAGAGTTGGCTAGCGCAAGAAGATTATGGCTTGTGGTAAAGGCGATGGAAAAACCATAATTGGTAATCACTCACCTAAGATAATCTTGATAATTTATCTAAGAGTTGGCTAGTCCGAGCAAACGGCTTCGGTAAAGACAAGTCAAAACCGTTGAAAGTGGTGGTTTGCTCAAAATCACATGGTTATCGATGTACCATAGTTCTTACTTGAACTGAAACATTTGGCTACTCCGAGTAATGGCTTTTGGTAAAGAGTTTTAAAATCCATCAAAGTTCTAAAACATTGCTAGGGACTAGCAATATCTTAGTGTGGGGATTGATGAGTGTCTAAATACTCATCATTTTGTACAATATAAACTGCAAAATCATCTCGAAAACACTCAAAATGCTTCAAAATGATGAAAATATCACAAATCGTTGTTTTATGTGTTTTAAATGCAAAATATCAAAATCGGATGAAAATGTATCAAATTTGCAAAATTGGCGCTTTAGTCCCCAGTTTCAAAACTTGTCAAAATTAGTCCTATGCATTTATTGTGAAAGGAAAAGCCAACCCAAGGTTTTGAAAGTCAATTTCACAAAATATTACACTTGGGTTACAAGTTTTCCAAAATTACATGTTTAGTCCTCGAAAATCCAAAAATGGCAAAATAGGTCCTCGAAATTTTGAAATTTGAAAATGAAAAAATGGTTTGTGAACTTTGGAATTACATCATAATTGGTCCTTGGAAGCTAATTGGGAAAAGTGCCAATCGGTCCTTGAAGTTTGGGAAATTACATGAATGGTCCTTGTGTAATTACTACAACCAAGCGGACCTAGTTATTAATACCTAAGCCCAATCCAAAGCCCAAACAAACACAACCCGGTCTATTATCCCAACCCGTCAACCAACCCATCCCATGGTCAAATAAAACAGACAACCGCGCCATTTTTTCTCCTCCTTCCTCCCAACCCAATCCCTGAAATCACTCAACAAACCCATCCCCTCCTCAACATATCACTTTCTTTGTTCCCTCCTCCTCAACACAAAACAAAAACCATTAAATGCAATCCTTTCTCTCACACTCAATCTCACCCACTGGCTAATACCCATTTCCCGCCAAATTCAATCAAATGGCCAATATTCACTTAAGCTCATCCAATGGTCAAGGAAATTAGTGGGAAAAGCTCAGAAGTCAGAGGGAAGAAGTTTGGAATATAAAAGGAGGCAAGAGAAGAGAGAAAGGGTAGTTAGCTTTTTAGTTTTTCTTTAGTGTCGTATTTTAAATTAATGTCTTAGTTTAATGTCAAATGTTGTAATTTCAAGTTCTATGTATTACATTTAAGTTAAAAGACCTTTGTAATGTGTTTTTGATCATCAATCTAAGTTTTTATATAAGCTCCAATTTTCAAGTTTGCTATTGAAAATTTCAGTTTCATTGTCTTATGCATAAGCTTCTATCAGCTTCTTTTTAAGTTCAAACAAGCTCACTTAAGCTTCTTTTAGCTTTTGATAAGCTTTCAAATCATTTTCAAACAAAATTGTCATATAGTCAACAAAAGTCAACTGGTGATTATTCTTGGTTCAGAAATGGAAAAGGGTGATGCAGAGGTTGATTTGGGTTTTATTAGCTTAGGATAGAATAGGTTTGGGTTTGGTTTAGCTTTGCATAAAATTGGACACGATGGTTAGTAAGATTTCTCATTTTCACTTTTCATGCCATTTTGCATTTCATGCTGTATGAATATCTGTGGTCACAATTGGTTGTTATGTGTTTAATTAAATGTAATTAGGTAAGTTAAACTTAGTTTGATAAGTATCTTAAATTTGGATCGAGCTAGCCCATTTTTATTTGCATATCAGTTATATACAAGGGTGTTTGGATCAGCTTATTGCTCTGCATTAGAGGTGGTTTCAGTGTTTAATGCTTGTTGGATCATGTTTGTTAAGTCTAAATAAACTCATCTCTGTCTTATTTTGTGCTTGTTACCTGCCAAAGTCAAAATCCAACTTAAGCTATCTCAACAGTTAACTGTTGAGATTTTTGTAAATCCAAAGTCTTGAATTGTGTTTAAAGTTCATAGATAAAGGTTGCTTTAGTCTCATTTCAATCATTAACATCATTATCAGTCTTTAAATTGAGATCAAAACTCAAAAAAAGTCAAAGTTTTATTTTTACTTCAAAAGTCAAAATGTTGCAAAATCGCTTTTAATGAACTAGGAAGAATTTTCAAGAGCTCATCTTTGGGCCAAAATCGTTGAAACTTGTGGCTTTTAAAAGTTCAACTGCTCTAGTTTCTTGTTGTCATTTTTCATAATTTTTGAATTTTCTAAAAGCTTCAAACAAGCTTGTCTTTAGGGTCTTAGTTGCCTGTTTCGAAAACTCAAAGATAAGTGAGTTTTTCGATCATTCTGACCCTTCCACAGAGCTCTCAAGAGCTTATCCATGTCTGATTTTTGGTTTAGACACTCTCACCCAGGTCTAGTTTAGGTTCCAATTTGTGTTTTTCCATTTCAGCTTATTTTGAAACTTGTGCATAAGCTCAAAGTAGCTACCCCTTTAACTGTTTTTATCTCCTAAGCTCATATCATCAAATCTGCTAAGCTTGATATCCAGTGGTTTAGGCTTGTTGTTTTCTGTTGCATTTGGTCACTTATAGCTTATTTAAGCTTCTGTTTTGGTTGGGTGCTTGTTTTGTTCCATTTGCTTATTTAAGTGCTTATTTCATAAGCACATTCCACTTCAGTTTCAAATTCCTCCACATATCACCTTGTTTTTATATATTTCCTTTATTCCTAATATTATTTTAGACTTTTCCTGAAATTTTCAGATTTTTACAAGCTTGTTTGCTATTTTTCTTGTTTTAAATTAGTTTTTAAGCATTTTTAAATAGCTTTAAATACAAAAAATTAAGAAAAGGTTCAAAAAATAATTTTCATTTTTTAAGTTTAGATAAATATAAAAAGCCTAAAAGTATTTTTCCATAATTTTCTTAGCTTAAAAAGTATTTTCTAGCATTTTAATTAGTTTTAAATAGTAATTAATTAATAATAAATATATAAAAGTCTAAAAATATATTTTCAGTTTTAAAATAAGTTTTATCATATTTTAGATTTTTCCAAGTTATAATTTCATTTTCTAGGTTAATTTTGTATTTTCTTGTATTTTAGTGCATTTTAAATACTTAATAAATAGTTTTAATTAATAATAATTAAATAAATAGTTATAAAATAATTCTCTTTTTCTATAAATTTTCTTTTATCTTTAGGTTTGTAAAATGTATTTTCTATATACATAGGTATTTTCCTTCTTTATTTTCACGTTTTATTTTATGCGTTATGTAGTTTTAATTTAAGCGTCGTTTTAGGTTTTAAACGTTCATCACTTTAAATATAGTGATAGCGTTTATTTAATATATTTTATCTTTTTAATTTTCTTAATTTGTATTTAAGTCGCTTTATTTTATACCTTTTTCAGTAGTGTAATTATCCATCCAAATCTTTTCTGATCACTATCATTAGTGATCACTCTATCATCTGAGTTTGTGTTTTACACACCATTGAGTCTCCGTGGGACATAACGACCCGGGAATTCACTATATTCTCTGATCTTCATTGCATTTGTGCTTAAGCTGTTTTAAGTCTGTTACGGTTGGCCATTCACAAGTGGCCAGCTTGTGTGATTAGACTTGACGGTTTAGCACAGATCAATACACCAATGCATTTAGTTCCTAGAACCATTGCCACTAATAGCAAGACCTTAATCAGCCTTTATGTAGTTTACCAACTATTTGTTGATTTTGAGAAAACGTGTAAAGAGAATCACAACTCTGGGATAATCAAAGGGAAAGAGGTTTTGAGCGAGACTAAGGAATGCTATTTAACCGAGGTCATGCCTTTCTTTAAACAATTAAAAGGTCAATTTGAGAGTCTTCAAAGGGGATAAACCTAGAAATTAAAGAAATGGAAAAGGAATTTGATGCAATGATAATTGAGGTCAGTAATTATGAACGGCAACTCAAATATAATGAAATTGAAAGGAAGAATCTGCATATCTTAAATGAGAACTTCATCTCTCAATGTGTTGCTCAAGATGTGTTCTACACTGCTACTAATTGTTCCATTATTGCTTCTGAATTTCATGAATTATCTGTTGCTTTGAAAGTCTCCCATGATCGTATCATTGAGCTTGAAATCAAAAACTCGAAACTAAATGAGAAAATTGAACAGGATGATCACGATAATTTGGTAAAATACTTTTCTAAGTTGGAAGTTGAACATTTTGATTTACAACCAAAATATAAACATCTCAAAGAAAATGTTAAAACCTCAAACATCAAGATATCCTCGGATGTTCCAGAGTTTGATGCAGTTTTTGAAATTAGCAAACGTGATGAACAGATTCGAGCTCATTGTAACACGATCAGAAAAAGGAGAACCCAAAGTTCCCAATTAAAGGGTGAAAAAACCAATGTGACAGGCTCCCAAATGCCGCCTCCTTTTGATTCTCAGAACTCTCAAAATTTTCATCTTCAAAACTTGGTTAATGCTTTACAAAAGGAAAATGAGAGTTTTCTAGAAGAAAATGAAAAGTTAAACAACATTTCAATGAGTTATTTGAATCAATAAAGGTCACTCGTAACAAAAATAACGAAAAATAGCTTAGTTGCAAAAGGAAATTGAGAATCAAGAGTCGGGTAAAGGAAAATGCCAATGACCAATGGGGAGAATGGTGTATCAAAGGTGCCTGCTTGTAATAAATATGCTTTGTCTGTGAAATATGTTCCTCCTCATCTTAGGAATAACAAACTTGCAATTCAAACATATTTCTCATACCTTAAGGATTGTCTAGAATGTCTCCGTGAGATTGTAGAAGAGGATAAGTTAGAGAAACCACTTGATAATGCAATTGGGCATGCATGCTTATATGCCAAATGATCTCAAGAACTTCTAGAATGCTTAATAACAATATGGCCTAAATCCTTAGATGAGAAAGTTAATCCTTTGATTCCTTGTTCAATGCCCAGTGTTAAGAAAGTGAACTTTAGTGTGCCTTCAAGTAATTCAGACCTCAACACTTCAAGTAGGTCAGATCCCAGCACTTCTAAACCTGAAATGCAAAAAGTAGCAAAACCAACTAATGTTCCAATTCCCTCTACTAGAGTAAAAAATGACACCAAAGCGAGCAGGTCAAAGCCTCAAGGCAACACAAGGAATGATAGGACCTTGCAAGCTAGGAATGTTCAGTGGAAGAAAGTAGAAGATCACCTTAGGGAGAATTTGAATAAAACGAATCGTGTTGATTCTAGTGTTAGCTTTAGGCGTACTGTAATTAATGCGAATTCTGCTACTTTTGGCAAAACATGTAATGATGGTTGCTTGGTTTCTATTACTAATCTTGAATGTGGTATGAATGATTTGATAAATGCTGTTACATTCCATGTTAAGATAGTTAATGCAAAACATCAAGCTAAGAAGGCTAGAAAGCAATGGCAACAGAAGGTTAGAAAACATTGGAAACCCACAGGAAGGAAATTTAGTAACATAGGTTATCAGTGGATACCTACTGGCCGCAAATTCAATCTTAAAGAGATGTTCCCTAAATTATCTAGTTCCATGCCCATTAGGAAATGGATGCCTACTCGTAGAACTATTCCTTTAAGAAGTGAACATACCTTGAATAGGTCAAATACGGACACTAGCACAGCATCTATCCCTGATAATTCCATTGTTTCTACTTCGGATGTGGGTGTGCCAAACAATGTTACTAACCAAATGGAACCCATTCTTGCATGGGGATCCCAATTATCCAGTTATCCATTCTTATCTGTGTTCAACTGCGGATCGTTCAAATCGCTCGTGATACCGGACTCAAGTCGCTCCAAGCATATGACCGGAGATCGCTCATGCTCATGAACTTCGTGAGTAAATTCATCAGGACCGTTAGATTCGGGAACGACCATTTTAGTGCAATTATGGGTTATGGAGACTATGTTGTGGGTAAAAGTATAATCTCCAGGGTATATTATGTTGAAGGTCTTGGTCATAATTTGTTCTCTGTTGGTCAATTCTGTGATTCCGATCTAGAGGTGGCCTTTAGAAAACATACCTGCTTCGTTAGAGAACTTGATGGTGTGGAACTGCTAAGAGGTACACGCTGTTCAAACCTATACACCATCTCTATTGAAGATATGATGAAGTCTTCTCCAATTTGCTTACTGTCTAAGGCCTCTAAAACAAAGTCATGGTTATGGCATCGTCGTCTCAATCACTTGAACTTCGGCACCATTAATAATCTGTCTAGAAAGGACCTAGTAAGTGGCTTACCCAGATTGAAATATGAGAAAGATCATCTTTGTTGAGCATGTCAATTGGGAAAAAGCAAGAAATATGCCCACAAACCCAAACCTGCAAACTCAGTAATGGAAGTTCTTCATACCCTTCATATGGATTTGTGCGGACCTATGAGAGTGTGAACGTTAAATGGGAAGAAATATGTTTTGGTCGTGGTAGATGACTATTCTCGATTTACTTGGGTAAAGTTTTTGAGGACAAAGGATGAAACTCCAGATGTCATCATCAAACTTATCAAGTAGCTTCAGGTTCGACTTAACAGTATGGTTAGAATTGTTCGAACAGACAATGGCACAGAGTTCGTTAACAAAGACTTAAGTCAATTTTATGAAAGTGTTGGAATCACTCATCATAGAAGTGTTCCACGAACTCCTCAACAGAATGGTGTAGTTGAAAGACGAAATCGAACTCTTGTGGAAGCCGAAAGAACAATGCTAATTTATTCAAAGGTTCCAATGTTTCTCTGGGCTGAAGCCATTGCCACAGCTTGCTACACCCAAAATCGTTCCCTGATACACACCTCTCATGAAAAAACCCCATACGAACTTGTCCATAAACGAAAACCTGGTCTCTCCTACCTTCGTGTATTTGGTGCTTTGTGCTATCCTACGAATGACGATCAAGATTTAGGTAAATTAGGAGCTAAGGCGGACATTGGAGTTTATGTAGGTTATGCATCAAACAAGAAGGGTTACAGAATCTACAACAAAAGAACTCGAGATATCATGGAAACTATTCACGTCACGTTCGATGAGCTGACCGGGCAAATGGCTCCAGGACAATCCAGTTCTGGACCCGCATCTCAACCTTCATCAAGTAGTCCCGTAAGTTCTACTCTTGTACAAAATCACTCACCAGCAACTCCTTATGTACCTCCCTCAGAAGATGATTTGAAGAAATTGTTTGATCCAATGTTTGATGAACACTTTGAGCCAATTACTAATGGTCTATCAAATCCATCAACAAAGGCTGCTCCTATCCATATCAATGAAGTTAACCCTTCAGTTTCTATGTCATTATGTCAAGAAGCATTTGCTGCTGATCACTCTGTCTCATCAACAAACCTTCAATCATCGAGTGTACATCATGCAATTGTTTCTGGTTCATATGATGGAGATAATCCTTTTGCTACTCCCGAAGATGCTCCTTTTGAAAACATCTTTGCCCCTGAACCAACACCTGAACCATCTTCATCAGGGGATCCAAACTCTCCTACTTCAGTTCCACAACAACAACCACATGAACACCTTAGAAAGTGGACACATGATCACCCATTGGACAACATCATTGGAAACCCTTCTCGTCCAGTATCCACTCGAAAACAACTAGCATCTGATGCCTTATGGTGCTTATTCAATTCAGTACTCTCTAAGATCAAACCTAAAGATGTTAAAACTGCCATGAATGAAGACAGCTGGTTCAATGCCATGCAAGAAGAAAGGATATCGTCAAGAAGAAGGTACCTGCTCCAGATTGTGCTATGATCATTGCTCTCAAGTGGATCTTCAAAGTAAAGCTTGATGAGCATGGTGATGTTCTGGAAAATAAGGCTAGGTTAGTGGCTAAAGGATATCGTCAAGAAGAAGGTATTGACTTTGAGGAATATTTTGCTCCTGTTGCACGTATCGAAGCTATCAGAATCTTCTTGGCGAATGCTGCTAGCAAGAACATGGTTGTCTATCAAATGGATGTGAAAATCGCCTTTCTTAATGGAGATTTGAAAGAGGTTGTTAGGAATTAGAAATTCCATAGTGAAGTATCGGTCACCCCAAATATTATCTAGCATAAGTTAGCTCATAGAAATATCGTTTGTTACGTTATTTATTAGGTTATTAGTTAGCTATTTAGTTATTAGTTTAGCTTAGTGCAACACCGTGGAGGATGGATCGGTCTTTACCCACCGTATGCACGATCCACACCCGATAGGAGGGCGTTATGTATGTAAAACTATAAATACCTCTACCTCCCAAGGTAGAGGTTGAACCTTCATTCAAATCTAACCTTCTCTGTTTTTCTCTCTCACTTTCTCTCTAGAAAGGCTCTCATCTTCCACTTTCTCTCTCTAGAACCTTAAACTAATTCGACCCATATATTGTGATATGATGTGTTTATGAAATCCAATATGTAACAAATGGTATCAAGAGCCATGGTTTTATCATCTCTCTTACATGTTCTTGGATTTCTAGTGGTTTTATATGGTTTTTGGGTTTGAATTAGTTTAGTGGTATTTGCATCATTTGGACCATTTCTTGTGTTAAAGTTTGGATTTTGATAGTACTTTTGTGGTTAGAATCATCATATGTGTTTAGGTTTTGATTTGGAAGGCTTAAATCATCGTGGTTAAGTTGTTTTTGGATTGAAAAGTGTTGCTTTTTGAATATTTCTTCCTAGCGACTTGAGTCACGGACAAAAATTCTTGGTAGCGACTTGCTTCTTTAGTTTTCAGCGACTTGTAGTTGAAGAAGTAGCGACTTGAGCCCTAGCGACTTGTCTATTGAGACAAGACGACAAACAGTACAAAGTAGTGGAGGTTCCACTTCGGCTAGCGACTTGTTCGACGTAGCGAATTGTCTTTACAATTTCTAGTGACTTGTCTCTGTTGTTACTAGCGAGTTGCTCTTTAGCGACTTGGTCTCTTAGCGAGTTGTTCCTTAGCGACTTTCCCACTTAGCGAGTTGCTCTTTAGAGACTTGTCAGCTTAGCGAGTTGTTACTTTAGCGACTTGTGTCTAGCGAGTTGTTACTTAGCGACTTGTTCTCAAGGTTTATACCTAGCGACTTGGGTGAGTAACGACTTGTCTTCATGATCTGTAGTGACTTGGTGAATTAGTGATAAGCGATTTGTCATAAGAGTATTGTTAGAAGCGGTTTGACCATTTCATCAATGCGTTTTGTTGACTTTTCTTGACAAAACTTCAAACGGCTATAACTTTTCAACCGTAACTCCTTTTTCAGCGTTCTACCCATCAAAATGACCGTAAGAACGAGGAGAATGGCACGTCGAATGAATTAACATTCGGGTCAACTTTCAAGTCCTAAATCCGCTCCAAACAGAAGTTATTGAGGTTTTTATGTTTTTTGACCTTAATTTCTCCGTAAAAACGTGCATAAACCAATCCGAATCTCAACCAAACAACATCTCTGCTTATCATACAAACAATCATAAGAACTAACGAACAATTGTCTATCATTGTGTCTATCCATCAGTTATCTTAACACAATATATTGGCGTTGCTTACCGGTTTTGTCTTGATTTTAGTAAAATCCCGCGAAAGATTCTATTTCTCGGTTTAAATCATAGACTTGTAAAATCCGTGTATACTACTACATCATGTCTTACTCTCGACCCATGATTTCGAAGTACTTAAATTGTATGATGCTGTGGACAACAATGATAATGTATGCTACACTGAGCGGCTAAAAATGATTGAATCAATCAATGAGAATGTGCGATCTTCGTGTTTTGAGTCTGAAGAGAGTGAATTGCACCTTCTAATGCCACAGAATGCCATGCAAATGGAATGCAGCATTGTGCCCTATCATCTACTTCACTCTCACCTCATACAGTTGTTATCCACAACTAGGGATCGAACATGTAGTGCCCTCTTCCGTCAGGACTTATCTACATTAACTAGAACCTTGTTGTTGAACTTAGAACATTTAAAGCTGCAACTTACCAATGAAAAGGTTAAAAAGGATGGTTCCAGTGCAGCTCTTCAAGTAATCTACAAACAATTTCAGCCATTCATCAGTGGGGAATATTCATCGATTACGATCAACACTTGACCGAATTTCCTTCAAAAACATACCGAATAGAAATTCAGAATTCATTGAGACATTTATCCAACTCATGGATAATGTGGAAAAGTACATTGAGGAAGCTGCACAAAAGGATGAAAACGTGAATGAGTGTCAGGTGCAATTGAGAGTTTGTCGTGATGAGTCGGGTAAAGCACCAGATGATGGATCAGTTGACACTGAATACAGAGGCTCAGAGAAAGATAAGCTTGACACAGCCAACGGTCCAGTGACTCTTGTTACACATGATGTGGATGCAGATATCAGACCGATAATTAAACAGGTGTCATGTAATGAGGTACCCTTAACTGTTCAACATAGTGCATCTGCTAAAGTACTTAAACAAACTGATCATGATGCTGAACATGTCTTTGATAAATGTTCTATAACTGAGGCTGAGTATGAGATTAAGTGTTTCAAAACTAATGATATGATTGATAAAAAGGCTTTTGATGAACTTTCTAACAAATTCTCAAATCTTGAAAAACATTGCATTTCACTTGAAATTGCAATACAAAGTAAAGTAGAAAGTTTTCAACTTAACAAACCATGTAAAAATCCGAACTTCACGAATTCCGTGAACTTTTGAAATTAACACTTTGAAAGCTCGACTTCAAGACAAAGACTCAACCATTTACAATCAAGAAACATATTTACGATATTGAATGTGAAAAGTAATTTAGTCATGAATACACAAGACATTGATGCTATTATAACAAGAAATAATG
This sequence comes from Chrysanthemum lavandulifolium, assembly GCA_022545495.1. Classification (NCBI taxonomy): domain Eukaryota; kingdom Viridiplantae; phylum Streptophyta; class Magnoliopsida; order Asterales; family Asteraceae; genus Chrysanthemum; species Chrysanthemum lavandulifolium. Next base: position 255,994,756 of record CM040245.1, read on the forward strand.
AATTAGCAATTTATGTGGCTAAATTACTAAAGGAAAATGAGTCTTTAAGAAAGCATCACATAGAACTAAGTGACTCACAAAGAAGCTAGAACTAAGTCAATGGAGCAAACAAAATCTTTTATAGCAAAATTGATGAACTCAAAGCTCAACTTCAGGAAAAGAGTTTCGCCATTGTTGCTTAAAAAAATGAGCCCAGGAAAATCGTAGGAAAAAGTGTGAACACTAAGTTTACAAAACCATCAACCTTGGGGAAGCCAGTTTCTCATTCCATTAGAGACCGGTCTGTTGTTAGGCAGCCTACTGCATTTAAATCTGAAAGAACAAAATTTTCAAAAACACGGTTTGCCTCCCAAGTTGATGTGAAACAAGTTTTGTCAAAACCAGTCACTTCACCTGAGTTACCTAAGAATAAGGCTTCTAGCTCCGTTAACCCTCAACAAGTAGCCACTTCTACTCCCGGCACCTCTAGGATTGGTTCGAAAACAGTGTCAAAACCAAGCATTAAAACCCAGAATTCATACAATATGAATGACTTGTGGAAGAATTATTATCCAGAAGAAGCTAGGAAAAAGGCACAAATTCAAAAAGACGGAATTTTAGGTGAAGACCTAGGGTGATGAATTCTACAAGATTTCAAGGCACTGCTAATAGTTGTAAACCCTTACCTAGGAACACTCAAAAGACTAGGGGTTGGCTTGCATCTAAGAGTAGTTATATGAAGAAGTATACTAAGCAAGTAGAAAATGAAACTAGAAATTCTAAGTCTTTTCAGAATAAGAAACATTTTCCTAATTCACATGCTAAGGTTCAATCCACAAAGACTACTAACGTGACTAAGGTTCAATATGTCATGAAGCAAAACAAACCTAAAACTTCGCATAGATGGATACCAACTGCTAAATCCTTGGAAACTAGGAATAAGGATAAGTCTTCCACTATGCATAAGAAGCCTAACAATCCTAGACCTTGCCATAAGTGGATACAATCTGGTAGAATGTTTAAGGATGCTGGACTTAGGTGGATACCTACTGGAAAGTTGTTTACCGATAGCAAAATCAAGGTTGACCATGAAAACCCAAAGGGTTTGGATACTAATGTCACTAACCCATATATATATATATGCAATCAAGCTTGTAATGTTAGTGCAGGTAGTCCTACTCGATTCGAGATACTTGATCCTTCAATACATGGACTAGCTTAAAGTATGGATAACAAAAGGATTGATATCTCATAACTCACGGGTTCAAGTTACTCAACATTGATATTCAATCGGCTATGACGTTGAACACATCAGCTTCAAGCCTCATTCTTCAAGAAAAGAAAAGTGTATGTCTCGTATTTATCTTCCAAGAAGAGAAATCTTCTTATGCGCTCACAACAGTAATCTCGTACTCTAAAGAAAAGAAAAGTGTACGCTTGAAGGCGCTTTATCTTCTTAAGAAGAAATCTTTATGACCATTATGACCATTCTCATCAACATGCTTCATGCTTTTTCCATGCGCTTTCAAACATCAAGTGAACCGGACTACCGTTGATTGTTTTCTTATTCCACTTGCTCAACTATAATGACGATGGCGACATCATGTGGTAATTTTCGGGAGAAGTGTGAATAGAATACATTTAGATGATAATCACTTGTTTAATCAAGAATGGCAACTCCGTATGCAATTCTTGAGGGGGAGAAGAAGTGTGAATTTACTGCATGGTCGATTGTTATCTGAGAATAAATGGTCAAACGGCTCTAAACTCATGTAAGAACCGAGCTTCTTCTTATCGGGTCATCTTCACATGGTGTTTCTTCTATGAGTCGTTGGTTGACATCTTCAAACGGGCTGATTTAATTAATGACCAAGTGCTTCTAGTTGCGGGGCTGATTTCCTTAATGAACATCTTTCTGTTCTTGTTTGATTGGGAGGGATTTAGTTTAAGGGGATTTGCTATTTATAAGTTAACGGGAATGCTTTTTGGTGTGATGAAGATGTTAACTATCTATTCCCCAACTGGACAATCTTGAAGAAGGTCGAGTCTACAGTCGATTCTACATTTTCTGCTATATGTTAGAAGACTAAAGACGAGCTGCATTTGATTATCCAAAGACTTCTTCTTAATCTAGTCATTTATCAAAAAGATTGTCATCTTAGGGGAGAGCACTAATTGGGGGAGAGTGAAATATCGAATTTAATCCCCAATTAGACTTGCTCACATTCTTTCTTGCACTACTATGAGTTGATTCCCACAAGATTACAAGTGTTCTTGATAACGCTTCCTCACACTAGCATTTTTAGTAAATCTTCTAGATCACTTTGATAACGGGGTCAAGGAAACTTCCTTTTCTTCGAGCAAGTTTTATAACACCCTAGGCGGTGAACCTAATCGTTGTAGTGTAGTAATTAGGGTAAACCACGGTATTGATATCGTTCTCTGGGGAATAGGAATGCTAGTAAGGAGTTACTACGCTAAGGTTATGGTTGAGGAAGATTATTTTTGTATTTTTATATTTTATGAAATGGAAAGGTACGAATCTCGGGTATTGGATTTGGGGGTTGGTATTTCTACCGATTACTCTACTATTATCTAATTATCTAAACTAAGGTTGTGGGAGTCTATGTCTAATTAATGTGTGCTCGTATGATAGTTTAAAGATGTGTTTACTTAGGTTGTACTACTCCTTAATTATCTCCTATTGATGGTTGAGTTGTCACGTCCATATTCTTAGTTGCGTTGTGTGTCTAAAGTTGTAGGGTATGCGTTTCTCCCAACTCTTTGAACTTACCAAAGGGTCTCGTCTACAAAACCCACTAGGATAATAAACTCTTACTCTAAGGCACTCTTTGTATGGTTTAGCTTACAACTACTCGTAATTATATTCTAAGGTTCACAAAGATGAATCAAGCATTAAGTACACAACGAATGACCTATCGCATTACTAGATCATTAATCAACTAAGATAAGAAACAACCAATCAATATTCAATAATTAAGTTTCATACTTCCTAAGCAAACACACAAATAAATTAGCGGGACATGGAGAACATGCAAGCATACACACAAATAATCAAAGACATAATTGAATTAATGAAGTAAATACTTATCTTGATGTAAGATAGGGTTTAAAACCCTAAAATACTTGTACAAGACACCTTAGGTTCGGTTTTAGGTTTTCACCCAAAAGACTCTCTAAAACCGAAAAATTCGGATTCTATATATAAGATTACATATTGCGACGGCCACCTTATGTTTCGTGACGCCGTCGTGTCGCCGCTATTAGGGTTTCGCCTTGGCCACGTTAACCTTGCGACGGCGTCAACTTATGTCCGTGACGCCGTCCTCTTCGACTTCGACGTCGTCGGATTGCATCTAGGCCGTCCGAGTAGCGACGGCCTACTCTTTACAACCGGACGCCGCCACTTGAAAATAAGAGTTTTGGGTTCCGAACCGTCATAAAAATCCTCTGGACGGCGTCACAATTAGCACCGACGCCGTCGCCTTCTATTTTCAGCAACTGTGAGTGTCTCGATTTTGACTATGGCCATTTTCTTCATATATTCGCCTTTTCGTCCAAATAAGTGCCATTCCAGCATTTTGCCTTCAAGAGACCTAAAAGTGAAAAGGAACGATATTAAGCAATAACGGATACAAAAGTGATCAAATAAGGACTTAAACGACCCTCAAAATGGTACCTTTTAAAACCTTATCAAATATCCCTACACTTGTTATTTGCTTGTCCTCAAGCAAATGTGCTTTTAACCAATTAATTTATAAGTTAGGGGTCATGAAGCATTAATTCAAAATGGTCCACAACACATATAAGCCCCAAGAAAGTCATAACAAGCACGGAATTACATACTAGCACCTCACATGGGGTGTTTGGATACTCACATCTCTCTCGGTGTATATATGAAATATAACAAATAGGAAATGGAAGATAAACACTCATTAATCGGTCCTAGTACATAGATTACCATAGGCTTGAGAATAGATCAAACCTCCATCGCTTTGGCGAAGCACCTAGGAAAGACTATCAAAGAGGTCTTTTAAAGGGTTGTAATGTTAGGCTTACGGTAGGGAAACAAAGGGTTTGGTGGGATAGGCTATTTAGTGGTGGCAAGTCAAAAATCTCTATGTTAAATGCATACGAAGAATGGCGTTGCTAAGCCAAGACTCGACACTCTAAAACTCTAGGTAACGGAAATAAACAAACATAACTTTAAAGGATAGATGTAGGATGGCAGCCCGTATTTTTTTTTTACACTCTATATTTTTTTTTCTCTTTTTCTATATTTTTTTTTGATTTTTTTTTTCATACACTTTTACTCTACCATCCTCTACGATAACATCAAAATACTAGGGATTTATAGGCATATCCCTACACTTGAGTTTTTATTACTCTAACACTACTTTGACCCGAATTGAAAAGATCAAAACACTTGGGGTACATTATTATGCAAACAAAGGGAATTTGAATTTAACGTTCCCTTCCGTCATTTCATAAACTTTAACTTTTCCCATGAATCCCAATCATCCCAAAATCAGATACAAAGGATATGACTCGACTTAGCAACTTATGCAAGCAACTAGATAATTGAACTAAGGGTTTAGGGTGATAACAAACATTTGCACTAAAAGTGAGTGCATAAGGGGTAGGCTAAGGCGATTTGGGTGTATATTTGGGGTGGGGTGTAAACAATGCTCTTCATTGATATTCCGAAAAACCGAAACATCACGAGAACCGCGAAAAGGATAGGCTCGAGGGGTTAACTAGGGTATCGTGTACTAAAGATGAGTACAACGCAAAGGGTGTGGGGAATTACTCAACCGATATGGAAGAAGTAATTATATTACGTATCAAACAAGGGTTATCCTAATGCCTCTTATCATTTAGTTATTCCTAACTACACAAGTGTAGCCTCACTTGCGATCTCGAATGCATCACAAAACAAGTTCTAGAATCTAATATACTACCGGTTCACACTCTAAGCATTGAAGATGAATGCTTTAATTCCTACTAATCTAAGGGCGATCCTCACATTTTGGTGGAATTTGGGTGGTAAAGGGTTTTGTGCTAGTCATGCAACTTCCTATCCATGAGACGCTTTTGTTAAGACTAATGGCCCACTCCTATATGTCATAAAAATTTTAAATTTGGTGCCAAAATTACCCTAACCGACATTTCCTCATGGTTTATTACACAATCACAATTGGACAAAGCAAATAGTCAAGGATAAGCATAGTTTCAAAGTTCCGCTTTATTTTCCTCCCTACACTTAAACCGAACATTGTCCCCAATGTTCCCGAAAGTATCAAAGTTATGATAATGGAAGGTAATTAAAACGAAGAAACTAATACTCCCTATTAGCTTGGTAGGATCCGTGTAAAGTGGTGGTTAAATCCTTTTCAAGAAGAATTATTATGAAAAGCTCCTTCCAATCTTATGTAACTTCTTCTTTGCAAACTAAACCGCACACTTGAAGAAAACAAACGAAACCTTCGCGTAAAATCGGCGGTAATAATATATATAAGACTCGATTTAAACTAGGATATAATGCTTGTGGAATGGATGTTTACTGAATTTCTAAGAAAATTAAGACCGGAAAATTCCAAAATTTATAAGTAGCTCGAAAAACGAGAAAAAAATAATCGATGTTTTACTCCTTCTCGACGCCGTCAGTTGCAATCTGACGCCGTCGTTTATCCCGACAAAAAGCGGTCTATGATTTTCGGAAAAAATTCGGAAAATTTACATCTTTAGAATCTTGAAAATTTCGCAAAACATCCATTATGACTCGATACAAGCATTTGACTCGAACAAACAAACATAAATATCTTTTAGTTAATTGTTATTCTCATGTTTACGTTTCTTTTGAAAACGTGTGTAATCCTCCCTACACTTATCCTTTGTGTAAAATACCTTTATATGCAATTAAGACGAGGTTAAAACAAAATAAAGCATTTTTACAAATTTAAACATGAGGATAAACAATTAATAAAAGATATATGACACTAACAAGCAAACAATTAAGCATGGGTTGCCTCCCACGAAGCGCTTTTCTTTATTTAAGAGTCTTGTAGCTAGACTCATAGTCGTGCTCCTACGTTTTCTCACCACCGCCTCTTCACCCTTTGTTTTCCTTCATCGAAAGGGTGTAGACGATGTATGCTCACCGTGGATTCCTTGCCAACGCCAATTATGGCGACGGTTTTATCTTTTAAATTGGTCTCCTTAATCGTGAAAGGCCCAAACCATCTTGGTTTGTTTCTTCCTCGTAATGCCCTTATCCAAGATCTATACAAGAGCACTTTTTCTCCCTTTAGAAATTCCTTAGGGTCCTTTTGTACCTTAGGTATTGAGGTGGGATTGCTTCCTAACTTTTATCGGGTTTCCACAATGTCGCATATAATCCTTGAACCATAAAGTCTCTAAGCCCTTTTCCCGCCATTCATCTTCTTCTTAACATTGTTGCCCGGGCTTTTCGATTTCCACCGTAATCATTTCCATGATCTTAAGAGGGTATCTTGGGATGATGGGTATCCTAGCGCACCCTTCCCGCTTTTGAGTATCATGATGCCTTCTCCGCATTTGATGGTTGCCTTGGCGGTGGCCGTGAATGGTGTCCCAAGAATGAGGGTACGCTTTATCTTCCTCAACATCAATGATCACGAAATCCACCGGATAAACGATGTTAGCCACCTCAATTAGAACATCAATAGCGATTCCTACGGGGTGGACATAAGTATGATTAGCTAAGGAAAGTCTAAGGTCGGTCTTGGCTGGTTTCTCTTTAGTTAACTTATTATAGATTGACAATGGCATTATGTTCACATCGGTCCCTTGATCGGCCAAGGCATTTATATTGTCCATGTCACCGACACTAACCGGTATCACGAAATTCTCGTGGTGTCTCGCTTTCTTGTTAACGGTTTTTTATAACCAACTCATACAGAGGTTCCATAGGTAAGGCGTCGTATTCTTCTTCCGTCATTTTTCCTTCAAGAGCTTCCCTAAGAACTTCATTGTACCTAAAGTTGTTTACTTGGTTTGCAATGGTTTTCTTGTTAATTTCGTGCTTAAGGTAGTACTCAATGGTCTCGTGTTCATCATTAGGCACGGACTCATCCTTCGTGCTTTCCTCGCTTTTCCACATCTCACCCTTGCATTCTCGTGCATAATGGAAACGGCGTTTACAAATGAAGTGGGAGGGCAATCGTTGCTTCTTACGAGCACTTTTTCGAACCTTTGTTTTGGTAAATTCAATTACCAAATTCATCATTTCTTTCATTTTGCTTGCATTTCCTCTCTCGCCTATAAACCTCCTCTTCAACCGGCTAATCTCTCCGTATGAGCTGCCATGTACTCCCTCATTTGATCCTTGAAGCTTGGTGAAAGTGGTATTGGGGAAGTAGAACGCAAGCGCCTTTCGAACTTGGGTTTTGCTCGCGACTTGGGATTCCGAAGAGGTGTGGAGCGGTTGGTGGAGTGGGCGGATTTGACGACCTCTCGAGGAATTTGTACGGGTGCTCTTTTCCGCCTTTCCATAAGATAATCAATTCCTCTCGATGGCACTCAATTGCTCTTCGAGTGTATCGGAGGATTCGGAAGGAGTGGATATGGCATTAACCACGTTAATCGGAGTTCCGGAGATTCACTCCAATCTTCGTAGCTTTGATCGGCAAGCTCCTCTATAATATCCCATGATTTCTCCGCATTAAAGTCGCCGAGTCTTCCACCGCGGCTCGATCAATGGATCGTCGAGTGATGAAATCGGTATGATCATAGAAGATTTGGATTTGAAGCCAAAGATCAATGCCATGGTGTGGAAGTCTACGGAGTAGTTCCTTAAATCGAGTCCATGCTTTGTAAAGAGACTCACCTTGGAGTCATTGAATGTCAAGATGTCTCGCCTAAGCTTAGTGGTTCTCCTCGGTGGGAAAAATTGAGCAAGGAAGCGAGAAGTAAGATCATCCCAACTTGAGATGGAGCCGGGGAAGTCGCTCAAGCCAATTACTAGCTTGGTCCCGTAGAGAGAATTGGAAGAGACGCAGCGCGTGGTCTCCCGAGTAGTAGCATCAAGGTCGATGGAATCGACAATTTTGAGGAAATCCTCGATGTCGATTTGGATCTTCTAACGAAGTCCATGGAATGCACATCCGCTTTGCACCAACCGGATGGTGTCGGATCGCAGGCCGTAGTTTGGGCTTGGTTGGGAAGCTCAATGGTGTTCCTATAGCCTAGGTGGCTTGGTCTTGAGTATTCACCAAGAGTACGGGCTCTTGGCGGGTCATTTGGCGGTGGGTTGATGAATGGTAGTGGGTTATCACCTTCCATGATGAAAAGTGATGGGATTACGAACAAAGATCACGAAGAAGGGGATAGACTAAGAGAAAGCTAAAATGAGAAAAATTTACTTGATAGGAATCAAGCAAAGAACCTAAACGAGGTGGACTACTAACTAGCTATTCTATTCCCGGCAATGCGCCTAAAACTTGATAACGCTACACGCATCGTTCGGGGTCAAGGAAACTTCCTTTTCTTCGAGCAAGTTTTATAACACCCAGGCGATGAACCTAATCGTTGTAGTGTAGTAATTAGGGTAAGCCACGGTATTGATATCATTCTCTAGGGAATAGGAATGCTAGTAAGGAGTTACTACGCTAAGGTTAAGGTTGAGGAAGATTATTTTGTATTTTTATATTTTATGAAATGGAAAGGTACGAATCTCGGGTATTGGATTTGGGGGTTGGTATTTCACCGATTACTCTACTATTATCTAATTATCTAAACTAAGGTTGTGGAGTCTATGTCTAATTAATGTGTGCTCGTATGATAGTTTAAAGATGTGTTTACTTAGGTTGTACTACTCCTTAATTATCTCCTATTGATGGTTGAGTTGTCACGTCCTTATTCTTAGTTGCGTTGTGTGTCTAAAGTTGTAGGGTATGCGTTTCTCCCTAAATCTTTGAACTTACCAAAGGGTCTCGCCTACAAAACCCACTAGGGATAATAAACTCTTACTCTAAGGCACTCTTTGGATGGTTTAGCTTACAACTACTCGTAATTATATTCTAAGGTTCACAAAGATGAATCAAGCATTAAGTACACAACGAATGACCTATCGCATTACTAGATCATTAATCAACTAAGATATGAAACAACCAATCAATATTCAATAGTTAAGTTTCATACTTCCTAAGCAAACACACAAATAAATTAGCGGGACATGGAGAACATGCAAGCATACACACAAATAATCAAAGACATAATTGAATTAATGAAGTAAATACTTATCTTGATGTAAGATAGGGTTTAAAACCCTAAAATACTGTACAAGACACCTTAGGTTCGGTTTAGGTTTTCACCCAAAAGACTCTCTAAAACCGAAAAATTCGGATTCTATATATAAGATTACATATGCTACGGCGTCACCTTATGTTTCGTGACGCCGTCGTGTCGCCGCCATTAGGGTTTCGTCTTGGCCACGTTAACCTTGAGACGGCGTCACCTTATGTTCGTGACGCCGTCCTCTTCGCTTCGACGTCGTTCGGATTGCATCTAGGCCGTCCCGAGTAGTGACGGCCTACTCTTTACAACCGGACGTCGTCACTTGAAAATAAGAGTTTTGGGTTTTGAACCGTCACAAAATCCTTGGGACGGCGTCGCATTAGCACCGACGCCGCCTTCTATTTTCAAAGAATGAGTGTCTCGATTTTGACTTTGGCCATTTTCTTCATATATTCGCGCTTTTCGTCCAAATAAGTGCCATTCCAAAGATTTTGCCTTCAAGAGACCTAAAAGTGAAAAGGAACGATATTAAGCAATAACGGATACAAAAGTGATCAAATAAGGGCTAAACGACCCTCAAAATTGTACCTTTTAAAACCTTATCGATTCTTCTCAAAAGATTTCATGTATACGGGCTTACAAAGAGTTGTTGATTCGATATCAAAACTAGCAAGGGGAAGGAGACACGTATCTAAACGCGAGTAAACTTGATGAACTTAATACTTCTAAGTAATTGAAGATATCCCGGAAGACAAATGTCATTACCGCAGAAACTCAAGCTTTGACTCATGGCGCTTAGTGTTTATTCCAACTATGTGGGGAAGAGATGTTAGAGAAAGTTTCGAGGATAAAAGAGGTACACAAGTGTGTGATGATTTCGATTGTATCGCAATCATCGGGGAGAAAGATTGTGTACATTGGGGACGCCAAATTGTCTCACTTGAGGGCTTAATCGGTGATTCGTAGATATAATCACTTATTCGGAGTTGACATCCGCAGAGATAATCGCGATTCGGCCCGCTTCTTGATGTTATCGGTTATTCTCTCTTGGGCATTCGGTACTTGGGTTCTTGAGCTTCATACACTTTCTTGAGGGAGAGAAAAGTATACATCGGGTTATTCTTAGGCTATTGGACTTAATCTGCTACTTCGATGGTATAAGTTTCTTTGTCTTTGGGTAAATGTGTATTCGGGTTCATGAGCTCTAGTCTGAGAGACTGACTGCATCAATTCGTCTACTTGGGGGAAGTGGTTTCTTGACAACTTTTGGTATGGATTGCTTCATTCTTCTGTGGGTATGGAATTTGAGAAGATTATTTAAATGTGGGATGATACGTTGCTGTTGTTCTATTGGATGATATAACCTCGAACGAAGAATCACGGTGATTATTCTTAAAAGGAGCAGCAGGATCAATGATAATGGTGTGCTTCTTGGTGCACCTGGCTAATGGAAGCTTGAAAGAAAGCTTTAAATCTGCTCAACTACAGGATTTTCGGTTTGGGGGGAAGCTACCAAAGTCTCACTTTCAGTCGGTTCAATTTCTCTCTTCTATTCAAGAGCCTTGGAAGCTTTGGTGGTGAATGTTTAAGAGATGACGATTTCTATCGTCTACAACGGGGCTGCTCGATATCCTTATCTCGGTACTCGTATCATCATCTTCTTAAACTATATCATCTAAACTATATCTTTGTATATATTTTTCAGAAAATCAAAATACAAAAATGTAAAACCAGAAAAACAAAATAGAAAAATAGAAAATTTCAAAAACCCATAAAAATCAGAAAATTAGAAAAAAGACCAAAAAATATTGTTTTTCTAAGACATGTCTTCTGGTATCGATAACATCTGCGGTTTTAGAAATGCCATTCAATAATGGCACGGGGCCATAGATGAAGTTCGAGCAGAAGGTGTAAATATTTCTTTTCAAAACATGTCACAAATCAAATGGCTTACAGTTATTTCAAACTGTAACCCGCGCTTCAAAAAATAGCTTACATTTATTTCAGACTGTAACCCGCACTTCAAAAATGTCTTACAGTTATTTCAGACTGTAACCCGTGCTAAATCTATGGCTTGGAGTTACTTTTGACTGTAACCCGTGCTTAAACAATGGTTTGCTATTATTTCAGATAGCAACCCGCTCTTCAAGAAAGGAAAGTGTTGCACTAAACCTATTTTCAAAATTTTCGTGCACTTATCCTAAAAAAAAATCAAGGAAAGTATGTCGTCAAAAAGACTGTTGTTCCTACAAAAATGTTTTTCCTTCTAAAATTCTTCAGAAAAATATTTGTTGTTTTTCAAAATGGTGTAAATTGAGTTGCTTGTAAATCAATCGGTTTCGAGTTTTCGCAAAATTGAAAACTCAATCAATGACTTCAGCTTTTAAACTTTTCGTAAAATAAGTCATCGATTGAGGGGAGAATGTTTTCAAATTTATATCATCTAAACGAGCTTATCTAATTATCCTATATGCTTAATCGAAAATGATGTTAACCTACGTTGAAGGACTAGGTGCCTAGGATATGATTGTTAAAATGAGATGATTAGAGTTTGTTAAACACATAAATCCCATACCTTTATTAGTCGATTGTTGTTTGGGTGATGTCGACCACCATATATTTGTATGTGTGTTCACTAACGTATGCAGTATATTGGTATATAAGAATGTTCGATCCGGATCCCACCATAGAAGATGATTGGATGCCGAAAGGAAAGGGCCGGTAACTATATCTTTGGTTGACAATTGAAGAAACGGAGCTTAATTTGACTTCTATGGAAAGTTGGCATGGAAACATGTAACGAAGAGGTCTCACCGCTCGCAGATCGTTTCTTCAACCTTCAAAGAACAATGTACGACTTGTGATTTTAAACCACCTAACGTATCTTTGTGCAGGATTAATGGTGATGATACCATGTTCGTATGGTAGAAAAATATTTGTTTGAAAATAAATTGGACTTAAATCTTGGAAATCACCAGACTTCATTCTATCAAAACCTATGTCACTCAATCAACGACTACGGTCATCGATTGAGGGGGAGAGTGATTTATAATAATATATTTTCAAACGATATTTCTTCATATCAAGTCCGTTTTGTACAACAAAAAGTGGTGATCTAAAGATTTAATGTTATGTCATGGTATGATTTTCTTTAAAACTCAAAGATCTTTCAAAATGAAATTTTTTCTCATTCTTGTTTGATTGAGAAATTGTTTTATTTTTCTTAAAGATCTCTTAAAACTATATAACAATCTTTAATGTCAAAAAATTGATCCGTATCAATCATTTTTCAAAATTAAATGTTGCCACGTCTTTCCCCAAAATTTTCTAAATGATTTAAATCAATCGGGATCCAAAATCTCAATTGGTTTGAAATTTTCGATCGGGGGAGAGATCGTGATTTAAATCTCTAATCGGTTTTAAAGGGTGATTGTTTCAAAGCACTCCTTCCTTCATGTGTCAAACGATTTTGAAATACATAATGCACATGATTGTGGAGGAGCATATAACCAAAACCGAAGAGTATTTAAACAAGGCCACATTTTCTCCCATGTTTTCAAACCTTATTAAATCACTTGGGATCCAAAATCTCAAAGGGCTTGATATTTTTGATCGGGGGAGAATTTGTGATTTAATATAAAATTTGATAAAAGATGATCGTTTTGATTCAAAGTGCAAGTCTCCCTAATATGTGCCAAACTCTTTCGTATATCGATGCACATATTGAGGGGGAGCGAATGGTTTCTATTGGCAATCGTGAAAAGTACTTCAAAAACCTCTTGCCTCTATGTGATAAAATGATTTCAAATATCGTACGCACATATTGAGGGGGAGAATTTACCAAAGGAATTCAAATGGATTATTCTAAGGAAATTGTGATCAAGAAATCATTTCAAAGAACTCTTGCCTCCATGTGCTAAACAATTTCAAAATCATATGCACATGTTGAGGGGGAGCATTTCTAAAATGATCAAAACAATTAAGGTACAAAATGCTTTGATTTTATATCACAAGTACCTTGATTAATTTTCCAAATGATTTTTCAATTGGTTTCGAGAAGGAATTAACAATACCAAAAGACCGACCAATTTACTTTATGCATGGTGTTACAAGGATGGTTATGTTAGGTATTCGTTCCTACGATCCCGCCAGAGCCGGATGGATCTACCCAAGGACAATCCACTAGATAGTGTCTAGTCCTTAGGTATGATGAAAAAAAAGGAGAAAAGTGAGATATGGGAAGAGTGCCGACTGAGACAGAGCTAGAACTGGAATATACCCAACAAGGTTCTAGTTATGAAGTCTCGGTAAGCACTGAAGGGGTTGAAGAATGAAAAATAATTGAATGTGAAAAGGGTGAAAAGAAATAGCCATCCAATAATTCAACCTTAGGGCGTAATCGGGTTCATTACATATGCTACTAGTGTCTACTAAGGTAACACCGGTATTGAAGACAAGACGTCATGGACCCAAAGGACGCACTTGCACTAAACTTCCCAAGCTACTCAAGTTCCTCTTAAAAGGACTTGTTTCATTCTCACGGGAACCTACATAATCTATCGACTTTCTCTTAGAGATTGTTGATATTGAAGAAGGAGACCCTTTCCTAGTCTCCGCATAGGAACCAAATGTGCACAATTGAGTCTAGAGCCACAAGATCATCCATGTACCTCATTAGGACACAAAATTAATGAAGACTTGTTGTTTCACATAATGTGGAAAGTAAGAATATATTAAGAGTCCTACGCATTATCCTAGTGGTATTGCCGAACATCCGAGTGATATGTAAAAGTATTCACGATGAAGATGGAAATCATTCTAGAGCCAACATCAAACAAGCTCTTGGTGGGTGACATGTGAGATCTTGTATAACGATAAAGCATATGACAACCGTATGAAAATGATGGGCGATTCACTCTTGAATAAACCTTGGTCCAGATTGGAATTGATTTAATGCTTTTGGAAAAACCGTTCGATGTGCAAACTTTCTTTTCTCTAGCACGCCGAATGTGTATTCATATTTCAAACACAAAAGTATCTCCGATTGAAAAAAAAATACTTTTGGAAAAACCGCTCAATGTGCAAATCTCTTCTTTCTCTAGCATGTCGAATGTGTATTCTCATTCAAATACAAAGGTATTTTTGATTGAAAATTGATCTTTCTCATAAAACCTTCGTCGCATTGCAAAACTCTTTCCTCAAGCAATACGCGATTGTGTTCAAATCAATTTTCATCAATCGATGAATCTCAATTATTGGTTCACACACTCCGTGTTGTCTTCTTTGAGACGCTTCGGTTTGAGAACGGCTAGAACAACTGCGAAACCCTCATCAAGGAGATTCTTTGGAATCATACCGATCACAGCAATACTTGTCTTGATCAACTGGGAACCGTGGGCCGTGTACCTCAATTCAACGAAGTGATCAAAGACACTTTTGTGTGCTTTATTGCTAATCGTTGTTTGCGGTACAATTGACGGTTGCGGTGATCAACATTGAGAAGTCAATCCAAAGCCGCATGCTCACAAAGATCCACACTTAATTTAAAGAAATCATGACAAGTTCCTATCTTCATAACCTGGATCAAATATTTTTATACTATGCTTCGCTACATCGCGCAAATATCTTGAACCAGAAAGCTCCGCTACTCGATGAAAAGATGTCATGATCCAGAAAGTGTGAGCATGTCGGTCCATAAGTCACAACTTCACATGATGGCAACACAACTATGGATGATCCAGAGAGATTTGCTGTGGCTGAGGATCTCAATGAAAGCTCGAAGATCATCAAAGATGTGGATCAGTTCAAAGACCTCCACTTAAAGTTCAAAGTTATTGGACTTTAAAGAATCACTGCTAAAGCACAAAGATGCAGTTGTTGAAGAATTAATGTCTACGAGCTCAAGACTGAAGATTAAATAGAATGCTAGGATTCAAAATGTAAAACATGGGGTGACCTCCCTTAGGGGGAGATTGTTATGAATTAGAAATTCCTTAGTGAAGTATCGGTCACCCCAAATATTATCTAGCATAAGTTAGCTCGTGGACATATCGTTTGTTACGTTATTTGGTAGGTTATTAGTTAGTTATTTAGTTATTAGTTTAGCTTAGTGCAACACCGTGGAGGACGGATGGGTCTTTACCCACTGTATGCCTGATCCACAGCCCGACAGAGGGTGTATTATGTAAAACTATAAATACCCTCTACCTCCCAAGGTAGAGGGTTGGACCTTTCATTCAAATCTAACATTCTCTTTGTTTTTCTCTCTCACTTTCTCTCTCTAGAAAGGCTCCCATCTTCCACTTTCTCTCTCTAGAACCTTAAACTAATTCGACCCATATATTGTGATATGATGTGTTTATGAAATCCAATATGTAATAGAGGTGGTTTACGTCAGCCAGCTAGAGGGTTTTGTGAATCCAGAGCATCCTACTCATGTCTATTGCTTGAAAAAGGCCCTTTACGGTTTGAAGCAAGCTCCTAGAGCATGGTATGACACGCTATCAAAGTCTCTTCTATCTACTGGATTCAGCAAAGGAGCAGTTGATCCGACACTATTCATTAGAAAGTCAGGCAAACATTTAATTCACGTTCAAATCTATGTTGATGATATTATTTTTCCTCGATCGACCCCAATGAATGTGACCGTTTTCAAATGAAATGGGTTCTAAATTTCAAATGTCAATGATGGGACAAATGCCATTTTTCTTGGGATTACAAATTCACAAAGTCCGGAGGCATTTTTATCAATCAATCTAAATATGCTAATGAGATTTTAAAGAAATTTGGATTTGTTTCTTGTGACATTGTTGACACTCCCATGATAGAGCCTACTAAACCGGATGAGGACCACTCGGGGATCATGGTAGACCAAACGAAATATCGTAGTATGATTGGATCCTCGATGTACCTCACGACCGATGAGACCGGATATTCGTCACTTGTTTGCATGTGTGCTAGATACCGTGCTAAGCCTACCAAAAGCACCTTGAAGCGGTTAAGCGGGTCTTCGGTATCTCCAAGGAACCATCAATATGGGACTATGGTACCCAAGGACACCGGTATGTCACTAACAACCTATGCGATGCCGATCATGCAGATGTCAAGATACACGTCGAAGTACGCCGGAGGTGCTCGCTTTTGGGTGATAATCTTGTGAGTTGGTCGTCAAAGAAACAAATGAGCACTTCTATATCCTCTACAGAGGCTGATTACATAGCCATGTCATCTTGTTGTGCTCAAATCCTATGGATGAGATCCCAATTATCTGACTATGGCTTTGAATTCAACAAAATCCCTTTGTAATGTGATAATAAAAGTGCTATTGCTCTCTCATGCAACAACGTTCAACATTCAAGAGCAAATCACATCGACATTCGACATCATTTCATCAGGGAGCAAGTGGAGAACGGTGTGGTGGAACTGTATTTTGTGAAGTCGAATACCGCTTAGCGTACATCTTCACCAAAGCTCTTCCAAGAGAATGTTTTGAGTTTATTCTTCCACGACTTGGCTTGAAAAGCCTTCAACCGAAACACTCAAACGCCTTCGAGGAGGAAGACGAGGAGTAAAGGTTATTGACTCTATCTTTTCTTTGTATATATTTATTCAAAAGCAAAATACAAAATTATAAAACCAACAAAAAGCAAATAAAAAAATATAAAATTTTCAAAAATCCATAAAAAATTTGAAAAAATTTCAAAAAATATTGTCTTTTTGTCATGTTTTTCTCGATTCGATATATATATCTATGGTATTTGTGCTATTAGTCAAAGAGTGACACGGGTCTTTAGATGTTGTTCTAATATACATATATCGCTTTAAAAAAAACAAAAAAAATCAGAAAATATTTTTGAGAGAAAGTGAAATAATGGTTTATTACTCTAAATGTTTTACAATATTTATACAATTGGTACAAGACCTTGGTTATTATTATGTTTTCAAAAAGGATACTCAAGCATGTTTAATCTTTGGAGTCTAATGTCTCAAACTTGATCCTTATCGGTTAAATGTTTTCATAAGCAAGTCACAGTTCTCCTCAAAAGCTTTCAAAATCAATTTAAATCTCTGAGATCACAAATTTCAAATGGTTTGAAAATTGTGATCGGGGAGAATTTGTGATTTAAATTGGAGTTAAACTGATAACTCGATTAATGGTTTCATAAATGTTTAGTAAGCTTTCCTCCCCATATGTGCCAAACGATTTCAAATTTTCCATGCACATGTTGAGGGGAGCATCTATTTTAAAACCACAAAGAATTGAAACATGATTGAATTGTCTCTTAGTGTAGGTTCCTTCTAATATGTGCAAAACTCTTTCAAACCTCGAGGCACATATTGAGGGGAGCAAACTTATGAAAACCTCATCCTTCCTCAATATGCTTTATCTACATGATTTGATCGAGAAGTGATGTTGATATCTTTTAGAAAATGTTAATCAATAGATTGGATCTTTCACTCTCAATCTAAAGATTTCAAAGATCTCTTGCCTCCATGTGCTAAACAATTTCGGAATTATATGCACATGTTGTGGGGAGCATTTCTAAAATATCAAAACAATTAAGATACAAAATGCTTTGATGTTATATCACAAGTATCTTGATTGATTTTAAATGGTTTTCAATTGGTTCCAATGGAAGATGAACAATACCAAATATACCGACCAAATTCACTTTATGTATGGTGATATAAGGATGATAAGGTTAGGTTTTAGTTCCCATGATCCGCCGTAACCGGAGGGATTTACCGGGACAATCCACTAGATAGTGTAGAAGTCCTTAGGTATATTGGAAAAAAAGGAAAAAGTGAGAAATGGGACGAGTGCCGATCGAGGTCGAGCTAATCTTCGGAATAAACCCAACAAGGTTCTAATTATGAAGTCTTGGTAAGCAATCAGGGGTTGAAGAATGAAAAGAATTGGAATGTGAAAAGGGTGAAAAGAAATAGCCTCCAATAATTCAACCTTAGGCGTAAACCGGGTTCAATACATATGCTACTTGGTGGTTACTAAGGTAAATCCGATATTGAAGACAAGACGTCATGGACCCAAGGACGACCGCACTAAACTTCCCAAGCTACTCAAGTTCCTTTTAAAAGGGCTTGTTTCATTCTCACGGGAACCTACATAATCTATCGACTTTCTCTTAGAGATTGTTGATATTGAAGAAGGAAACCCTATCCCTAGTCTCCGATATAGGAAACCAAATGTGCACTAATTGAGTCTAGAGCCACGAGATCATCAATAAATCTCATTAGGATACATAATTCTTAAAGACTCACAGTTTCACACAATGTGGAATGTGAGAATATATTTTGAGAGTCCTACGCATTATCCTTGTGGTATTGCCAAGACTTGTTGTGTCATATGGACTTCATCAATGGAGCGATTCAATATTGAATCAATCCTTGTCCAGGAAAATGGATTGACGGATTCCTTTGAAAAACCAGTCGGTGTGCACAAAATTCTTTACTTTAGCACGTCGATTGTGTAATGTGCTTTCAAAATCAAAAGGATATTTATGATTGATAATTTATTTTCTATAAAACCTTCGTTGTATTGCAAAACACTTTATATTAAATACACGATTGTTTTCAAATCATTTTCATCAATCAGCGAATATCAATTACCGGTTCACTCATTCCGTGTTGTCTTCTTTGAGACATTCCGGCTTGAGAACGGCTAGAGCAACGCAAAACCTCACAAGGAAATTATTCGAACTATACCGATCACATGCGATACTTGTATCGATCAACGGGGAACCGTGGGTCGTGTACCTCAATTCAACAAAAGTGATCAAAGACACTTTTGTACGCTTTATTGCTAATCGCTTTATGCAGAACACCGACGCTTGGTGATCGTAATGGAGAGGTCAATCCATAGCCGCATTCTCACACAACACATTCATCTATAAAGAAATCATGACAAGTGCATCAACGACTCTGATATTTTCACTCCATGCTTTTGCTACGCTGCTGCAAATATCATGAATCAACTAAAGCTTCCGCTACTCTGATGAAATGAAATCATTATCCCGTATGTGAGCATGTCGGTCCGAAAATCACAACAACTCATAATGGCAATACAACAATAAAGGATGAGTCAGAGATTTAATGTGGTCGACGATCTCAAAGCTGTCTCAAAACTCGTTATCACGTGGATCGCTTAAAGACCTCCACTTTAATTATCCAAACATGCAAAATGAAGAATCAAAGACTACGAGCTCTGAGCAAATAACTTTAACAAGAATTCAAGAACAGCCTCAATGTAATATCTGTTTGTATTCTATGTAATTTGAGGTGACCTCCTTGGGGGAGATTGTTAGGATTTAGTAAATCCGCTTATTAAAGTGTCGGTCACCTCAAGTATATGTAATCGTTAAAAGCTCGTAGTCGTAGTTATTTATTGTTATGTAGTATTTAGTTAAGTAATACCGTGGAGGACGGACGGGTCTTTACCCACCGTATGCCCGATCCACACCCCATAGGTGGCGACTTATGTAAGACTATAAATACCCTCTACCTCCCAAGGTAGAGGTTGGAGCTCATAATAATACTTTCATTCTCTCTCACTAAGTTCCCAAACCTCTAACTCTTTCTCTCTCTAAAAACCTTATTATGAATGCCTATGTTGATCATGGTTTGATGTGTTTGTGAAATCCAATATGTTACAAATACACTTGGCTTTACATGGATGCCTAAAATCATTAGCATGTGTGTTTCTACTATAACTGATTCGGAACCCTCTAACTCTTCGGGTTCCACATCTACTTCCATTCCATCTATGTCGTCTGTGGTTAATGCAGGTGATATAGATCTTCCTTTGGATTGTTGATAGCGGATGTTCCCGACACATGACAGGCAACCTCAAACTGTTATCAAACATTGTTGAAAAGTTCATTGGCACTGTCAGATTCGGGAATGATCACTTCGCAGCTATCATGGGCTACGGAGATTAGATCAACGGCAACATCGAAATTAGCAGGGTTTACTATGTGAAAGGCCTCGGTCAGAATCTCTTCTCTGTTGGTCAGTTCTGTGATGGAGATTTGGAAGTTGCTTTTCGGGAGAAAACTTGTTTCATTCGTGATCTAGAAGGAAACGATCTTATGTCTGGCACCCGCAATTCTAGTCTCTATACAATCTCAATGCAAGACATGATTGCTTCATCTCCCATCTGTCTACTTTCAAAGGCAACATCTACAAAATCTTGGCTATGGCACCGTCGACTCTCACATCTAAACTTTCAAACCATAACCAATCTTGCACGATACAAACTTGTTGAACGTCTCCCAAGATTCCGGTATTCTAAAGATCACCTATGTTCAGCTTGTGAACAAAGGAAAAGCACTCGTGCTCATTTTCCTTCAAAGGTGGAACACAGCTCACAGCATGTGCTTCATCTTCTTCACATGGATTTGTGTGGCCCGATGTGCGTGCAGACGATTAATGGCAAACGCTACATCTTGGTGATTGTAGATGACTACTCACGATGGACTTGGGTTTATGTTCTTCAAGTAAAGATCAAGCTCCACGATGATCATCACCTTTCTCACCAAAATTCAAGTTCACTCAAGAACACAATGACAAATCGTAGCATAAAGGAACCGAATTTATGAATCAAACTCTTCGTGCATTCAATGAGAAAGTGGGAATTGAGCATCAAACATCTATTGCACGTACACTAGAACATAACGGAGTTGTTGAAAGACGAAACCGTATGTTAGTGGAAGCTGCAAGAACAATGTTGATTAATGCTAAACTTCCAGATTACTTGTGGGTCAAGCCGAATCAACTGCATGCTAGACTCGTAATGGCTCAATGATTACCAAGCGCTACAACAAAACACCTTTTGAGCTTATCCACAACCGAAAACCTAATCTCAAACACTTTCATGTATTTGGATCCCTTTGCTACCGAATAATGATCGTGATGACTTTGGTAAGCTCAAAGCCAAAGTCGACATTGGAGTCTTTATTGGATACCGTGAGAATTCTAAAGGTTACCGGATCCGGAATCGTCAGACAAAGCGTGTTATGGAAACGATTCATGCAAATTTCGATGAGCTTACGAAATGGCTTCGAGCATAACACTTGGAACCCGGTCATAACCGCTTAAACTTCCATCAAACCCCATCATCGCTTGAACCAAGCGCCCGACTTACACGCCAACAAATGGAAAAGTAGTTTTCTCCTCCGGTTTGTGATGACATTGATGAACATGCTCCGTGTGTATCCAATGTTTCCGCTACTCAACCCGATCATATTCCAATACCGATACACTGCTACAACAACTCATCAAGTTGAGGAAGCACCACCACCGACTTTACAACAACAGCTGAACAAACCGCATCCAACGATGCCGATCCAAATGATGATGTTCAATAATGAAGTACCCCTCCTGCAGATTTTGATCCAAATGCGTTCTTCAACCGCTTGCTAATGAACCGCTGCACTGATGTTGCGGAATCATCTACAAGCCATTTGAATCCTCCAAATCGCATAATGTATATCAACATCAACCTTCCACACATCGTTGGACAAAGATCATCCTCTTGAGAATATTATTGGTAACCCGAATCAACCAACGTAACGAGACAACACTTTACACGATGGTGAACATTGCATTTATACACTCACCGTCCCGCTAATCGAACCTAAAACATTAAAGACACAATGACCAAAGACAATGGATTGAATCCATGCAGAAGAACTCAATCGGTTTAAACGCCTTGAAGTATGGGAATTGGTTGAAAGACCAACAGGGTCTTCGTCATTGGTCTAAAATGGATTTGGAAAACAAATTGATGTCAAGGAACCGTAATCGAAACAAGTCACGCCCGGTGGCTAAGGGTTATAGACAGGAAGAGGTATTGACTTTGAAGAATCTTTCGCTCCGGTTGCTCGTCTTGAGGTTGTTCGGATATTTACGCGTCATGGCTCATATGAATATAACGGTCTTTCGATGGACGCCAAAACGCTTTTCGAATGGTAAACCGAAAGAAACGGTCTATGTTAGCTAACCGTAGGATTCGTTGATCCAAATTTCCCGAACCACGTTTACAAACTAAAAAAGGCTCTGTACGGTCTTAAACAAGCTCCTCGGGCGTGGTACGATAAGTTATCATCCTTCCTCATTGCCAATAATTTCACCAAAGGTTCGGTCGACCCTACACTTTTCATACAATATCACGGGGCTCACATTTTAATCGTTCAAATTTATGTAGATGACATCATTTTTGGGTCACCACATTTAAAATACTCAAATGCTTTTGCAAAACTTATGACAAAACATTTTGAAATGTCAATGATGGGTGAACTTACATTATTCCTTGGATTGCAAGTTCATCAATCACCCCATGGTATTTTTCTAAGTCACCCAAATATGCCCTTGAACTTTTGAATAAATTTTGAATGCATAATCTGACACCTATGCCACTCCAATGGCACATACCAAGAAGCTAGATGATTTACATGGGAAATTGGTGGACCATACCAAATACCGTAGTATCATTGGGTCTCTCATGTATCTAATGACCAAGCAGGCCCGATATTGTCTTTGCTGAGATATCTTTGCTCCGTTATCGATCGAGACCACCGAAACCCACCTCTCGAGGCTAAAAGAATCCTCCGATACATAAAGGGAACCATTAAATTGGGGATCCGGTATCCGAAGGATTCGGTTTTAAACTAATAGCTTTTCGTATGTCGATCACGTGGTCGCTTAGACTCTCGGAAAAGTACTTGTGAGAATTACAATTTCTTGGTGATAAACTGTGTCCCGCAATCGAAGAAGCAGGATTGTACATCGCCATCAACCAAAGCGTAATATGTAGCCATGTCGCGTGTTGTGCTCAAGTCATTTGGATGAGAACACAACTCAAAGACTATGGTTACGTATTTGATGAATCCCGATGTATTGCGACAATCGAAGTGCTATTGCGATCTCGCAACTCGCTCAACATTCAAATCAAAGCACATCGACCTTGATATCATTTCATCAAGGAGCAAGTGGAAAAAGGTATGTTGAATTATACTTTGTGGTATTGAATGCCAATGGCGAGATCTTCTCGCCAAAGCCTTAGCTCCCGCTAGGTTTAATGAGTTGGTCCACCGGATTGGTATGCGGTGTTTGACTCGGAGGAACTGGATGAACTTTTAAAACATTCTTAAAACCAGTCAAACACCAAAACCTCTTTTGTAAATATTTTCAAAAACAAAATACAAAATTATTAAATATGATAAAACAACAAAAATATTCTTCTATCTATATTTCTTGTATCATGGCAAGTACAAATCTTCCGTCAACACTTTAATCTTTCAAAATTCAAGATTTTCTCGGTCAAGTGTTGAGGGGAGAAAGTAAATATTTTTGGTTTCATAAAACCTTGTACTTCCATGTTACATCATTGTCATCAACCAAAGCGTAATATGTAGCCATGTTCGTGTTGTGCTCAAGTCATTTGGATGAGAACACAACTCAAAGACTATGGTTACGTATTTGAGAATCCCAATGTATCATGACAATCGAAGTGCTATTGCGATCTCGCAACTCTGCTCAACATTCAAATCAAAGCACATCGATCTTGATATCATTTCATCAAGGAGCAAGTGGAAAAAGTACTGTTGAATTATACTTTGTGGTATTGAATGCCAACTGCGGATCTTCTCGCCAAAGCCTTTAGCTCCTGCTAGGTTTAATGAGTTGGTCCACCGGATTGGTATGCGGTGTTTGACTCGAAGGAACTAGATGAACTTTTAAAACATTCTTAAAACCAGTCAAACACCAAAACCTCTTTTGTAAATATTTTCAAAAACAAAATACAAAATTATAAAATATGATAAAACAACAAAATATTCTTCTATCTATATTTCTTGTATCATGGCAAGTACAAATCTTCCACAACACTTTAATCTTTCAAAATTCAAGATTTTCTCGGTCAAGTGTTGAGGGGAGAAAGTAAATATTTTTGGTTTCATAAAACCTTGTACTTCCATGTTACATCGTTGCCATCAACCAAAGCGTAATATGTAGCCATGTCGGCGTGTTGTGCTCAAGTCATTTGGATGAGAACACAACTCAAAGACTATGGTTACGTGTTGATGAATCCCAATGTCTTTGCGACAATCGAAGTGCTATTGCGATCTCGCAACTCTGTTCAACATTCAAATCAAAGCACATCGACCTTCGATATCATTTCATCAAGGAGCAAGTGGAAAAAGGTACTATTGAATTATACTTTGTGGTACTGAATGCCAACTCGGATCTTCTCGCCAAAGCCTTTAGCTCTGCTAGGTTTAATGAGTTGGTCCACGGATTGGTATGCGGTGTTTGACTCAAAGGAACTAGATGAACTTTTAAAACATTCTTAAAACCATCAAACACCAAAACCTCTTTTGTAAATATTTTCAAAACAAAATACAAAATTATAAAATATGATAAAACAACAAAAATATTCTTCTATCTATATTTCTTGTATCATGGCAAGTACAAATCTTCCGTCAACACTTTAATCTTTCAAAATTCAGTATTTTCTCGGTCAAGTGTTGAGGGGAGAAAGTAAATATTTTTGGTTTCATAAAACCTTGTACTTGCATGTTACCTTATCCGGTTGTTTCTTTGATAATGGTGGTCACATTTACGGTTCTTCGACATTCCCGGACTCAAATTTATAAAATTTCATTATTTCTTAAGTCGGGGGTGTCGACAAGTTTCTTTCC
Source organism: Chrysanthemum lavandulifolium (assembly GCA_022545495.1). NCBI lineage: Eukaryota > Viridiplantae > Streptophyta > Magnoliopsida > Asterales > Asteraceae > Chrysanthemum > Chrysanthemum lavandulifolium. The sequence continues at coordinate 256,019,748 of CM040245.1, forward strand.
ATAAATCATACTTTTGGTAACCAAAATGGAAGTTATGGGCGTTGGATGTAAATGGTTAAGGTGGAGGGACTGAAAGTGTCAAATACTCAAAGTAATTTTAATAAAAATTATCAAAACACATTTACTCCACCACATTTATTACACAACCACCTAAATCCTATGCCTAAGAATCAATTTTCAAATCCGTTCTTTTGATCATCAATTCGTTCTTGATCATTATCTAAGCTTAGGTTTTGAATCTTTTTTGAAAACCAACGGCTATACTTTAATCTAGGCATAATTTTGTGTTCTACGCATAAGCGTATGAACACATAATCATGTTTGAGTGTTATTTGCTAAAATGGTTGTGTCAAAACGTTTATTTAATCACTATGAAACCATTTCTATCATTAAAACTCACCTAGAAAATGATTTAATGAAGTTTTGAGAATTAGGGTTTTATGCGTGAATTGGGTATTTTCAAGTGTGAGAGTTTTTTGGTTAATTACATGGTTAAAAGATGTTGTTTATAGGTTGAATTGATCATATCCACATTTAAAACCTACCCAGAAACATCAATCGTGTGAAAATTTAAAATTAGGGTTTATGCTCATAGCATTTGGGTATTTTTGATTCGATTAAGTTTTGATGTTAAAACTTATTTAGAACATCTCAATAAGCCTCTAAGATATCCCAGAAACATTTTGGTGTTAATCCTATAGGTAGAATTGTTACTCGTAAGAATTGAATATTAGGGTTTAATATTTACGCCAGAAGAAACATTCTTCGCATAATCGCTTAAACCGTGAATCCATGTTTAGAACGATAGAGATTGAATATTGTGTTAATATTAATGTTATGATGAGCGTATTTCGAGGTTATTACGCGTGAAAATTCGTAATCAATGTTAATTGAAAATCTACGCATAAGGATCACCTTACGCGTGAGAATTTTATCGTAAGAGAAATCTTACGCGTAACCTTTACGCGTAAGGTTCTACAAGGACCACGCGTATCCCGTGAAGGTTATGCGTAAACAGAACCTTACGCACAAGGTTCACTCTTATCGATGAAGCCTTACGCGTGCAGGTTCCACATACGCCACGCGTAGCATTATGCCTTAGGCTCTCTTTTCCTACGCCGTAACATTTCTTACGCATAAGTCAAGATCCCACGCATAAGCTTATGCTTCTGCTGATAACCACTCTGTTTACGCATAAGCTTGCAAAACCTACGCCTAAGCCTAGTTTTAACCAAAATTATGAATTGTTACGCGTGCAAACTTGTAAATAAATAAATCATAACGTCACGAAACCAAAATGTCACTAATAAGCTTAAATGGTTAATAAGTTGTGAAAAATAAGTGAAAACTAGGACTTTAAAACTCAAAGTTAATCTACTCACGAAACTTATCACGACGTCTTTGGACTATTGAACTAACAAGTGACTTTGGACTCGTAACAATCATCGACATCTCACATTCAACAAATAGACAATAAATCAACTATTGACTAACGTAATGTCTTTCGATATGTTGGTTCTTTTGGCTAAATATCTTTCAGATCACGACATGGACGCTCAAATGCAAAATGTGGATGCACCAAATGTTCTCACCGTTCAAGACATCTTCCCTAATGGTTACCAAATGAAGATCGGAAAGAACAACCTCAAAGTTGATTTTGATAACTTCTCTTGTTCTGAGTCTTCGTGTCAGATTGATTTGGATATTCTGAAGACTCACCCCTATCAGAACATGCTCACAAACTCTGCTACAGTACCGGAGATCTACATTCACCAATTCGCATACAATGCAAAGGTCAAAGGTCAAAATGTTGTGACAAAGGCGCCAACAACAAACAAGTCACCATCACACCAAAGATATTTGAGGGCTATTCTTCTTATTCGTGTCATCGAGCCCATCAATACAATGCTACTCCAACAAAAGAGGTCGTTCTTCAGGTTCATGGTGACATTGGCTATGACGAATCTGCCGGGTAATCACAAAGCATTCATCTATGGATCTTAAGAACATTCCCACCATGGAGAACCTCACATTATGATTGCCAAATCCGCTTCCGGACGTGATAGTGGTCATGAGCATCCCAAGCTCATGGAACTACAAATATTTTGGGCTATGGTCAACATGAAACACATAGAAGTTGAAGCTCGATTTAGGGCGACATGATGACTTTCCTTAAAAGCTTGGCACCAAGATCCCGTATATTAGATACACCAAAATGTTGATCCAAAGAGCTCTGGGTATAATCACGATATCCCGAGACTTGATGACCCCAAACAACACTTCAGTGTTGTATGAGCCCACACTCACCGTCGGTTAAGGACTCAACAACAAAGAAACAAGGAGCGGTCTTTGCCGGATCATCTTCTTTCTCGATGATATCAAAGGACTCTATTCGCATAAACGATATCCGTAGCGAGTTGAAGAAGGCAAAGTAGGATTCTTAGATGAAAATCTTCTTGCACACCGCCGAAAGACCGAAAGATGCGCTTAGAGTATTACAAGCAATCGAAAGCACAAGAGAGTATCCTAAGAGGACTCATGTGCTCAAGAGGAAAGTTCCATTAAAGGAAGTCGTCCCTATTCCCAAACCTAAACCGCAACAAAAGATTATGGATGAGGACTCCGAGGATATCGAAAGCGGACGAAGAGGTTGTCTACTCGAAACTCCATTCGTTGATACTTGACAAGAGCAAAACCTCCCAGTCCAAAAGCTGGTAAAGGTAAAGGTAAAACTCCGGTTGCTAAGCGAGAAGAAGAAGAGAGCTCGGATGAAGAACAACTGGACAGAGACTACAGGAAGAAGTTCAAGAGCATCAGACTCCAACATGTTGCCAAAGATTTCGAACTGCAACAAACTCGTGGCCCCAGAGGGTCAAGTGGTGGTGCACTATCTACACCCGATCGGTTAATCAACCCGATAAGGAAACCGGTACCACCACCCACGAACAACAAAAAGGGAGCTTGAGGATTCAATTAACTATCACTTGAGGAACCAAAAAGGAGAAGTCCGAGAAAGAAAAAGTCGATGAAGAAGTCGCGACTCAAGCTAAAGCGTATGAAGAAGCTGTGATTCAGTCAAGAAAAGGCAAAATCTGGACAAGATGATGAAGTTAATTATGATGATTTTCTTCTAGATAGTCCAAGACATTCCAAGGAAGAAACTTACGAGCCACCAAAGGACCCCAGAGTCTCCTCATGTCTCCTCATCATCGACTCGTCTTCTCACTCTCTCCACCATCCAAAGGCACAACCGTAACCACATCCAAGTCTCATGAAGAAACCAACCGACTCTTGGATATCCCTTGCTAAGACAAAGATTGTCAAAGTTGTCAAGCAAGTCGGGAAGAAAGACGTAACCAACAAAAATCTTAATCAACTCACGACAGGATCAATCTTATGCAAGACGAGATAGATAAGATGTCGAATGAAAGGGAGTATATCTAGAAGTTCATGCAACGTGATGTCCAAGGGGAAATGAACAAGATGATTAGGGAATATACTCATAAATTCCTTCTCGAAATTGTTCCAGGAGTGACAAAAGAGATGTTCACCAGACAAATATATCCGAACGTCATGCAGTTGGCCAAACAAACAGTTAAATCAACGCCCTTAACCGTCACAATAAACCCAACTGAGCCTAAAGCTTTCTCAGATGCCGAATTGGTCTCCAAGCTTGTACTTCAAATGTCAAAAAGATCAGAAAAGTTTACCTCTGACGAAGGAAAATTGTTTGACGACATCGGATTACCAACTCAAAACCTCATGCGAGCAGTGAAAAGCCAAAGCGCCCAAGAGACGATGATGAGCGGGATAAAGACAAAGAACCTAAACGCCTAAAGAAGTCGGTGAATCTTCCTCTATGCCACCACCAACCCAAAGGAAACCAACCGAAGACGATATCCTCCACGCCTCTCGCCGATAAACCTCGGGACTCTAAGTTACCACCATCCACGGAGAAAATCGGTGATCATTTCAATACACGATGGTGACGATGAAGAGTTCGATGAGCCCCAACAACAACCCACCTCTCCGCCACAATGAAGAAACCGAGTCCTCATCAAAGCCAAAGAAGAATAAGAAGAAGATGACTAAGATCGATGTTGTCTCATGGCTAGATGATGATACAACCACGAATATGGTGGTTTGCTTAGCTTTGTGATGCTACTCCCTCACTTCGGAAGGTCAAGAAATGGTAGATGGCCGTACCATGGAGCATGTCAAGCTATTACAAGAGCAATTCAAAGTGAAGAAGATGACGAAGGCTGAGCTCAAACGAATCAAGAATGATGCCTTCCAACTGCTCAAAGATAGCTCCGAAAGTGCAATTGAAGTGGAATACCACCTCGGCAACATTGCACGAGCCATGTCGAACAACATTGATTGGCTCAATCCTGAAGCTAACATTGACTTCAATCGTAAAGACAAAGCGCCATACTATACATATTGGACCAAACCACTACCCACAATCGGCCGACCGGATCAACCTAAGATTCCATTCCGCTACTTCTTCAACAAAGAACTGAATTTCATCTACGGTAGTGATGTATCTAAGAAATACGCTACATCACTTACACTTCCATTCCCACAATATACTCAAACAAAGATAGCAATTGAGGAAGATGCCACCCACATGTTCTCGACACTTGTGGAAAAGTATGATCTTGATGCAATGTATGGATGCATCACCGGTAGGAACGCTCAAGAATCTACTACAAGAGCCGCCGGTACTCACATCAAAGCATGAAGTGTCAAGTGATAAAGGGATCATTACTATCAAGCATGTCACCTCTCATCTATATGGGACTACACATTTCTCAAGAAAATAGTGGTCAAAAGACAAGACGAAGAGGACTATGAATTATGTGATGCGGACTTTCAGAGATTATCTCTCAACGACATTGAAGATATGTATCTTGCCAAGGTACAGGGACGAATGAGACATTTATCTACAGAAATACAATGTGAATACATCAAGTCCTTGCTAATCTTCATCAGAAGCATAGTGATCCAGGAACGTGTAGAGGATATTCACTTTGTCAGGAATCGACGTCGACACGCTTTCAACCTCACTAAACCACGCTATACCTCCCGACATCAACCAACTTCCTCAATACACTCTCATCGCTGAGACCATTTGCAGAGTTTACCGCAGGAACTACACCAAAATTTCTTAATGGCTTGTAAAGAGCTTCATAAGTTTGGGGATCATACATCAAGAAAGTCGGGGATGGGTTAGCTTATCGGTTAAAGGTGATACAAGAAGGAATTGGGTCACCGAAGCGATGGAATTCGAGGGAGAAAAGGGATGTTAAGAAGATCATCACTCGCATTGATGAAAGGTTGTTCAGAAGGGATCAGTTTGGAAATTTGGAGAGTTTCGTAGGTGGTCATCCTAGCATACCTCTAACAGGCTATCATCGTCCAGAACGCATTCCTAGAGTTCTTGCTGGACTACATGATTCTCCTGGTACCCCTTCATCTGTTTCTTTCATTAACTATTTGGATGTGTGTTTTTTAATATGACACTGGCTTGTGCACACATAACAGTGTACACCCCGTACTTGTAATTTTAGGACCCTGTGGTACGCTTTAGTGCCACAATCCTATAAAAGGAGCGAAAGCTTCTTACTTTTGAGTAAAACTTATCAAACCTTTCACTTTTAAAAGGTTTTGCTCAAAAGGACAAGTACTTCCCCTTATGATTTTCAAAACCTCAAAAGTTTATATCACTTGTTGAGGGGGAGTATTTGACTAAAACTTTGTTCACAAAACTGTTCTTCGTGGTAATCTTCCCATAAAACTCAAAATGGACATATTTGATATCAAAATTTCGTCAAAAATAACATTTATATGCCATTTTTGAGGGGAGAAAAATTATGTGATAAGAAATATGTTGTGAATTAAATCCTCGTGTGAAAAGACTTCATGAATTGATGAAATCGAATAAATATACATCGAAAAGATTTGTCTTCCAAGACTTATCCGAGTAGATCGCACCTTTCGAGAAATTCTTGGTAGACATGAACTTTGACGGGTTTGACAACCTTCGAGGTCCGTCCACACCTTCAAGGTAGTTATTAGAGCTAGTTGTCACCTAAAAGTCGACAATGTAACTCTTTAACTATGCAACGAATCGTGTCTCATGGGAATTGTCTATCTTGAGTTGATCAATTCAAAAGTGTGCGCTCTTCTTTCACCGTGCAGATTTACCAAAATACTTAAGCACATGTGGAGGGAGTATTTCAAAAAAGATCAAACTCTTATAGTGGTACAAAATGATTTCTATCATAACCACTTTGAGAGATTTTCATGAAAATTGGTTTTATGGCAACATAGGTTAGTCATGGAGTTATAAGGTGACTAAGGTTAGAATAACTGTCCTATGATCCGCCAGAGTCGGAGGGATCTACCCAAGGACACCACCAATAGTTAGAATCTACAAGTCCTTAGGTATGATTATAAAAAGGAGAAAATGAGAATCGAGAAAGAAGGAGTTGAAGAATTAAAAGAAAAGTAATGAAAAGGGTGAAAAGAAATAGCCTCCAAATTATTCAACTTAGGGCGCATAACGGGTTCAATACATATGCTCTTGGCTTTCACTTGATGACACCGGTATTGAAGATCAAAGTCTTCATGGACCTAGTGACGCATGCACTAAACCTTCTTAGCTACCAAGTTTCTCCCAATGTGCTTGTTTCATTCTCACAGGAACCTTACGTAAACTATCGGCTTTCTCTTAGAGATCGCCGGTATTGAAGAAGGAGACCTCTCCCTAGTCTCCGCCAGATAACCAAAGCGCACTATTGAGTCTAGAGCCACGAGATTCATTAAAAGATCTCATAGGTACACTTGAAAATTCATCACTTGTCGCTCAAAAATAAGAACGCAAGTGATACTTTATCGAGTCCTTCACGATCTTAGCAACTGTCGAGAACATTTATGAGAGGTTCACATATGTGATCCGCAGTGATTGAATGGAAATTCTCGCCAGGTCAACATCAAATGCGACCGACGGCAGTCACTGGTAACTCCACATGGATTACGCTTAGTGTGTCTCAAACGGTCTACGATCGTAAGTGATGCTTCGTGTACCTCGGCGATCGACCGAATCAGAGGTGTACTTCAAGACATCGCGTTATCTCACTTGTGGGACTCGGTTCAGAACAACCTTGTGAGAATTAGAGACGTGTTTTCACACTATGTCATAACACACTCAAGTTCAAACTTGTAAGCACCGGATTCTTTCTAACTCATGTTTTATGTTTTCTTCTTATGGATGCTTGTGGGTAGAAAAGATCGTGCAGATTCTCTACATGTTCACACCGACAACAACACTAATTGAAATTCTCTCAAAAGGCAACACAAAGCCAGAATGATTCTTCATTAAAATCAAAGAATCTACAAAGTTTAAAGACTAAGAGAACTACATCAGTATTGAAATCCAACATCAAAGAGTGTGTGAGCATGTTGGAGAAAGACGTGGAGACACTGGAGCAACGAAGCGGACCTGATGCAGATTTCCACAACATACTATCACTTTCACCACAAAGAACAAAGAACAAAGTTAATGAAGACGTCAAAGCTAAAACTTTCAAAAGATACAAGATCCCTACTCTGGGGATATTGTTAGAATCAAGACACTTCTTCTCACAAGAAAGAAGAATGTTAGAAGACGTCAAAGCTACTATTACATCAGCACCTACAACGTTATCACTCATATCAATTAATCACCAACACTTAGGGGGAGATTGTTGGAATCACTCCTAAACTAGATTTCAAGTGTTAGTAATTAATATGTAATAGTTAGCTTAATTATGGCCTTTATGTTTGTTATTAAGCTAAGGCTTATGTAGAAGGCCCATAAGCCTTGGCCCAAGCCCATAAGAAGGGAAGGAGGTTAGTAGTGTTGCCCTAGCTCCTTGCCCTATAAATACCTCATGTAAACCATCCTTAGATGGTTGGTTGTTCATATTTACATTTCACATATGCTTAACTTTTCTTTCGTATATTACGCCAGAGTGTGTGTGTTCAACCGATCACTTTCTTATCTCCTTTCTTATATTGATGCTTGTGTTACTAATATGGGACCCTAACAGATTGGCCAAAAGCACATTTGATTGAGGACAAGCAAATACCAAATGTAGGGATATTTGATAAGGATTTAAAAGTACTTTTTAAGGGGTCATTTAAGCCCTTAATTGCCCACTTTTATATCCGTTCTCGCTTAATTTTGTTCCTTTTCACTTTTAGGTCTCTAGGAAGCAAAATGTTGGAATGATGCATATTTGGACGAAAAGGAGTGAATATATGAAGAAAATGGCTAAGTCAAGATCAAGACACTCAAGTCTGGAATTGCACCGACATTGCCTCAATTAGAGGGCTTACCGTCCCTTTATAATGTAATTAAATTTGTGACTAATCGGTGGACTTTTGCTAATTTACACATGACGTAAGGCTTTGAAGAGGAAAGACGCCACGAAGAATTTGCATCTCGCACGGCCTAGATCTAGATTCGCACGACGCCATCATTGAAGACCGATGGCGTCGAACTACAACGCGACGCCACAACGATGACTTAGCCAAGACGAAACCGTAATGACGGCAATCGATCGGCCCCACCTATAAGACTATATATAGAAATTGAAATTTCAGAATTTTAGGAGGTAGACTTGTGGAGTAAAAAACCTAAAACGATTATAGTCCGGTTTGGACAGTAATGTAGGGTTCCCAAACCCTATTTTACTTCAAGATAAGTGTTTTATTCCCTTGATTTCATTATGTCTTCGATTGTATGTATTTATGCTTGCATGTTTAACATGTCCGCTAAATTTCTTGTGTGTTTGCTTAGATCTATGAAACCTAGTAATTAATTATTGATTGGTTGTCTCTTATCTTAATTGTAATTAGATTAGAGTCGCTAGGCCATCTTTGTGTTTGGTTGCTTGAGTAATCTTTGTGAAACTTAGTTTATGAGTCACTTAGTGGATTTTTATGCTAAACATCCAAAGATAACCTTAGAGTTAGTTTATGAAACCTAGAGATTTTATAGGCGATAACCTTAAGGTAGTCTCAAAGAGTTAGGGATAAAAGCATACCATAGGACCTTAGAAAACACAACGCGTTAAGAATAAGGACGTGACAATTCAACCACCAATAAAAGATAACACGGGAGTAATAGTATCTAGGTAAACACATTTTTAATCATCATACGAGCACACATCAATAGACATAAGACTACCCATAGTTTAGATAATTAGATAGTAGTGTAATCGGTAGAAGTACCACCCCCCAAATCCAAACCCCGAGATTTTACCCTTAGCTTTCAAAAAAATATAAAAAGGATAAAAAAATAATCTTCCTCAACCTCAACCTTAGCGTAGTACACTTCTTAATAGCATTCCTATTCCCATAGAGAACGATATCAATACCCAAGGCTTACCCAATACTACACTACAACGATTAGGTTCACCGCCTAGGTGTTGAAAACTTGCTCGATGAAAGGAAGTTTCCTTTGACCCCGAACGCTGCTGTACGCTTATCGCCTTCAAGACTTCCTTACCCCTGCTTATCATTTCGACAATTTTAACCGGAGATTTAACAACATTTCTCAAATCACTCACAACACATTCATGATAAATACCGAAACCAAACATTCATTACATGTTTTGCAAATAGTAGCCGAATTCAAATTAATTACAGTACGCTTATAGCTAATACTAGAATCAACACGATTCATTTTATTCAACTCAAACTTATTCTTCCTTGGGTGTTCTTCTACCTTCTTCTCTTGACCACTTTTGGCTCGCATGGTCCCAACTTGCTTTGTATTGCCTGAAGGCTTTAACCCGCTAACCTTAGTGTCACTGATTACTCCTGTAGAAGGAACGGCGGGAATATTAGTTGGTTTTACTACTCTTTGCTTGCCTGGTCTAGAAGTCCTGGGATCTGAGACTCTAGGGGGCACATCAAAGGTCACATGCTTGACTTTAGGCATAGAACTGGGCATAACTACTCTATCTTTCCTAGTACCAGATTTAGGACATATTGCAATTACACATTCTAAGATTTCCTGAGATCGTTTAGCATATAGACATGCATGCCCAACTGCATTAACAAGTGGTTTCTCTATCTTATCATCTTTAACAATCTCACGGAGACATTCTAGACTATCCTTAAGGTACGAAAGATATATTTGAAATGAAAATTCATTATTCCTAAGATGAGGGGGGATATATTTCACAGTTACAGCATATTCAGTACAAGCAGACTCCTTTGGTGCAACATTATCACCACTAGTTATTGGCATTTTCCCTTTTACCTGACTCATCAGATTCTTAATTTCTTTTTGTAAAGATGTTATCTTTTCATTGTTCATGTCACGAGTAACCTTAATTGATTCATATAACTCTTTGAAATGCAGTTTAACCTTTTCATTTTCTGCTAGAAAACACTCATTTTCATGTTGTAATGCATCAATGATGTTTTGAAGATGGAAATTCGGAGAATTCTGAGAATCTAAAGGAGGAGGCATATGGGAGCTAGTCACTTCATTATTTTCACCCTTCAATTGGGAAATTTGGGCGTTCAACCTTTTGATCGTGTTACAATGAGCTCAAATCTGTTCATCACGTTTCTTTATTTCAAAAACTACATCAAACTCAGGAGCATCAGAAGATGTCTTGGCATTTGAGGTTTTAACATTTTCTTTAAGATGTTGATATTTTAATTGTAAATCAAGATATTCAACTTTCAATTTAGAAAAATGCCTGACCATGTTATCATGATCATCCTTTTCAATTTTATCATGCAATTTTTTATCTGAAGCTCAATGACACGATCTAAGGAGACTTTTAAAGCAATAGATAATTCATGAAATTGAGAAGCAGCAATTGAATAATTTGTAACAGTATAGAACACATCTTGAGCAATACATCTAGAAATCAAATTATCATTAAGGATGTGAATATTTGTTGGGAATTATGCAGTAGGATTTCTAATGTCAATTTCGCCAAGGATTACTGATAGAAGCGTAATCTGTTGAAGAAGAGATTCTCACTGAAGTATAAAATCCGTGCCGTGTATTTATCAAGAGTGGAAGTGACTAGATCTGCATGCGCTTTATTAATTATATGCTAACCCATCATTATTCTTGAACCGCCGAGGTTAGCATGGGTATTATTGTAACGCGATATTGTTTAGTGTTTAGTCATTAAATGCATGCTTGCATGCTTAGTCGATTGAGTAGTAATAGTTTAGGGTTCCTTGTCTATAAAAGGAACTTCATAGTTTGTAATAGACAACTCATTCGAAACATAGAGTTTCGATTAATAAAAGATCCATAGAGGATCTAAGTGTTCTTAGTTATAACGACTTGTATTTACATTCCGCTAAAGAATACGAGTTGTAGAGATTTTCTATTAGTTTGCTTATGATTACATAGGCAACACTAACGATCTACGAGTGCTCAAGATCCGCCAAGGTGCATGCATTTTCAACAAGTGGTATCGAGCCTCGGAAAGTCTCTACGATCATCGAGAACCATATTTAACCTCACCCCATACAACCAAAACACATTCACCATGCAGGAACCGATGATGAATCCAAGTCACCAACAACAACATCAAGAACACCACCTCGTGCAACAACTTAGTCTCTCCAACAAGAATGGTAAGTTTCCTTATCTTAAAAGGAAGAGTATGATCTGTGGACAATGAAGATGCGAATGGATCTCCAATATTGATTGGAATCTTTGGGAGATTGTGAAGAAAGGAAACAATCAAGAAGACTATCCCGGATCTTGATGGTAAGTTTACCATTGCTCCTCCCAAAACTATTTGAAGAGATTCTAGGCGTGCAAAGAGAGCACAAAGTAAGAACCATCCTTCTTCAAGCCATTCACGAAGATCACTTGGGTGATTTTCACCACATGGATGATGCAAAGGACATATGGATGGTGCTTAAAGCAAGGTTCGAGTGGCAATGAAGAGTCCAGGAGAATGAGGAAGTCCATGCCGAGACAACACTTTCAAGAATTCAATATCTCGAGAAGAAGAAGGTATCCACAAGGATACGACGGGTTTCATAAGATTTTGAGTCACCTAAACCATTGAATGTAAAACGACAATGATGATTGCAATTCAAAGTTCCTACGATCTTTGCCTCCATCATGGTTACATGTAAGTATAGCTCTTAAGGCTAAAGGTGGGCTGGACATGCTCACTTTTGATGAGCTGTACAACAAACTCAAATCTCTTGAACCCGATGTCAGATCTCCCTACCGTGCATCCTCTTCTGGTCATACAGCATTTGTTGGGACATCTCACTCCAATATGATGATGCATGCTCCAAGTCCAACTTACTTACCATCATCATCTTACAATCGTCCCACTCCATCATGCCATCTAGCTAAAACTGGTAGTATATTGGAGGATGTTCTTCATTCATTTGTTGCTGATTATGATACTCAGCAGCATCTTGTCTATGAAGATTTTAATCAGTTGGACCCACTTGAAATGGAGGAGATGAAACTAAAATGGCAGGTGGTCATGCTTTCAGTAGATATCAAGAGGTTTGAGGAGAGGTCGGGAAGAAAGTTTGGCTTCAAGGGAAAGGATCCAGCTCGTTTTGACAGGAGAAAGGTCAAGTGTTTCTCTTGTCACCGGATGGGTCATTTCTCAAGGAATGCAAAGATAGGAAGAGTGGAGAGGAACTAACTACAATTCCTATCGGCGAGAATCAAAAGGAAGCTGGAACTTCAGACTCTTGTCACCTTGGATGAGCAGTCAACTGGGCTACACATGAACTCGTGAATGAGGAAGTCGCTAATACAAAGAAGCTTGATCAAGTAGATGTACTTGAGAAGATAGGCATGATCAATTTGCCTTGATGGGACTTTCTCGGTACACAACTATATATTTGGTTGTAGTGAAAGATACAATGAACTTAAAGAAGCTTATGATACATTGAAACCTAAATACAATGAATGCTATGTTGATAATGAAGCTTATAAACTTTCGTTAAAAACATTAGAAAGACAAAAGGTATGGTTTCAAAAGAATCGATAGCTTATGAAGAAAATATAAAGGGTTACAATTTGATCTAGATATTGCAAACATTAACTTAAAATGCATTGAAAAGGAAAAAGGCGATGCTATTCTTTGAGAACCTAGAGCTTAAAGAGAAACTAGTGAGGAAATAGCTAGACATAAACAATGGTTAATATCGGTGACAATCTAGCTAGAAATCTATAGTAGTCATCGGTGACCTCTGGAATAGGTTTAGGCTTTCAAAAGTATGTAGGATTGGAAGCTAGGAATGATGGGCGTAAATCTACACCGCAGCTTAGAACATTTTGTTAAAAAGGTGATTTGCATGTCGTCCACGGACCTATTAGAGGTGAATTCATGCCCACCGACCGTCCATTATCATTGACTTTGATGGATCACACCATCTGTATGGCAAAAGTCAAAAGACTTGCTGGACCCGATGCTTCATCTAATGACTTTGTCTCTTGCTCGACGGTGACAATTCATCGGATCAAGGGTCTACTTCTCATGCCACTGTGATTCAAGTGATAAGTCGACCTTCCCAAGCCCTCACCCAAGCCTCGCACTCCAAGTCTATCTACAAGCCTTCTAGGGTAGTCACGAGGAATCAACTTCCAAGCCTGTTTCCTCTGAAGACTTGTCCTTTAAATCTTTGCATAATAAGTCTCGTTAAAACAATTCCTTTAATGTTTACGGTTTAAGTACTTCTACATGTAATAGAACATCTTCTTTGTTGAATAAATCTTCCAAAAGGAAGACATGTTTTGTATGTGGAAGTAAACTTCACTTAATTAAGGATTGTGATTTCTATGAGCAAAGATTGGGTGTATGTGCTACTCAAAGAAACCTAGACCGGTGTGGACCAATGTTAAGAATATTCCTCCTTATGTCCCACAAGCAACTTATGCTGACTCTCCTTGGAGGAGATCAGCTGATAGACCTTATGTGCAACCTACTAGCCCATACTTTAAACATGGTTATTGGCCTGCATATGTTGACTCTGTGAATAATGGGAAAGGGTGTTGGGGTACTGCTGTCAAGTCCTCAGCAGGTTGTTCTTGGAAAAATAAGGGACCTAAATTTCAATGGAAACCCAAGAACAATGGTGGATCTTTCTCATCTGCTAGACCTATTGGAATGCTTAACCCTTAACTACAAAGTTTAAGGGGAGGCATAGGCCTCAGGGGAGGCATATGCCTCAGGGGAGGAATTTGTAGTAAACTTTGTGTATATTCTGTTTGCTAACACTAACTTACTAATAATAATATGTTTTTAGTCTGTTTTGTCTCTATTTTGTTCTTGTGTTTCTCTGAGTATGTTTTGCAGTATGCCCTGTTCAGTTCAAGTTCATCAAGTGTGGTCCTTTAGTAAATGTTCAAGTAAGCTTAAAGCTTGTTTCCTCTGAAGATAAAGTACTGAAGACAAGTTCTGAAGTTAAAATTGTTCATTCATTCATTCAAGTTACAGCTTACAGCTTACAATCAACTTCAATGCAACTACAAGAAAAGTACTATACATAATCTACTAAACCTACTCTAGCTCATATCATCTATTCCAACATCTGTTGGATATGCATGACCACGCAGATCTTCTGATCGAAATGCTGGATATGCGTTTGTGAGGTCTTGCATAACCACCCATTCGTTCTATCTCGATGGCTGGATATGCATGACCGGTACGACGAAGATGCTAAGGATCAAAATGGGAAGGATGGATTGATGCAAACGATGATGATGAAGATGACCACGCGTGTCCTTTGTGCTTCATCTACTTGGCTTCACCAAAAAGCAATCCATCCACCTTCCTTTAGCTCTTCCCTTATACGATGTGTGAAGATGCACCAAAACATGGCGCGGTGTAGAGCAAGCACCACCTCCCTTCGCCACGAGGCCTTTGTTGAGGTTGAGGTCTTTGGAGGTTGGGAGTAAGTTATCTCGATGGTGGGTTCCTCCGAGTCATCGAGAAGACTCACTTGGATCCACTACACTATCATCTTCAGAAGAAGGGAGAAATGGGGATGTCAAAGGACGAGGTTCAGGAGGACATGACCAAAACTGGAGGAAATCACTGGATGATGATGATGATGGAGAAGAGGTTGGGTTAACAACCTCTGGTGTAGTATTCATGGTTAATTTTGGTTGATTGGGTTTGTGTTGATTCTAGGGTTTGTGATGGTAATTGGGGGTAAAATTATGTGAGAGAAGTATGCATTGGGATGATTAAATAGACGAATGCAAGGGTTAATGGAATTTAATGCGAGTTAGCTGGCACAGTAATTCTAGAATCTTACCGAAGATATTTTAGTCTTGGGGTGGTTTCGGCCGAAGTATATTATTTCAGCAGATTGGCTATTTATTTCTGCTGAAGCGTTATTTTGTCGTTGGTCAAGTTGAAATACACGTAGGATATGGTCAACTAAAGTTCTCATACTGTTGACTATATTCTTGGTAACGATTACCATTCCTCTAATTGCATTTCTTCCACTTCAAAAGAAACAATTCCCTCTTCTCCTACATCCAAAAACTCTTCAGTTCGAAAATCATAACCCTAAAATCACATATCTCTCGTGGCTCTTCAATTCAAGAAAGATCACAATAAAGTTGCATTTCTGGGTAAAGCAAAGGGCGATGAATTGTATGAACCAATGGTGGAGTTCTGAAGCGGTCTAAGATTCACTATGCCCCAACACATTCCCCTAATGCGATTTATGAATCGTTGGTTAAACAATTTTGGGAATCATTGAAAACGAATCAAAGAGATTGTTGCTTTGATTGATGGAAGAGAGCACGTGGTGACGGAGGACATGATAAGGAGAAAGCTTAGTTTGGATGATGCTGATGGGGTTTATCACTCAAGTGCAGAGGAGATTCTCTCTAGGCTGAGAGCCATTGGGTATCAAGGTACAAGAACAAACATATGGTTGAAAAAGCATTTTTTCCCTATGTGGAGACTTTTAGTTCACACTTTGCTTCAAAGCATTAGCAACAACCGGGCGTGGGATCAATTTTTACGCAATTGGCTTGTGGTATTGTGTCTATCTCAAGGATAACTTATAATTTTTCTAAATTTATTTTTGATAATATGGTTGAAAATATAAATAGAAACAACATAAGTTTTAATGTACCCTAGATTCTTACAAATAATCATAGACACCTCTACCCAAGTCCAAGCCTTTAATCCCATAGGAGCTCTTTTCGACTAAACTATTTGCCTCTACAAGAACTCACTTTGAGGGGCACATGATCCGCTTGACAAGCAGACTATGTTGCCTCAAGGCAATGAGGTCACTGATGAGGAGAATGTTGCTAATATCCCACCTCTTCAAATGTTGCTATTGATGGCTATCCATCGCTAATATTGATGAGGTCCTCTTTACCGTTGAAGCATCTCATATTGCTCCCGACCATACTCCACCTGCACCATCACCCGCATCGAGTCCACCACCTACACAGCTTCAATTGATGAGTTTGAGTCGACTGAGCAGGATGACCACACCCGGTCCTCAAAGGAACCTTTGATGAAGTACCTCCTCATTTTGAGCATGACCATATTTCCACCGAAGGTCCAATGAAACTCCCATTACCACGATCAATCTGCTGGTGGAGCCGAGGACCCTATTACTCTTACATCTGTCTATGCTCTTGTTAACAGGTATGCAGCTGAGGTGACTGATATCAAAAAGGAGCTTACAGAGACCAAGTCTACTCTTGGTGATAAGATTGAGGAACTGCAGAATAAAGTTAAGGACCTAGAGGATCGACATGAAAAGAGTAGCAAAAGGAAGTTAGTCATTTCTTCTGATGAGGAGGATGAGGACTCTAAGCTTGCTTCTCTAAATATCTTAGTTGATGTGGCTCAAGAGATAGTTGTTCCGTCTTCAGTTGATGTTGAATCATCAAAAGATAGGGCACCAATTCAGTTCACTAGGAAGAGGAGACGATCTGATTTGGATAAGGGATCTGCGTTAGTCTCCAAGAAACCAAGTGTTGACAATACTACATCTGCTGAGGTTCAAATGGAGGACACTGCATCTGCTGAAACTGATATCCTTACCACACCTGTTGAAGATCTCTCTCAAAACGTTTCTACTAAAGTTCAAATTGGTGATTCTCCTCCAGCTGATGTTGTTCATGAGTCTACTAATAAAGAGAAAGGTGTAATGATTGAAGATGAGCTTGGTCCAGATCTAGTATCCGAACAAGAAAGGCAAGGACAAGAAAGGTGTTCTTTGAGTTTGCGATCGAGAAGAAAAGTGAAGAAGTGGCTAAACAAATTGCGGATCATTCTTCTTCCTGCTTTGCCTCCCGAGAGACGAAGAGAATTGGATGTTTTAGCTACTCGATGCTGCACGCACAATGGGATGCTCTTACTAAGCAAACCACTTCAAATCCTACACTTGCTCAAAGTATCTTAAGTTCGGACTTTGATAGTGAAAATTTTGTGGCTCGAATGATGGCGCTTGGAGAACAAAGGAAGCAAGAAGCAGCTGCGAGAAGGAAATCCCTTAGTACTGAAAAGAATAAGGCAAAGAGAGAGAGACCTCTTACTGAAGCCCAGAAGAAAACATAGATGAGGATTGCGGTGAAAAATCAAAGTTCTACGGTGCTTAACCGTGGTTTAACAATGAAGCAAGTCTTGGCTTTACCTGATGCAAGATTGTTTTACTTGTACAATATGATTATGAAGACTTCTTCTTCTGCTTTAACACCATCTTCCAGCTTGAAAAGAATTGTTGAAAATGAAGTTGCACCAAAGGCCAAAAGACCCAAGTTTGTTGAGATAGTGGATGATTTTGATGGTATTCCACCAAAGACGATCTCTCAAATGGTTTCTTCAAGCAACTTCAAGCCACTCCTTCGTCGACAAGGTCCCTTCACGAACCATCGGTTGTTTCCCGATGCACTAATTATGCCTCCTCTAACCCAAATGTGGCATCTGCCGCAAAAAGAAGGCACTTTGGTTGGGAAGATGTCTAGGTTACTCTGCGAACCTCATCGTTATATCTGCTGAAGCTTCTACGAAGTCACTAGCTCAACTGAAAAGGTCTCATTCTTGAACCAACCACCATTTCCTCTGAAGCACCTAATGCACAAGCTTCTGCTCCATCTATGGGATCTACTGATACAGAAGGAGGTGGTTCGATTAAAGAAGCTAAAACAACAACTGTCAAAGCTAAAAAGGCAAGAAAGGTGCTTGAAAGAATGCATACCCTTCGTGACGATGTCTCACCTAAATCCACATCTACTTCTTCAAGTCCTACTACATAAGTTAATGAAGAAACCAAAGATATTCCATCTTCGGAAATCTATGTACCTGGTAGAAGGAAGAAGAGGATGGCCAAGAGAAAACACACATCTCTAAGAAGATCTGTGAGAAAAGCGAGGACTCATGTATCGAAGAATAAGCCATCACCCAAGCATGTTCCTTTGTACCTAAAGGCTGATGTCTCAACCTTTAATAAAGAAGGATTTGCTACTGATTTTCCTGAGGGATATCAAAATGTGTTGGTCAAGTGGTCTCTGATAAATGATGAGATGAATGTCATTCATCGATTGGACAACACTACAATGGAGTTCACCTTTTTGAAGGAAATACTCCATTTGGTTGACAGGCGGATATACTTACTCCAGACACTCTCGCCACCAACCATTACTTCAATCTTTGCACCACAAGGTTCGGGATGTGCTTATTGGGAGATCTTCATGTCCCGATTAACTCTCAATCTCCCAATGGTAAAGGGCATTTCATTTGGAAGAACTCACATCGATGGCGGGTTGAGTCCTCGGATATTTTATCCCCACCTCGTGTGCATGTAGTTGAGACAAAGGTGGAATAACAATGCATGTTTGTTTGAAGAACTTATCCATTGTCCAAGAGACTTATGGAAAGGATGTTGTGTCGAAGTTGGAAATTCCTCCGGATCCAAAGTGGGAAATGAAAGACTAGACGCCGAATGACCGTTGGATTGATCAAGGCTCAACTTCGCAAGCTCGTCGCATCTTCATCATGAACGCGGTAATCTACATTGTATTTTGTACTATGTACAGTCTTTTGTGTTGTTTATTTTCTTTGTTTTGTTTGTTAGTTTCAGTTTTAAAAAAAAAAAAAAAAAAAAAAAAAAAAAAACTAACTTTCTCTTGCGGGTTTGTTGTATTTTGTTGATGGTTTTAACTCACCGTATATACCTTGTGTATATCAAAGAGTTGGCTAGTCCAAAGGGTACAACTTTGGTAAAGACACATCAAATTTGTTGATAAATTTGTAATGATTTGCTCAAAATCATAGGTTCATGAACCACCCATGCTTAATTGTCGAGAGTTGTATGGTCATCAATTCACCATGGTATATTCCTTGTTGGAATCCAAGAATTGGCTAGCCCACAAGTATATGGCTTGTGGTAAAGGCAAGCGAATCCATATTTGGTTATCAATTCACCAATTCTAAGAATTGACTAGTCCCGAGCAAACGGCTACGGTAAAGACACATCAAATCCGTTTATATAGTTGTTTGATTTGCTAATAAATTAGATGGTTATCAATGTACCATAGTTTTCGTGACTTAAACATTTGGCTACTCCAGTAGTGATGGCTATTGGTAAAGAGACATCAAATCCATTATTTTCAATGATTCGCCTCTCACGTGGTTAACACACCGGATGTGATGAGAATAGTTTGAAACCGATATGTATTGAGGCACATTATGTCTTTTGTTCTTTGCAAAGACACAGCGTTTCAAAGTTTGTTCATCATAGAGATGAGTTTATTATTGGTTCTATGCTCGATGTTTAAAAACAATCCTCTAGTATCTGCAGTCTCTAAGATCTATCAGGTTAGGAACCGGAACTTAACCAAGTCAAATTCCGCTTTAGGGAGGATTGTTGGGAATTATGCGATAGGATTTCTAATGTCAATTTTTCCGAAGGATTCTGCTGAAGTAGAGCGAATCATTGAAGAAGAGATTCTCAATGAAGAATAAAAGCCATGCCGTGTATCGCTAAAGAGTGGAAGTCGACTAGGATCGTGATAAGATCGCTTTATAAGCTCATTAGGATAACAATAACATATACATACGCAGACGGAATAATAAAGAACATCAATGTTATTGCTAAAGGTTTTCATTCACTAACACTAATCGACTAAACATCTCTACTATATTAAACACTAATCGACTAACTAATACCCTAGACGTTCTCCCCTAACGCCTGTACATACATACACCTTTGGTGTTCACATGTTGACACACACTAAATCTAATTCCCTGCCTTTCTTTATATACTAGAGAGTCTAGGGTTACAATTGACTACTAGGGACTAACTAATAATGTCTTCTTTAACAAGTAAGTCCCTTGTCTTTCTTTCTTCATCAATTGTCTTCATAAGTCCTTCATCTTTCATATTTTGTCATAATCAACTCAAATATAATTCCCAACAATTATAACCTTACCTAATTCTATTGGTGTAGCGGGTGAATCAAGTCTTTCTCCTAGAAATGGATCATCTTCTATAAACTTCAAAAGATTCTTATTTAAGGATCCATCTTGACCTAATAAACCCGGTTTAAACCCATAATGTTTCTTGTTATCAACCGTGAATGGGTGATGTAAGTGTGTAAGGTCATGGGTTATTCCTATATAAGCTTCCACTCTACATGGTTTAGAGTCTACTACCTTCATCACGCAACTACCTAGACTATTTATTTTGATGGGTCGATTGGGGCCTAATTCAATTCCTAGATTCGCATCTAAAGACGGAAAATTAGGTAAGGGTTTTGGTTGAGGCTCCGGTTCATCAAAATTAGGAACTTCCCTAGGACTAAGAGAGAGGTCATGACAACAAGCATCTAAACCTACATGCTCTAGTGGTGTTTGGTCCAAAGGTTCTATATCAATCGGGGTTCCTATAGTCTCTTCTACTTCTTCTGGGTAACTTATAGGCGGTGTGTGTTCCTCAAGTGATGGTAGGGCTTGTGGGCTTGGAGTTTCCACCTCATTCTCCATTATATCTAGATCATCTATGTATTCATTTGTTTTAGTATGATCTAACCCAAATACACTCCTAAACATCTCAAATCCTTCTTTGGCCATTTCAAACTTGGTCCGATTCATAAGAATTATTCTCAAAAACTTGACTACTATGTTCTATTTTCCTAAAGGATTCCTCACGCGTGTCATATGTTTTGGTGAAATCTATCCCACGCATGGAACTAGGTAGTTTAACTATAACCATCTTACAATCTTGATCGGATTTCGGTTCCATGTTCTTAAAATCTAGGTCTTTTTGTTCATGGTGCCTAAGGTTGGATAAATCCTCCTTATCTATTTCCTCAAGTTGTGATGTAGACAAGCCTATGATTTCATTCAACTGATGGTTTATTCTTAGGAGGATTTTCTCAAAATTTTCCATAGGGTCTCACTAAAAGGAGTTGATCCTAACAATGATTGTTGAATAGAAGCCACACAAGCACAAAAGTTATCAAATCATCTAACCTTACACCTGTCTCCTTTTGGATATCTCTAAGATCACTCACAAATTCGTCAGAACAATAAAAAGCAATCCAATCTGTGAAATTCAATTGTTCCTCATTTGTTAATGATTCAAATGCAACTTCACTTGCCATAGCGACAAATGAAAAGGGTTTTACGAACACAAACACAAAGAAGGGGGATAGACTACAAGGAAGCTAATGAAAATAGAAAAAAATCTTACTTGATAGGAATCAAGCAAGGGAACCTAAACGAGATAAAATCTAACTAGCTATTCTATTCCCCAGGCAATGTGCCAAAACTTGATACGCTGCATAACGCGCGCTCGGGGTCAAAAGAAACTTCCTTTCGTCGAACAAGTTTTTCAACACCCCAGGCGATGAACCTAATCATTGTAGTGTAGTATTGGGTAAGCCTCGGGTATTGATATCGCTATCTAAGGGAATAGGAATGCTAGTAAGAAGTGTACTACGCTAAGGTTGAGGTTGAGGAAGATTATTTTTTATCTTTTTTATACTTTTTTGAAAGCTAAGGGTAAAATCTCGGGGTTTGGATTTGGGGGGTGGTACTTCTACCAATTACTCTACTATCTAATTATCTAAACTACGGGTAGTCTTATGTCTATTGATGTGTGCTCGTATGATTATTACAAATGTGTTTTCCTAGATACTATTGCTCCCTAGTTATCTTTTATTGGTGGTTGAATTGTCACGTCCTTATTCTTAACACGTTGTGTTTTCTAAGGTCGTAGGGTATGATTTTATCCCTAACTCTTTGAGACTACCTTAAGGTTATCGCCTACGAAATCTCTAGGTTTCATAAACTAACTCTAAGGTTATCTTCGGATGTTTAGCCTAAAAATCTGCTAAGTGACTCATAAACTAAGGTTCGCAAAGATTACTCAAGCATTCAAACACAACGATGGCCTAGTGCACTCCTAAGCCAATTACAATTAAGATAAGAGACAACTAATCAATAATTAATAACTAGGTTTCATAGATCTAAGCAAACACACAAGAAATTTAGCCGGGCATGTTAAACATGCAAGCATACACACATTTAATCGAGACATAATTAAATCAAGGGAATAAAACACTTATCTTGATGTAAAATAGGGTTTGGGAACCCTACAATACTGTCTAAATCGGACTACAATCATTTTAGGTTTTTTACTCCACAAGTCTACCTCCCAAAACTCTGAAAATTCGATTTCTATATATAGTTTTACAACTACGACGGCGTCGCCTTATAGGTGGGACGCCGTCAGATCGCCGTCATTAGGGTTTCATCTTGGCCAAGTCATCGTTGTGACGGCATCACGTTGTAGTTGTGGCGCCGCCTTCAAAGATGACATCGTCTCGAATCGGATGTAGGCCGCTTGAGATGCAAAGTCTTCGTTCGTCCTTCCTCTTCAAAGCCCGACGTCGGTGTAAATTAGCAAAACTCCACCGAGTCGTCACAAATTTAATTACGATAAAGGGACGGTCCGCCTCTCGATTGTGACGTCGTCGGTGCAATTCCAGCAGACTTGAGTGTCTTCGATCTTGACTTAGCCATTTTCTTCATATATTCACCCTTTTCGTCCAAATATGCATCATTCCAAGGATTTTGCTTCCAAGAGACCTAAAAAGTGAAAAGGGACGAAATTAAGTAGTAAAGTATATAAACGTGGGCGATTAAGGGCTTAAATGACCCTTTAAAAACGTACATTTTAAATCCTTATCAGAAGCCTACAAGAAAAAGGTTTAGTAATTATTGGAAGCCTACAGGGAGAAAATTTAGTAATGTGGGTTATCAATGGAAACCTACTGGTCGTAAATTCAAAGTTAATGAGTTTTGCCCTAAATTATCTAGATCAATGCCCATTAAGAAATGGAAGCTCACTGGTAGAATCGTACCTTTAAGAAGTGAACATACTTTAAATAGGTCCACTACCACTACTAGTGTTGCTTCCATCACTAATGATATCATTGCTTCTAGCAATTTTGTAGGTATACCAATTACTTGTACTAACCAATCGGAACCCATTCTCTCATGGGGATCCAAAGCTTCCAGTTATCCAGTCTTGTCTATTTTCAAATGTAGGTCGTTCAAATAGTCCGTTGGTATTTGGATTCAGTCTGCTCAAAACATATGATTAGAGACCGCTCATGACTCAAGACCATCGTGAATAAGTTCATCGGGACTGTTAGATTTGGAAACGACCACTTTAGGGCAATTATGGGTTATGGAGATTATGTATTTGGCGATAGTGTAATCTCTCGGGTATAATATGTAGAAGGTATTGGTCATAATTTTTTCCCTGTTGGTCAATTCTACGATTCTGATCTTGAAGTGGCTTTCAGAAAACACTCTTGCTTCGTTAGAGCATTAGATGGTGTTGAGCTTTTAAAGGGAGCTCGTGGCACTAATTTGTACACCATCTCTATCGAAGACATGATGAAGTCTTCTCCAATTTGCTTGTTGTCAAAGGCATCTAAAACAAAGTCATGGTTATGGCACCGTCGTCTCAATCACTTGAACTTTGGTACCATCAATGATCTTTCTAGAAAGGACCTCGTAAGAGGCTTGCCCCGGTTGAAATATGAAAAATATCATCTCTGTTCTGCATGCCAATTGGGAAAAAGCAAGAAATATGCCCACAAAAACAAACCTGCCAATTCAATTATGGAAGTTCTTCATACCCTTCACATGGATTTGTGGAGACCCATGAGAGTTTAAAGTATTAATGGGAAGAAATATGTGCTAGTCGTTGTTGATGACTACTCTCGATTTACTGGGGTTAAGTTTTTGAGGTCAAAGGATGAAACTCCAGATGTCATCATAAAACTTATTAAATAGTTGCAGGTTAGGCTTAACAAAACTGTTAGAATCATTCGAACAGACAATGGAACTGAATTTGTAAACAAAGAACTAAGTCAGTTTTATGAAAGTATTGGAATCAATAATCAAAGAAGTTTTCTACGCACTCCTCAACAGAACGGTGTAGTTGAAAGACAAAATCGAACTCTTGTAGAAGCTGCAAGAACTATGCTTATATTTTCAAAGGCTCCAATGTTTCTCTGGGTGGAAGCCATTGCCACTGCATGTTACACCCAAAACCGTTCCCTAATACATACAACTCATGGAAAAACTCCATACAAACTAGTTCATGACAGAAAACCAGATATTTCTTTTCTTCGCGTGTTCAGAGCCTTGTGTTATCCAACGAATGATGGTCAAGATTTAGGAAAGTTAAAATCTAAGGCGGATATTGAATTTTTCGTTGGTTATGCACTGAATCGGAAGGGTTACCGAATCTACAAAAAAAGAACCTGAGACATTATGGAAACTATTCACGTTATGTTTGATGAGCTGACTGAGCAAATGGATCCTGGACCATCCAGTTCTGGACCCGCATCTCAACTTTTATCAAATATTCCCATTAGTTCTTCTCTTGTGCAGAATCCCTCTCTTGCAGTTCCTTATGTACCTCCATCAGAAGAAGATTTAAAGAAGTTGTTTGATCCAATGTTTGATGAATACTATGAACCTCAAGCTAATGATAATTTTGCACCACCAACTGCCGCTACTCCTATTCCAACCTATACAGATGGTCCATCTGTTTCAATGTCTTTATCTCAAGAAGCGCCAATTGCTGATCACTCATCATCATCTTCGAATCCTCAATCTTCTGCTGTACATCATGGAAATGTAGCTGCTAATTCAGTTGGAGATAACCCTTTTGCTACTCCCAAAGATGCTCCATTTGTAAACATATTTGCCCCCGAACCCACACCTGAAATATCTTCACTAGGGGATCCGAACTCTGCTACATCAGTTCCTCAACTTCAACCGCACGAATATCTCAGAAAATGGACACATGATCATCCATTGGATAATATCATTGGGAATCCTTCTTTTCCAGTATCAACAAGAAGACAACTTGCCACAGATGCCTTATGGTGCTTCTTCAACTCTGTATTATCAAAGATTGAACCTAAAGATGTCAAGGCTGCAATGTCTTAAGACTGCTGGTTTAATGCCATGCAAGAAGAAATTCATGAGTTTGATTGTTTTGATGTATGGGTGTTAGTGCTTGCTCCAGACTGTGCTATGGTCATTGCTCTTAAGTGGATCTTCAAAGTGAATCTTGATGAGTACGGTGATGTTATGAAAAATAAGGCAAGGCTTGTGGCCAAAGGATATCGACAAGAGGAGGGTATTGACTTTGAGGAATCATTTGCTCTGGTTGCACGAATTGAGGCTATCAGAATCTTCCTGGCGAATGCTGCTAGCAAGAACATGGTGGTTCATCAGATGGATGTAAAGACTGCTTTTCTTAATGGAGATGTTAAAAAAGTGGTTTATGTAAGTCAACCCGAAGGTTTTGTGGATCCTGAGCATCCTACCCATATCTATCGCTTGAAGAAGGCTCTTTATGGCTTGAAGCAAGCTCCCATGGCATGTACGATACGTTGTCAAAGTTCCTTTTGGAAAATAGATTCTACAAAGGAGTAGTTGATCTTACATTGTTCACCAGAAAGTTAGGCAAACACTTAATTCATGTTCAAATCTATGTTGATGATATTATATTTGCCTTGACTGACCCTAATGAATGTGACCGATTTTCAAAAGAGATGGGCTCTAAATTTCAAATGTCTATGATGGGACAAATTTCATTTTTCTTGGGATTACAAATTTCACAAAGTCCCTAAGGCATTTTTATTAATCAATCTAAATATGCAAATGAAATTTTAAAGAAATTTGGATTTGATTCTTGTGACCCTGTTGACACTCCCATGGTGGAACGAACAAAGCTGGTTGAGGACCACTCAGGGATCTAGGTTGATCAAACGAAATATCATAGCATGATCGGATCCTTGATGTACCTCACAGCCAGCAGACGTGATATTCTGTTTGATGTATGCATGTGTGCTCGTTACTAGGCTAAGCCTACCAAAAGGTACCTTGAAGCGATTAAACGGGTCTTTCGGTACCTCTAAGGAACCATTAACATGGGACTTTGGTATCCGAAGGACACCGGTATGTCACTAACAACCGATGCGAGATGTCGACCATGCGGGTGTCAAGATACACGTCGAAGCACGCCAGAGGTGCTCGGTTTTGGGTGATAAGCTAGTGAGTGGTCTTGAAAGAAACAAATGAGTACTTCTATATCCTCTATAGAGGTGAATACATAGCCATGCCATCTTGTTGTGCTCAAATCTTATGGATAAGATCCCAATTATCTGACTAGGCTTTGTATTCAACAAAATCCCTCTGTATTGTGATAACAAAAGTGCAATTGCTCTCTGCTGCAACAATGTCCAACACTCAAGAGCAAAGCACATTGACATTCGATATCACTTCATCAGGGAACAAGTAGAGAAAGTTGTGGTTGCATGGACGGACCCACTTGGGAGCCAAGTGTGGCACGGGCCACACCCAATTTTGAGTCACGAAGTGTAATTTGTTCACAAAAAGTGAAGTTTTTCAATACGTGCAACCCCCAATAATATTTTTTGCTACTTTATTTCTTTATAGTGGAACTTGAGTTTAACACAAAATACTTTATGGTAAATGATAACGCTACACGCGTCGTTCGGGGTCAAGGAAACTTCCTTTTCTTCGAGCAAGTTTTATAACACCCTAGGCAGTGAACCTAATCGTTGTAGTGTAGTAATTAGGGTAAGCCACGGGTATTGATATCGTTCTCTAGGGGAATAGGAATGCTAGTAAGGAGTTACTACGCTAAGGTTAAGGTTGAGGAAGATTACTTTTTGTCTTTTTATGTTTTATGATATGGAAAGGTACGAATCTCGGGTATTGGATTTGGGAGCTTGGTATTTCTACCGATTACTCTACTATTATCTAATTATCTAAACTAAGGTTGTGGGAGTCTATGTCTAATTAATGTGTGCTCGTATGATAGTTTAAAGATGTGTTTACTTAGGTTGTATTACTCCTTAATTATCTCCTATTGATGGTTGAGTTGTCACGTCCTTATTCCTAGTTGCGTTGTATGTCTAAAGTTGTAGGGTATCGTTTCTCCCAACTCTTTGAACTTACCAAAGGGTCTCGCCTACAAACCCACTAGGGATGATAAACTCCTACCTAAGGCGCTCTTTAGATGGTTTAGCCTACAACTACTCGGTAATTATATTCTAAGGTTCACAAAGATGAATCAAGCATTAAGTACACAACGAATGACCTATCGCATTACTAGATCATTAATCAACTAAGATAAGAAACAACCAATCAATATTCAATAATTAAGTTTCATACTTCCTAAGCAAACACACAAATAAATTAGCGGAAATGGAGAACATGCAAGCATACACACAAATAATCAAAGACATAATTGAATTAATGAAGTAAAGACTTATCTTGATGTAAGATAGGGTTTAAAACCCTAAAATCTTGTACAAGACACCTTAGGTTCGGTTTTAGGTTTTACCCAAAAGACTCTCCACCAAAGACCGAAAAATTCGGATTCTATATATAAGATTACATATGCGACGGCGTCACCTTATGTTTCGTGGACGCCGTGTCGCCGCATTAGGGTTTCGTCTTGGCCACGTTAACCTTGCAACGGCGTCACCTTATGTCCGTGACGCCGTCTCTTGACTTCCGACGTCGTGCGGATTGCATCTAGGCCGTGCGAGTAGCGACGGCCTACTCTTTCACAACTAGACGTCGTCACTTGAAAATATGAGTTTTGAGTTCGAATCGTCACAAAATCTTGGGACGGCGCCGCCATTAGCACCGACGCCGCCTTCTAATTTCAAGAATCTGTGAGTGTCTCGATTTTGACTTTGGCCATTTCCTTCATATATTCGCCTTTTCGTCCAAATAAGTGCCATTCCAGATTTTGCCTTCAAGAGACCTAAAAGTGAAAAGGAACGATATTAAGCAATAACGGATACAAAAGTGATCAAATAAAGACTTAAACGACCCTCAAAATGGTACCTTTTAAAACCTTATCAAATATCCCTACACTTGTTATTTGCTTGTCCTCAAGCAAATGTGCTTTTAGCCAATTAATTTATAAGTTAAGGGTCATGAAGCATTAATTCAAAACGGTCCACAACACATATAAGCCCCAAAAAGTCATAACAAGCACGGAATTACATACTAGCACCTCACATGGGGTGTTTGGATACTCACATCTCTCTCGGGTGTATATATGAAATATAACAAATAGGAAATGGAAGATAAACACTCATTAACCGGTCCTAGTACATAGATTACCATAGGCTTGAGAATAGATCAAACCTCCATCGCTTTGGCGTAAGCACCTAGGAAAGACTATCAAAGAGGTCTTTAAAGGGTTGTAATGTTAGGCTTGCGGTAGGAAACAAAGGGTTTGGTGGGATAGGCTATTTAGTGGTGGCAAGTCAAAAATCTCTATGTTAAATGCATATGAAGAATGGCGTTGCTAAGCCAAGACTCGACACTCTAAACTCTAGATAATCAAATAAATAAACATAAATTTAAAGGATAGATGTAGGATGGTAGCCCGTATGTTTTTTTTTTTTTTTTTTTTTATACACTTTTACTCTACCATCCTCTCGATAACATCAAAATACTAGGGATTTATAGGCATATCCTACACTTTAGTTTTATTACTCTAACACTAATTTGACCCGAATTGAAAAGATCAAAACACTTGGGGTATATTATTACGCAAACAATGGAATTTGAATTTTAACGTTCCTTCCCGTCATTTCATAAACTTTAACTTTTCCCATGAATCCCAATCGTCCCAAAAGCTGTATACAAAGGATATGACTCGACTTAGCAACTTATGCAAGCAACTAGATAATTGAACTAAGGGTTTAGGGTGATAACAAACATTTGCACTAAAAGTGAGTGCATAAGGGGTAGGCTAAGGCGATTTGGGTGTATATTTGGGGGGGGGTGTAAACAATGTTTTCATTGATATTCGGAAAACCGAAACATCACGAGAACCACGAAAAGGATAGGCTCGAGGGGTTAACTAGGGTATCGTGTACTAAAGATGAGTACAACGCAAAGGGTGTGGGGAATTACTCAACCGATATGGAAGAAGTAATTATATTACAGTGTATCAAACAAGGGTTATCCTAATGCCTCTTATCATTTAGTTATTCCTAACTACACAAGTGTAGCCTCACTTGCGATCTCGGAATGCATCACAAAACAAGTTCTAGAATCTAATATACTACGGTTTACACTCTAAGCATTGAAGATGAATGCTTTAATTCCTACTAATCTAAGGGCGATCCTCACATTTTGGTGGAATTTGGGTGGTAAAGGGTTTTTGTGCTAGTCATGCAACTTCCTATCCATGAGACGCTTTTGTTAAGACTAATGGCCCACTCCTATATGTCATAAAAAATTTTAAATTTGGTGCCAAAATTACCTTAACCGACATTTTCTCATGGTTTATTACACAATCACAATTGGACAAAGCAAATAGTCAAGGATAAGCATAGTTTCAAAGTTCCGCTTTATTTTCCTCCCAACACTTAAACCGAACATTGTCCCCAATGTTCCCCGAAAGTATCAAAGTTATGATAAAAGAAGGTAATTAAAAATGAAAGAAACTAATACTCCCCGATTAGCTCGGTGGGATCCGTGTAAAGTGGTGGTTAAATCCTTTTCAAGAAGAATTATTATGAAAAGCTCCTTCCAATCTTATGTAATTTCTTCTTGACAAACTAAACCGCACACTTGAAGAAAACAAACGAAACCTTCGCGTAAAATCGGCGGTAATAATATATATAAGACTCGATTTAAACTAGGATATAATGCTTGTGGAATGGATGTTTACTGAATTTCTAAGAAAATTAAGACCGGAAAATTCCAAAAATTTATAAGTAGCTCGAAAACGAGAAAAAGTAACTGATGTTTTACTCCTTCCCGACGCCGTCGAGTTGCAATCTCGACGTCAGTTATCCCGACAAAAAGCGGTCTGCGATTTTCGGAAAATTTACATCTTTAGAATGGAAAAATTCTCGCAAAACATCCATTATGACTCGATACAAGCATTTGACTCGAACAAACAAACATAAATATCTTTTAGTTAATTGTTATTCTCATGTTTACGTTTCTTTTGAAAACGTGTGTAATCCTCCCTACACTTATCCCTTATGTAAAATACCTTTACATGCAATTAAGACGAGGTTAAAAACAAAATAAAGCATTTTTACAAATTTAAACATGAGGATAAACAATTAATAAAAGATATATGACACTAACAAGCAAACAATTAAGCACGGGTTGCCTCCCACGAAGCGCTTTTCTTTATTTAAGAGTCTTGTAGCTAGACTCGTAGTCGTGCTCCTACGTTTTCTCATTACCGCCCTCTTGACGGTTTCTAATAGGGGATTCCATGTTGTAGAAGTGCCCTAAAATGCGCTTCTCTAAGAGTTCATCCTCTCCCCAATCGGTCCTATATTCCAGTCCTAGGCTCAAGCAATCCTTATAGAATCCGAAAATCTTAGCCATAACATAATCAACACCTTTTTCCCTATCCTCATCATTCCTATAATAGACCGACAGTTTAAGTTCCTTTTCATCATTAGAGAGTGATGAAAACTTCTCAATCTTAAACGGCATTTGGTAAGCTATGTCATCGGTCTCATTCTTGAATCGCACTACTCCTAACGAGGGGTCATAGGTCATCCCGGTGCTTTCTATGAAAGGTTTTCCTAGAATAACATGGGATAAGCTGGGTCTATGGCGTGCTAATATCATCCACAATTATGAAGTCCGTAGGAAACGTGAAACTACCTACGTAAGCAGCAATCCCTTAATTCTTCCTAGAAAACGCAACTAACATTAGGATCATTGGGGTCTTGCCTAGTTGGAATAGGCTTCTTCAATATCCAATTGTAATAGGTGCTAGTCATTATGTTGATTGGGGATTTGCGATCAATGTAGGCTTTTGCCACAAAAGGTGTCCTATGACACATGGTATGTTAAGATTCCAAGGGTTCCCAAACTTGATTCGAGGACTTTTCCTAACATACATGTGACGGAGGTCACGCACTAAGTGAGGGTGGCGAGATAGTTCTTCTTCCGTTGGAAATTTGTTGAAATAGTCAATGTCTACTTCATCTACTTCCTCGGGTATTTCCTCATCCGCAAGTGTATAGTCCTCTTCGTCATTTGTTTCATTAGGTTCAACTAAGGCGATGGTATTGACGAATTGGACATGCTTAGTTAGCTTCCTTGGATCCTTAATCTCTATACCTGAAGGCTCGGGAGTTGAGATAGCACTAACCTTCTTATCACTATTAGTTATGGCTTTCAAAAGGTTGTCTATTTTCCTATCCATCTCAGCTTGTTGATGGTTAAAGCGGTCCGAGAGCTTAGCCATTTGGGTTTCTTGGGATGCAACTAGGTTTTGCAACATCCCTTCGATGTTTTGTTGGTTAGGACCATTAGGTGGGGCCATGAGAAATCATTAGAGGTGAATTCTTTGGTTTGTCCCAGTAGAAGTCGGGCTTGTTTTCCATGCTTCACGGGTTTCATTGAAATTCCTAGGTCCGGTGTTGTAGGAATCTTCCTCCTGCTCCATTAATACGCGAGGATGCGTAGTCAATGTAAGCGTGTTCGGGATCGGGTGCTAGTGTGCGTGTTATGAGGATCACAAAACGGCTCGCACGAGGAAGAAACTTTGTTCACATGGTGTGAAGACTTAGGATTTTCATAGGAACTCATGAGGAATTTAACTTGATCTTCAAGTTCGATCATCCTACGGTCGGGAGGAGGCAAGGAGATTGCCTTAATGGTTTTAGGCAGCTCACGGGGGTCATCCCAACTTTCGTTGTCATAGAGGGCGAGGTCCTCTATTATACCCCATGATTCTTCCGCGGTGAGATCACTAATTTTTCCACCGGCCGCTTGGTCAATGGATCGCTTAGTGGGAAGTTGACATGATCATAAAAGATTTGGACTTGGAGCCAAAGATCAATGTCGTGATGAGGACTTTATGAAGTAAGTCCTTGAATCGGGTCCATGCTTCATAGAGATTCACCTTGACGTTGTTGGAACATCAAGATGTCATTCCTAAGCTTAGTGGTTCTCCCGGTGGGAAAAATTGAGCAAGGAAGCGAAGTAAGATCATCCCAACTTGAGATGGAGCCGGAAGTCGCTCAAGCCAATTACTAGCTTGGTCCCCCAGAGAGAATTGGAAGAGACGCAGCGCGTGGTCTCCCAGTAGTAGCATCAAGGTCGATGTAATCGATAATTTTGAGGAAATCCTCGAGATGTCGATTTGGATCTTCGAACGAAGTCCATGGAATGCACATCCGCTTTGCACCAACCGGATGGTGTCGGATCGCAGGCCGTAGTTTGGGCTTGGTCGGGAAGCTCAATGGTGTTCCTATAGCCTAGGTGGCTTGGTCTCGAATACTCACCAAGAGTACGGGCTCTTGGCGGGTCATTTGGTGGTGGGTTGATGAGTGGTGGTTGGTTATCACCTTCCATGATGAAAAGTGATGGGGTCACGAACAAAATTCACGAAGAAGGGGATAGACTAAGAGAAGGCTAAAATGAGAAAAATTTACTTGATATGAATCAAGCAAAGAACCTAAACGAGGTGGACTACTAACTAGCTATTCTATTCCCGGCGTGCGCCTAAAACTTGATAACGCCACACGCGTCGTTCGGGGTCAAGGAAACTTCCTTTCTTCGATCAAGTTTTATAACACCCTAGGCGATGAACCTAATCGTTGTAGTGTAGTAATTAGGGTAAGCCACGGTATTGATATCGTTCTCTGGGGAATAGGAATGCTAGTAAGGAGTTACTACGCTAAGGTTAAGGTTGAGGAAGATTATTTTTTCTTTTATGTTTTATGAAATGGAAAGGTACGAATCTCGGTATTGGATTTGGGGGTTGGTATTTCACCGATTACTCTACTATTATCTAATTATCTAAACTAAGGTTGTGGGAGTCTATGTCTAATTAATGTGTGCTCGTATGATAGTTTAAAGATGTGTTTACTTAGGTTGTATTACTCCTTAATTATCTCCTATTGATGGTTGAGTTGTTACGTCCTTATTCCTAGTTGCGTTGTGTGTCTAAATTTGTAGGGTATGCGTTTCTCCCTAACTCTTTGAACTTACCAATGGGTCTCATCTACAAACCCACTAGGGATGATAAACTCCTACTCTAAGGCGCTCTTTGGATGGTTTAGCCTACAACTACTCAGGTAATTATATTCTAAGGTTCACAAAGATGAATCAAGCATTAAGTACACAACGAATGACCTATCGTATTACTAGATCATTAATCAACTAAGATAAGAAACAACCAATCAATATTCAATAATAAAGTTTCATACTTCCTAAGCAAACACACAAATAAATTAGTCGGACATGGAGAACATGCAAGCATACACACAAATAATCAAAGACATAATTGAATTAATGAAGTAAAGACTTATCTTGATGTAAGATAGGGTTTAAAACCCTAAAATATCAGTACAAGACACCTTAGGTTCGGTTTTAGGTTTTACTCCAAAAGACTCTCCACCAAAGACCTAAAAATTCGGATTCTATATATAAGATTACATATGCGACGGCGTCACCTTATGTTTCATGTCGCCGTCATTAGGGTTTCGTCTTGGCCACGTTAACCTTGCGACGGCGTCACCTTATGTCCATGACGCCGTCCTCTTCAACCGACGTCGTCTCGATTGCATCTAGGTCATGCGAGTAGCGACGGCCTACTCTTTCACAACTAGACGTCGTCACTTGAAAATACGAGTTTTGAGTTCGAATCGTCACAAAAATCTTGGGACGGCATCGCCATTAGCACCGACGCCGCCGCCTTCTAATTTCAAAGAATCTGTGAGTGTCTCGATTTTGACTTTGGCCATTTCCTTCATATATTCGCGCCTTTTCGTCCAAATAAGTGCCATTCCAGATTTTGCCTTCAAGGAACCTAAAAGTGAAAAGGAACGATATTAAGCAATAACGGATACAAAGTGATCAAATAAGGACTTAAACGACCCTCAAAATGGTACCTTTTAAAACCTTATCAGTAAAAAAATTAGTACTTATGATAGAAACAAGTTCTGCAAGAACCCTTGTGAAAAAAATTATGCAACACCCATTTCAAAATCCTGGGTCCGCCCCTGTGTGGTTGAATTGTACTTCGTGAGGATTGAATATCAGCTAGCAGACATCTTTACAAAATCTCTTCCTAGAGATCGTTTTGAGTTAATCTTCCTACGACTTGGCTTGAAAAGTCTTCAACCGGAAACACTCAAACGTCTTCAGGAGGAAGAAGATGAGTAAAGGTGCTTTCTTCAATTATTATTTGTATATATTTTATCAAAAAGCAAAATACAAAATTATAAAACCAACAAAAAGAAAATAGAAAAATAAAAAATTCTCAAAAATCCATAAAAATCTGAAAATTTTGAAAAATTCCAAAAATATTGTTTTCTCTTGTCATGTCTTCTGGTTTCGATAACATCTACGGACTTAGAAATATCATTCAATAATAGCACGGGTCTTTAGATGAAGTTCGAATGTAGGTATAAATATTCTTTTCAAAAGATGCTTAATATATATATATATATATATATATATATATATATATATATATATATATATATATATATATATATATATATATATATATATAGAGTCCAGTTCTAGAAAAGTATAATTTGATAGAAAGTGAGAAAAAAAGTTACGGGTAGATTAGAACACAATTGAAACTTTAAGGTAGAAAATGAGAAAAATAACAAAAGTTAAAGGGGGCGTCATTTAATCAGATATAACACACATATAAACACAGCCAACTACATCACAAAACCAGAGTTTCCTCCCACTCGCCATCTACATCGCCACCACCACACCGCCACCAATCACTACCGCACCACAACACCATCAACAATCATCATCTCCACCGTCATCATTGCCGTCATCATCTCCACTATCCAAAACCCTAACTACACACATACACACACACTCTGATCAAACACACATACAATTTGATCAAGAAGACAAACAAACTTATCAAACACATAATCGATCAAACACACAAAGTTGGATTAAGGCATCTGTGGAATCACGCAGTTAAGGCATCAATTTTTTCTACATATTGTCATGTTTTCTACAGATATGGAACAAATTTGATGAAAAAATGCATGAAAAATGTGTTTATTAAAGCTGCACACCATGTGTTTGATAAAATGTCTGAGTAAGATTATATAACTTAGATGTACTAATTTGCAGCAAATATGTTTAATATTGAATGATATGACATCTTAGAGCATATGTGTGTATATTTACAGCTTCAGAATTAAAAGTTAGGGCTTCATATTGTATTAGTGCATCTGTGTTTGTGGTTGTTGCATCTGTATTAGTGCATCTGTATTTGTGTTTGATGTATTAGTGCATTTGTGTGTATATTTGCAGCATTAGAATTACAATTTAGGGCATCAGATTGTAATAGTGCATCTGTGTTTGTGGTTATGGTTGCTGCATCAGGTTAATTTTTTGTATGTTTAGTGCATTTACATACCCTAACTTAGTATTTTTGTAACTATGTGTAAAATTAGGGCATTTTTGTAGATTTATAATGATGTAATGATTTTCGAAGTTTTAACAAAAAAAATTCATCAAAATATGCGTTTATTAAAATTGCTCACAAAGTGTTTGATAAAATGTCTAAATAAACTTTTATGAAATGTGATGCACTAATTTAAAGAATATGTGTTTATGACCGATTGATATGACATATAAGGGCATCTGCAATTATATTTGAAACTTGAGATTACAAGTTAGGGTATCAGATTGTATTAATGCATCTGTGATTGTGGTTGTTGATCAAGTTGAATGTTTATATGTTTAGTGCATCGTTGGACATATTAGAGCATCATTGAGTATGGTTAGGGCATCAATGATTATGGTTGGTGCATTGCTAGACATATTAAGACATCATTGTGTGTGTTTAGTGTATCAGTTTGTTAGCTTTGTGCATCGTTGGTCATAGTAGGGCCTTCATTTGTAATTTTGTTTATTTAGTGCATCGTTGGAAATATTTGGGCATCTGTTTGTATGTTTTGTGCATCGAACAGGTGGAAATTAGTGCATTCATTTTCCCTTACAGTTCTTCAGTTAGTAATCATACCATTTTGGCATCTACAGGTAAAAAACTCAGTTGTTGGAGCACCATGTGGTGTGATGGATCAAATGGTTTCTGCATGTGGTTTGAACCATACTTCATTATTAGTTGTCATCCTGTGATGGGCCCTGAAGATATAACCCACTTTAATCAAATTCTTGAGGTATTTTCATTTTTTTTTACATAAATGTAACTTAGTGGTATATAAAATTCTCATTTTTGGGTTATAAAGTGACTCAAATGGTAAACATCTCCTACTGATATTTGTACATAGTATTTCATGCAAAAAATGCCACATTATGATATTTGTACTAATTGTATGCCTTTTGTATTCATGTTATATATATGTAAAGTGTAATTTGCCTCTTATTCTTTTATTTATGTATTACACACAATGATCATTAGTTGTTTCCTTTGACAGGTGAGTACATCTGTAGGTGCACTATGTAAGGCAATCTTATTTATGTTTTCTTATACTATAAATAAAGTTTATGTTGTTTTTTCTTCTATTTCTTGTTTACATGGTCATGCGTTCTTGAATGAGTTCAACACTTAATATGGTACATTATTCATTTGTTGTATTAGAGGTGGAAATGAGGAATTTTGGTACGGGTCAAAATGACGAATTTTTTTTACGAGCCAGGCTGACCTTGAAAACTTGTGTAACTAAGTGAAATATACCCCCATTTGACCAAAATCCATTTTGACCCATATAAAATGACACTCTTGAACAAAATCCTTTTTTGAGCAATGTACATTCCATCAACGATTCCCTAATAGCTAAAGATGTTGAAAATGAATATGTATAATGTCATTGTTTCATTTTAGTTTACTCTTTTCTGTTATTGATGTTTGCATTGGTATAAAGCTTAGGTTTAAATCATTAATTCTTTAGTTTCCACTTGTAGGTTAGTAGAAAGTCAATGATTATGATTAGTGCAATGTTAGATTTAGTGCATCTATTTTCATGTTTAGTGCATCTATTTGCATGACTAGTGCATCCATTTTTCATGTTTAGAGCATCTATTTCCACTTGCAGGTTAATGTATATGTTAAATGATAAAATTCTTGATAAGCTTCATGGTCCCGATGGTCAACTTCCACGAGGTTGCGGATTTACCCCAACCTAATTGAAACATTCAGTTCTCAAAAATCGCACCACAACCGCTTTGTCAAACCAAAAGTGGTGCATAGCGCCTCGATCCGCAATCATCATTATGTCGGCCATGTAAGTTATTGTCTTCCTACCTTACTGGACTATGCATTTGTTGTGGTATGGATTTAATCATTCACACCATTGTACTTTCAGATATGGAAGCTACTAGGTTGGCTGAAGAAGCCCTTCAAGAAGTTTTTTAGGGTGTAATTTGTCAGTTTCAAAGGTACCCAATGTCACGAACACACAATTTTCATTGATTATGGATCACTTCGAGATGTTAGCTCCAATCAATCAATTGTTGAATGTAGCTTAGGATGACGGGTTTGAAAGTCGCCTAGAGCCCAAATGGTGGTTGTGTTGCCGTATATTTATGGCACAAAAGTTAGTTGCTCGTAATGCTCTCACTACTCTAAAAGATAAAGAAATCGTCAAAGCCAAAGAGAAGGATAGTGTTGGAATCACTCCTAAACTATATTTCAAGTATTAGTGATTCATATGTAATATTTAGCTTAATATGGCTTTTATGTTAGTAATCATGCCAAGGCTTATGTAGAAAGCCCATGAGCCTTGGCCCAAGCCCATAAGAAGGGAAGGAGTCTAGAAGTGTTGCCCTAGCTCCTTGCCCTATAAATACCTCTTGTAAACCCACACTTGAGGGTTGGTTGTTCAATTCACATCTTCAACTTTACGCATAACCTTTCACATTATTATACGTGTGTGTGTGTGTGTGTTGTTCATCCGATCATCTCTTCTCTATTTCTTCTATTGATGCTTGTATTACTAATATGGTGACCTAACAGTGGTATCATTCGCCAAATAGTTGGGTGAACATCTTTTGTTTTTGAAGTTAGTTTTGTGGTCTTACGCATAAAATCGTTTCTTACTTTGGCACGCTTAAAAACTTATTTTTTACACTTTTTAATCCAAGATTCTTGTACTTTCAACGTTTTTAGGTGTTAAAATATCTGTTTTTGGCAAAAAGTTTCAAACTTTACGCGTGGATCATTGTTTTTAAGCTTGGTTTTATACGTGTGATTACTTTTACGCATAACGTGTTTAGGAGTTTTGGATCATCAAGTTTCACACTTTTGTGTTATTTTGGTGATATTGAAGTTGTTTCATCACAAAAATCTGGTTTAGAAACATCTTTGGGCAGAAATCATTTTTGGTTGCTTTCTACGTGTAAGAAAACCCTAATCTTACGCGTAACTCATCCTTGGATCGATCTTCAGTTTTCGTGGTTTACTCAGTGTTTTCTTGCTTGCATAAGCCTGAAAACACTTCGACTTTGGTTATCTTTACATTTGTGATAGTGTAAAGGATTTTTGGGCAAAACCCTAATCTTACGCATAAGCTCAAACTTATGCGTAGAACTCTTTCCGCATAAGATTTTTCTTACGCTAAGCTCGCTTACGCATAAGCTAATCCAACGCCTAAGTTTTCTACGCTTAACTTTCCGTTTACGCATAACTTTAGTGTTTCTCAATTCTTACGCGTAAGCTAATCCTACGCGTAAATATCACTTTTACGCGTAAGTTTGGTGTTTTTACGCTTAAGTTTTCTTTGCCTAAACTCGGTTTCTACGCCTAAGGACACTTCATCAAAAACGTTTCATTCGACTACAAAGATCCATTTAACAACACAAGTTTTCAACATGTCTCAACCACCATACTCTAACTACTTTCCTTACATGTATAATCAACTACAACAACAATAACAACAACTAAGTCCACAACATCAACAATTCAATCAACAACAACAAATTTATCAACAACAATTTAATCAACAACATACTCCACAAATGGTTCAACCACCACCTAGTCTTCAAGTACAACCTTACACAAACTTTTACAATCAACATCCATCCAGGAGTACTATGAAGGAACCGTCATGGTTTGGCAAGATGTGTGAAGCCTTGAGTAGCCAACAATCAATTCATGAAGCTGGCTCACTTGATCGACCTCCAATGCTCACTCCCGGTAATTTTGATCAATGGGTGATAAGGTTCTTTAGGTTTTGTGATCTAAAGAAGCCACATGGAAAGTTCTTAAAGAAGGTCATCATGGAAGGTCCATTTCAGATGCCTACTATCATCACACCCGCAGATCCAGATGCCAATCCACCAAGAGATGATGTCACCAACATTGCAACTATCTCAGACCTCACTGTTGATGAACTTCTACACTTTGAAGCCGATGAACTAGCAATGCAATACATCCTTTTAGGATTACCCAATCCAATCCTTCGAAGTGTTGATGCTCAAAAGACTGCCAAAGCAATGTGGGAACATATTCATCTTCTCATGGAAGGCACAACTCTCAATCAAGAAGACATGGAATCCAAAATATACTTGGCTTATGAACACTTCATGATTGAACCAGGAGAGACATTAGAGTCATATCATCATCGCTTTTCAGACATCATCAATGATTTGGACAAACACAATATCAGTATGCCAAGAATTGCTGTCAACACTAGGTTCCTAAGTAGTCTTGGTACGGAATGGGAAAAGTATGACATTTTTCTCCGTCAAGCTAAGAACCTTCATCATGCATCTTACGGATTGTTGTACGACTACTTGAAGCCCCATCAAAAAGAAGTTGACAAAGAAAGGACTATCCGTGGACTCTCGGTTCCACCATCAATCCCAGACAATCAACAACTTGCTTTGTGGGCTCAAACCAACTTTCCTCCTCAACCCGCTTCTCAACCCACTCCACAACCAACTGCAACAATTACACCATATAACCCGACACAGCAACAATCTCAAGAAACTCAATTGGTTCCATACAACAACAACACTGATCAAGCACTTTACAGTGAATCAAATGAGGATACTGAAGCTTTTGATGCCTTGCAGCAAGGATTTGTCATGATTGCTAGAGCCTTCGACCGATATTCAAACAAATCCAACAATCTCATTCGTACTTCATCAAACACAAGGAATCAGGCTGTGGTTAAAAATGGACGAGTTGAAGTTCAGAATCGTGGTAATGTTCGTCAGATGGGTGGTGGTCAAGGGTTTAATGGTATGGGAAGGAATAACATGGGTGCTCCGCAAGAACAAAGGGCTCAAGGGGTTGAACAAGGGAATGCTCAGAATGGGGTTAATGGTCTTCGTTTTTATAATTGTAATGAAAAGGGCCATCTGGCTAATGCATGTCCTAAGCCGAGGACAAGAGGCAGTGCTTATTACAAAGAGGCTTTGCTCTTGGCTCTCAAGGATGAAGCTGGTGGAACTCTTACCAACAAGGAACATAGCTTTATGGCAGATGCAAATTCTGATGATGATATGGAGGACTTGCAGGCTAATGCAACAGAACTGTGATGTTGATGGCACACATGCAACCTCTTCACATGAGTGACACAGCCCAGTATAACATCGACGGCTTGTCTCGTGTACCGAACAAACTATACTCATTATCGACCGATATCTCCGCCAATTTCTCCATCCGACAAGAATCAGAATGTTCAACATGAGCCATCTACATCTCATTCCGATGATTATCAAATAGATCCCGTAGTTATATTTGACGATCAAGATAACCTTATGGTTAATATTGAGAATCAAGTTGACTCCGTGGTTATATTTGAGGATCTAAATAATGATCATGTTGAGACTCACGTTGAGCAAGATTAACTTTTGTCTAATAGAGAAATTGAGCTCCTGACCTTAATTAAAGACCAAGAATCTCGGTTGGAAATTTGCAAGAAATTAAAAGATAAAAATGCACTGTTAATTAGGGATAATGAATGCTTGATTAGACAAATCAACATTTTTAAAACTCAAGAAAAACGTGAAAAAGGTTTTGAAGTCGCTTTTTCTAAATCTCATCAAAATGAAAAATCCTTAGAACAACAGATACGTGATCTAGCCGCATCCAAGAATGCTTTGTTGTCTCAAATAGAACAACTTAAACATGAACATAAACAACAACTTAACGCTCTTACCTTGGAAACTCAAAAAGCCAAGGCTGAGTTGTTAACTTGTCAAAAATAGTTCTCTGAGTACAAAAAGCATTCCACTAAACGAATAGATGCCTATCTTGAGGAAATTGTCGACTTACAACACAAAATCAAAGAGTTTTGAACTGTTGTTTATAAACATGGTGAATCAATCACAACGATTCAAAATTTTACTTTCAAACCAAATCCAAATGGATATGGACCGAATCTTGCGATTACAAACCTAAGTTTTCAAACGAGCATTCAAACAAAATCAAGTTTACAAAGCAAGAACATAGAATTGATGATTCAATTATGACCGTTGTTGAATATAATCGCATGGAGGAGTTAGATGCGATGACGAGAGTCGGTCAAAAATGGAAAATGTCGTTTATAAAAAACCATTTAACTATTCAAAAGCCGTAAATTTTTTCGAGCAAAAAGATACTTCTAATACACCTTGGGTTATCACACCAACTCCTAATGTTAGTCCCCAACGCAATAGTGCACAAATTAACGGTCCTTTACCTTCACTTAGTGAAGTAAAAACAAAAGCCGAAAGTTGTCGAATTATCAAATACTTTGACACTTTCTTATCTGACATCAAAATTTTGGAACGTGAGATTGAATTTCATTCTGAAATAAAAGTTGAACATTTTCAATCGCCTCTAGCGCAAGAACAAAGAGATATTCTTTAGAAAAGAATTTTACCCCATGTCAAAAATTTGAAAACCTGTGCATAATATTGGGAAAGGGATTTTCACAGGGAGCTTGGATTAATGAAAACAGTTTTCGAGAAAACAGAAACATCGA
The DNA here is from genome assembly GCA_022545495.1 of Chrysanthemum lavandulifolium. Classification (NCBI taxonomy): domain Eukaryota; kingdom Viridiplantae; phylum Streptophyta; class Magnoliopsida; order Asterales; family Asteraceae; genus Chrysanthemum; species Chrysanthemum lavandulifolium. Next base: position 256,062,307 of record CM040245.1, read on the forward strand.
TTTCAAATACTAAACGTAAAATGAAATTGTTGAGAAAAGATGTTGATCGACTCTTGGAAGATGTTATCTGTGCTGATATCCATAATATTGTGTTGTTTCATACTATTGCTAATGCATCTGATTATATCTCTGCTGATACTGTTGATTCTGTTCAAATTGTTGAGAATACTGCTAATGTGCTTCAGATGGAGTCTTTAAAAGTTGAAAATGAACGATTTACAAACGAGCTTTCAAACGCAAAACGTCGTCTTCAATGGTGTCAAAAAGATATTCACAATCAACAACTTGCTTTTCAAAACAAAATCGCCCAGTTGCGTTCAAACACTTTTAATCCAAAACTTGAGCAACTGGATGATCAAAACGTGTCTGATAAGTGTCAAATCTCAAAATATGAACAAGAACTTGCAAAAGTTAAAAAGGAAAATGGTGTCATATCCGATTTACTCAAATGACTCGTGATGAAGCATCAAACGAACTTGATCATTATCTTGCACACACTAAAGAAGTCATGCACTTTGTTTGGAAATCTTCGCTCGTAAAATCAAGAATTGGTGCACATTATCATTAAGTTAAGAGAGATATTAGGAAAGTATGAACAAGTTCACCTAGCATCATTAAGAGGATTGCACTGTAACACTTAGCAAATGTGAACCCATAATGCCTACTGACAAACCACAAGATACTAATGTGTTTCCCTCTACTAAAACATGACTAGTTGCCTCTTTTCCCAACGTCCGCACTTCACAGCCTAAGAGCAATACAAGGAAGAATAGGAAGTTGCGACCTAAGAAAAGATCAATAAAGAATGCTGAATTAGAAGAACACCGTAGGACTTTGAATAAGAATCAAGTTGCACCCACTTTAGATATTGCGTCGACAAATGTAATGGAAAAGTGTTGTAACTAATGTCGAAACTTTAAGTACTTTTGATATTCATCAAAGCCTCTTGTATTATATGTCGTAAAAGTATGCTTTCGAGTGTCATGAAAATTTGTTGCTAAGGCTATCTTGTCTCGCTTACGGAATCCTAAGATACGAATACCTCTAGGCCCACTCATCGCTTCTAAGTCTCGTGCTTGGTAAACCGCCCTCCTTAGATTCTAAGAAACGCATTGATGTCCCTGTAGCTCCTATATCACCTCCAAGGAATGTAGTACCACCCAGTCCATTCACTAAGACTAAAGCAAAGACTAGTTGGAGATGGCAGAAATGGATACATAATACACTAGGATTTAAATGGATGCCTAAAATCATTGATGTGTGTATTTCAACTATAACTGCTTCGGAACCCTCTAACTCTTCGGGTTCCACATCTACTTCTATTCCATCTGTGTCGTCTGTGTAATGCAGGTGATATAGATCATCCTTTGATTGTTGATAGCGGATGTTCCCGACACATGACAGCAACCTCAAACTGTTATCAAACTTTGTTGCAAAGTTCATTGGCACTGCCGATTCGAATGATCACTTCAGCCTATCATGGGCTACGGAGATTACATCAATGGCAACATCAAAATTAGCATGGTTTATTATGTGGAAGGTCTCGGTCACAACCTCTTTTCGTTGGTAAATTCGTGATAGAGATTTGGAAGTTGCATTTAGGAGAAAACTTGTTTCATTCATGATCTACAAGGAAACGATCTTATGTCCGCACCCCAATTGAATTCTTTACACAATCTCTATGCAAGACATGATTGCTTCATTTCCCATCCGCTACTATCAAAGGCTTCATCTACAAAATCTTGGCTATGGCACCGCTGCCTCTCACATCTCGAACTTTCAAACAATAACCAACCTTGCTCGACACAAACTAGTTGAAGGTCTCCCGAGATTCCGGTATTCTAAAGATCACCTATGTTCAGCTTGTGATCAAGGGAAAAGCACTCGTGCTCATTTTCCTTCAAAGATGGAACACAGCTCTCAGCATGTGCTTCATCTTCTTCACATGGATTTGTGTGGCCCGATGCGCTTGCAGACAATTAATGGCAAATGCTACATCTTGGTAATTGTTGATGACTACTCAAGATGGACTTGGGTTTATTTTCTTTGAAGTAAAGATCAAGCTCCACAGATGATCATCACCTTCTCACGAAAATTCAAGTTCATCTCCGGAACACCATCGACAAATTCGAATGACAAAGGAACTGAATTTGTGAATCAAACTCTTCATGAATATTATGAGAAAGTGGGAATTGAGCATCAAACATCAATTGCACGCACCCCGAACAAAACGGAGTTGTTGAAAGACGAAACCATACGTTAGTGGAAGCGCGAACGATGTTAATCAATGCTAAAATTCCAGACACTTGTGGGTCAAGTCGTCTCAATTGCATGCTACACTCGTAATCGCTCAATGATTACTAAACGCCACAACAAAATACCTTTTGAGCTTATTCACAACCGAAAACCGAATATCAAACACTTTCATGTATTTGGATCCCTTTGCTACCGAATAATGATCGTGATGACTTTGGTAAGCTCAAAGCCAAAGTCGACATTGGAGTCTTTATTGATATTGTGAGAATTCTAAAGGTTACGGATCCGAATCGTCGTACAAAGCAAGTTATGGAAACGATTCATGCAAATTTCGATGAGCTTACGAAATGGCTTCGAGCATAACACTTGGAACCCGTCACAACCGCTTAAACTTCCTCTAACCCCATCATCACCGAACTAAGTCCCCAACTTACTCACAACAAATGGAAAGACTATTTGCTCCTCTGTCTGCTCGATATTGATGAATATGCTCTAGGTGTATCCAATGTTTCCGCGCTCAACCCGATCATATTCCAATACCGATACACTGCTACAACAACCTTTGTTGAAGAAGCACCACCATTGACTCTACAACAACAGTTGAACAAACTGCTTCAGCCGACGACCGAACCACCGATGATGTTCTAAACAATGAATTACCCCACCAAGATTTTGATCCAAATGCGTTCTTTAACCTGTTTGCTAATGAAACCGCAAGACCGATGTTGCGGAATCATCAACAAGCCATTTGAATCCTCCCAATCTGCATAATGTATATCAACATCAACCTTCCACTCATCGTTGGACGAAAGATCATCCTCTTGAGAATATTATTGGCAACCCGAATCAACCAACAGAACGAGACAACGTCTTCACACGACGGTGAACACCGCATTTATGCACTCACCGCTTGCCAATCTGAACCTAAAAACATTAAAGACGCAATAACCAAAGACAATTGGATTGAATCCATGCAAGAAGAACTCAATCAGTTTAAACGTCTTGAAGTATGGGAATTGGTTGAAAGACCAACAGGGATCTTCTTCATTGGTCTTAAATGGATTTGGAAAAACAAATTGGATGCTGAAGGGAATGTTATCAGAAATAAGTCACATCTGGTGGCTAAGGGTTATCGACAGGAAGAGGGTATTGACTTTGAAGAATCTTTTGCTCCGATTGCTCGTCTTGAGGCTGTTTGGATATTTCTCGATTTCGCGGCTCATTTAAACATCACGGTCTTCGGATGGACGCCAAACCGCTTAAATGGGAAACCGAAGAAACGGTTTATGTCACCACCCGGAAGGATTCGTTGATCCCGAGTTCTGAACCATGTCTAGAAACTAAACAAAGCTCAGTATGGTCTCAAACAAGCTCCTTGGGCGTGGTATGATAAGTTATCATCTTTCCTAATTGCCAATACTTTCACCAAAGGTTCGGTCGACCCTACACGCTTTATACAATATCACGGGGCACATATTTTAATCGTTCAAATTTATATGGATGACATCATTTTTGGGTCAACACATTTACAATACTCAAATGCTTTTACAAAATTAATGACAAAACATTTTGAAATGTCAATGATGGGTGAACTTACATTCTTTCTCTGATTGCAAGTTCATCAATCACCCGTGGTATTTTCTTGAGTCATCCAAATATGCCCTTGAAATTTTAAACAAATTTGGAATGAATACTGTGACACCTATGCCACCCAATGGCACATACCAAGAAGTTGGACGATTTGCATGGAAATTGATGGACCCTACCAAATAGCTAAGTATTATTTGGTCTCTCATGTATCTAACAAACCAAGAGACCGACATTGTCTTTGCCGATATCTTTGCTCCCGTTATCGATCGAGACCAACTGAAACCCACCTCTTAGAGGCTAAAAGAATCCTCCGATACATCAAGGGAACCATCAATTTGGGACTCGTATCCGAAGGATTCTTGTTTTGAACTAATAGCTTTTTCAGACCGATCACGCAGTCGCTTAGACTCTCGGAAAAGTACTTGAGAGCACTACAATTTCTTTGTGATAAACGGTGTCATGGCAATCGAAGAAGCAGATTGTACGTCACCGTCCTCAACCGAAGCGTAATATGTAGCCATGTCGTGTTGTGCTCAAGTCATTTGGATGAGAACACAACTCAAAGACTATGGTTACGTGTTTGATGAATCCCGATGTCTCGTGACAATCGGAGTGCTATTGCAATCTCGCAAGCAACTCGCTTTAACATTCAAATCAAAGCACATCGATCTTCGATATCATTTCATCAAGGACTAGGTGGAACAGGTCTTTGTTGAATTATACTTTGTGGGTGCAGAATACCAATTGGCGATCTTCTCACCAAAGCCTTAGCTCCTGCTAGGTTTAATGAGTTGGTCCACGGATTGGTATGCGATGTTTGACTCAAGAGGAACCGAATGAACTCTTAAAACATTCTTAAAACCAATCAAACACCAAAACCTCTTTTGTAAATATTTTTCGAAAACAAAATACAAAATTATAAAATCAGATAAAACAACAAAAATATTCTTCTATCTAAATTTATTCTAACATGGCAAGTACAATTCTTTCGTCAACACTCAAATCTTACAAAATTCAATATTTTTTCGATCAAGTGTTGAGGGGGAGAATGCAAATATTTTTCAGTTTCATAAAACCTTGTACTTGCATGTTATCTTATCCCGGTTGTTTCTTTTAATAATGGTGGTCACATTTATGGTTTACTGACACTCCTCGGACTAAAATTTATAAAATTTCATTATTTCTTAAGTCGAGGGGGAGTGTCGTCAAATTTCTTTCCAAATATCATTCGTTTGGTAACCAAAATGGAAGTTATGGACATTGGATGTAAATGGTAAAGGTGCAAGGACTAAATGTGTCAAATGATCAAAGTATTTTTATACAAAAATACCTCACCTAACTTTTTAAAAACACATTAACTCTTCACATTTATTTCACACCTAATAAAATCCTACGCCTAATAATCAATCTTCAAATCCGAGTTCTTGATCTTCAATTTGTAAGTGGTTTTATAATCTTAACATGTTTACAAACAATGGTTTTGATTCTTTCAGAATCCAACGGTTAAAGCGTGAGATTGAGTGATTCTTATGTTCTATGCGTAAGCTATGAACACATAATCAATTTATGTGTTTATGGGTAAAATGGTTGTGTCAAAACATTTGTTTAATCATATTAATACCATTTTATCATTTAATCTTACCCGGATACACGAATTGGATGATCTTTGAAAACTAGGGTTTATGCGTGGAATTGGGTATTTTCATATGTGAACGTTTCGCTAATTGGTTGCTTGCAAGATGTTGTTTACGAGTTTAATTGATCATATCTAGGCTCGTAATCAACCCAGTAACATTAATTGCTAGTCTATTAAGAATTAGGGTTTATGTTCTTGAAATTTGGGTATTTTTTATTAGCTTAGTGTTTGATGTTAAAACTTGGATAGAAAAACTCAATAGGCTTCCTAGACATCCCGTAATCATTTTGGTGCTATTCCTATGGCTAGATAACTTACACGTAAAAATTGAGCCTTAGGGTTTTAAGTCATACGCGTAAAAGTATGTTCTTCGCATAACTGCTTAATTGAGTATTCATGTTTGAACCGATAAAGATTGAATGTATCTGTTAAAGATTAGTGATATGATGAACTTATTTCGTGTTTCCTACGGGTGAAAATTCGTAATCAAGGTTACTTGCCATCTACGCATAAGGATCACCTTACGCGTAGCATGTTATGCGAAGAGAAATCTTACGCGTAACGCTTCTGCCGTAAGGTTCTACATTGGGGACCAGGCGTATCACGAGAAGGATATGCGTGTGAAGAACCCCACGCATAAGGTTGACTCTTACGAGTAAGCCTTACGCGTAAGGTTCCATATACGCTTACGCGTAAGCTACACGCATAAGGCCCTCTTTTCCTACGCGTAATATTTGTGACAATTCGTATTTTCAGGTCATTCTCAAAACATTACTCATGCTTCATTATTTATCATTTATCGTGAACTAGGTTTACGAGCATCAAATTCACGTAACCGTAATGGTTTAGCTGTGAATTCATGATCATATCATCGAGGTCATTTCATAAGACTAAGTTTAGTCTACATTTCATTAACATCATTGTCATCATATTAGTTCATGCATGATTTTGCATTTTTCATTAAACGTATAACTTTTATTAAATAAACGTTATCGCGTAACTAATTATTTTGAACAATTGATCCGTTACTTCCAAAAATTATCCTGATATATTTTTATACTCATATTAAGTTTATAAAATAATATTATGAGTTTACCCAGTGTTTTAAATTTATTTTGTAACTAAATTGTTGTATTTATATAATTACGACGTTTTTCCTAAATACGACACGATTATTATTATATCACTCAAATTTTGCAAGAAATGTATTTTTATAATTTTTATGACCTAAATATATTTTATCTTGACCCGTGAAAAGTTATTTTTATCTAATGCTACTCTAAATACTCAAATGTGTATTTAATTTACCACTTATCCTCAAATAACTTACATCTATTTATTACTTATATTTAATAAAAAAATATATATATATATTAATTAATTGCAAACACCACCCTTGTCGACACAAGGGTGAGTCACAACATTTGGAAATCAAATATCTAAAGTATACATACAACATATATTGTTTTTATACTCTAAACCAACACATAGATACATATTTCTTTTAGTGAGAAAAATCAAACACTCTCTTTTGTTTCATCTCATCCAACCGCCATATTAAAGGACAAGGAAGGATCATCCAAAATTTTACAAGACAAGTTTTATTCACTCTAGCATCACTCTTGATTAAGGTTGTGCAATAAAACCTTGGGTGATTAGGAAAACCCTTTGTCCTTAAACCTCATCATATTTCTTGTAAGCTTTCATATTCATGTTTTTATTTCACATTCATTATTATGGTCATATCATTTTATTTGAGAAACATGCAAGTTATGTGATGTTTATACCACTTTTTAAGGTTTTTAAGTGTTAAATACAAATAATCCATCCTATAATTAATCCTTGTTATATATTTGTTTTGGTGATGTCTAGGAACCCATGACACCCTAAGAAGGTGTATGGTAGGATTAGAATAGCTTGAGTTGTTTTGAATGGGTTAGAATAGGTTTGGCGCGAGAAAAACTCATTTCGACACGTTTTGAAAAGGGTCTGTCCTTATTTTAAAATTCTGGAAAATCCGACAGTAGGTAAAAATATTTGGCCTAGATATTTAGAAAATATACTTTAAAACGAAACCGTGGCCGCTTGAACGGATTAAAACGGAGTTATAACGAAGAAGTTATGAATTTTTCAATTTGGCGACGAAAAATATAAATTCTGGAAATTTCAGCAAACAATAGTTGTTTTGTACGAGTCAAAATGAAGCTTGGACGTTGTAAATTATGTCGACTTGTTAAAAATATGTTAGTATACTTTGATACGGTTAAGGATCTTTAAAACGAGAAAACGGATTTGTAACGACTAAATTATACACTTTTACAAAAGTTGCCGTAACTTTTATTATATAAGAAAAACTAACTTGATTTCTAATAGACAAGTTTTGCGGCAAAAACTAGTTACCAAGTTAAAGGTTGTTTTTAACATTGATTTAGAAATTTTCATAAAGTGAAGTCTTCTAGTAAAAGTGAAATCGCCAAGTATACTTTCCAAAATGTCCTATTGTTTGTTTAGCGGAGTTGTAATGAATTAATTACGGTCGCTCAAACTTTGCCGAAAAACCATCCTTAAGCTATATTCTGGACTAAAAGTACCATACTTAACCTCTAATTTTCTTTATGTTCGAGACCTCTTGAATGGAAACTCATGTACTAAAACTTTGAGATTATCATACGAGCTTCCCAAAACCGTTGAGTTTGTTTCCTAACGATCGACGTGCACCATTTTACGACTAGCTTTTAGAGGCCGCTTTTGTCATTTTCATGGATATTTTAATAACATTATTTTACGGCAAAAAGTCATAATTTCACAATAAATCACTAAATGATTATCGCCGGATATCATTTCAATGTAAATACATGTGAAGTAATTTAAAATGGTCAAGACGTTAAAAGATTATATTTTCATTTAAAAGGATTATTTTCAAAAATACATAAGTCGATAAATATCATCCAAATTGCATGCATAACATTACATCATGACTTATTACATATCATATCATTCATAATAGGTCGCTTTAGATTCGCTACATTTCAGCTTTATCCACTTTTGTCATCATAATCATTGCAACAGTGAGTTTTCATAGCCCGATTTATTCAAGTTTTTACTTATTTCAAACCTACGGGGGAGAATACATTGTACATCATTTTATTACGATGCCAAGTATATCAAATTCATTACATTGCTTAAGTTACCTCATTTCCAGCTAAATGTCCCCATTTCATGAACATGAACTGTTAATTTCATAGAAGCGTGAGTGAGTGGATAGATCTATCGAGGGTGACACCTCCATCCGGGTTGGCGGATTCCAACCGGACGGATGCATTTCATGTCATTATCATTATTTGAGTTGTTTGGCAAACACTCTGGGGCTAACATCACCGAGCTTCGTGTCATGGACTTATAGCAATTGTATCATTTTGTGACGACATTGTCATACATAATTTATACTTGTGGTAGTCGATTTAACATTTTCAACAACTCTATGAACTCACTCAACCTTTGTGTTGACACTTTTAGCAATGTATTTTCGTAACTAAGGCATTCACTTCATGGCATGCATGTGGACATATCATAGAGTCGCGGTGACGACGCTGTCTCACATAGGATTTATATACTTTAAAAACATCGTTTGACTTGTATCAAATTTATTTCCGCACATAGTAACTTTCATTTGGGACCTATCTTTGTAACTCGAATGTTTTTATTAAATCAAGCGATGTATTTTTCAAACGACACTTTAGGTCGCTCAATATAACTTGATTGTGATGCTATGACAATCAATCCCAGAATTCCATTCACGCAAAACAGTAATTTGGGGTGTGACAATATTTCTTACGCGTAAGTCAAGAACCTACGATAAGCATGCGCCACGCCGCATATCCACTCCTGCTTACGCATAAGCTTGCCATTTCTACGCCTAGGCTTAGTATTAACCTTAATTATGAATTGTTACGCGTGCAAACTTGTAAATAAATAAATCATAACGCCACGAAACCTATATGTCACCAATAAGCTTAAATGTTTAATAAGTTGTGAAAAATAAGTGAAAACATAAACTTTAAAACTTGAAGTTAATCGATTCACGAAACTTATCACGACGTCCTTAGACTATTGGACAAACAAGTGACATTGGACTCGTAACAATCATCGACATATCACATTCAATAAATAGACAATAAACTCAACTATTGACTAACATTATGTCTTTCGATATGTTGGTTCTTTTTGCTAAATATCTTTCAGATCACGACATGGACGCTCAAATTCAAAATGTGGAAGCACCAAACGTTCTCACTATGAATGACATCTTCCCAAATGGCTATCCGATGAAGATAGGAAAGAATAACCTCCGTGTTGATTTTGATACTCTCACCGCCGTAGTCTTCTTGTCTCGATTGTCAGAGACATTCTAAAGAATCACCCTTATCGTAACATGCTCACCAATTACGCTACGCTTTGAGATCTACATTCACCAATTTTGGCATACAATGCGAAGATCAAAGGACAAAATGTTGTGACGGTGACCTCAACGACAAACAAGTCACCATCACACCAAACAGACTTAAGGGTTGTTCTTCTCATTCCTATCATCGAACCAACCAATACAATGCCACACCAATCGAAGAGACTGCTCGCAATTCATGATCGACATTGGTTATGATGAAGCTTCAGGAATAATCACAAAGCATTCATACATGGATCTTAAGAATATTCCTCAGCCATGGAGAACTCTCTACATCATCATCACCAAATCTGTTTCTGGACGTGACAATGGCTATGAGCATCCCAAGCTCATGGAACTGCAGATCTTTTGGGCTTTGATAAACATGAAACACATTGAAGTTGAAGCTCTGATATGGGACGACATGATGTCCTTCCTCAAAAAGCTTGGCTCCAAAATCCCATATATCATATATACCAAATTGTTGATCCAAAGAGCTCTTAGGTATAATCCCGATATCCCCAAGAGACTCGATGACCCAAACAATCACTCCATGTTGTATGAGCCTACACTCACAGTCAGATTCAAGGAATCTACAACGAAGAAACAAGGTGCATTGTTGCCAGATCACCTTTTAACTGATGAGGTCAAACAACTTTATTCATACAAAAGGTATCTAGTAGTAGTTGAAGAAGGCAAAGTAGGTTGTCTTGATGAAAAGACCGCTGGTACAGGAAGTGTTACAAGCACTGAGAGTCAAAGAAAGTTCCCTAAGAGGAAACCTGGTCTTAAAAGGAAAGTTCCTTCAAAGAGGGCTATTCCTATTCCCAAGCCAGAACCTCAACAAAAGCTATTGGATGAAAGCTCAGAGGATACTGAAACTGACGAAGAGATCATTTACTCTGAAACTGTTAAAGATGACACTCCAACAATAACTAAACCTCCCAGCTCAAAAGTCGACCAAGGCAAAGGGAAAACTCCAAGACTTGAACATGAAGAAGAAAGCTCGATGAAGAGCCACCGGATAATCGACTACGGAAGAAGTTCAAAATCATAAGACTCCAACACGCCAGAAGGAATTCGAAAAGCAACAAGTGCGTGGCCCGAGGGTCAAGTGGTGATGTCCAATCTACACCAATTCTTGATGTGGTTAATCAACCCGATAAGGGGACCGTGCCACCACTCTTGAGCAACAACAAAAGCAACTGGAGGATTCTATTGATTACGACATTGAGGAACCGTAAAAGAAGAAGTCCGAGAAAGAAAGAGCGATGAAGAAGCTCAAGCTAAAGCGTATGAAGAGGCCCGACCAGTCAAGAAAAGGCTAAGTCCGGACAAGATGACGGTGAATTATGATCTTTTCTTCTTGATAGTCCCGCTTGCTCTAAGGAAGTAAATGATGAACGTCCTAAAGACCCCGAGTCTCCTCACATCTCCTCATCATCGATTCGCCTTCTCACTCTTCACCACCACCATCCAAAGGAACAACCAGATCCACATCTAAGTCGCTTAAGAAACCAATGCACTCTTGGATATCTTGTGCTAAAAATAGATTGTTAAAGCAACAAGCAAGTTAGAAGAAAACGTGCTCAACAAAAAGCTAAATCAACTCACGACAACATCAATTTTCTTCATGCCGAGATAGACAAAATGTCTAGTGAAAGGAGTATGTCCGAAGTTCATGCAACGTGATCTTCAAGGGAAATGAACGAGATGATCAAGGGATATACTCACAAGTTCTTTCTCGACACCGCCTCGAGTTACAAGGAAATGTTTACCGACGACTTTATCCAAATCTCATGAAATTGGTCAAGTAAACAATGCAATCCACTCCGTGACAATGACGATCAATCCAATGGAGCCTGCAGTTCTTTCTGATGCAGAGTTGATTTCTAAGCTAGCGCTACAAATGGGTAAACGTTCAGCAACCTTCACCTCCGACGAAGGTAAACTATTTTAGGCGTTACTGGAATATCAACTCAAGACTTCATGCAAGGAGCAAGCTGAAAGGCCTAAGCGTCCAAGAGACGATGATAAGGATAAGGATAAGGATAACGAGCCTAAACGCCCGAAGAAAACTGGTGAATCATCTTCCATGCAACCTCCACCCCAAAGGACTCCAGTTCAACAACGATCTCCTCCACGCTCTTCTGCTGACAAACCTCAGGACTTTGAGTTACCACCCCAGACTACGAAAACCGGTGATCACTTCGAGTATACTGGTGGTGACGATGAGGAAGTCCCTGAGCCCTAACAACAACCCACCTCTCCCGACACAACAAAGAAACCAGCATCCTCCTCTAGGCATAAGAAGATGAAGATGAAGACGACTAAGGTTAATGTCGTCTCATGGCTAGACGATGATGACACCAAATATGACTGGTTTTCTACTCTTGTTGATGCTACTCCCGCCCTAACTGATGATCAAGATATGGTAGAAGGTCGTACGTTGGAGCATGCTAAGTTACTTCAAGAAAATTTACGTGTGAAGAAGATGACGAAATCAGAGTTGAGACGAATCAAGAATGAAGCCTTTCAACTACTCAAAGACAGCTCAGAAAGTGCTATCGAAGTTGAATATCACCATGAAAACATAGCATGAGCCATGTCTAACAACATTGATTGGCTCAACCCTGAAGCAAACATTGACTCCACCAGAAGAGACAAGGCTCCATACTACACCGACTGGTCTAAACCACTACCAACAATTGGTCAACCAGATCAACCTAAGATTCCATTTCGCTACTTCTTCAACAATGATTTGGAATTTCTTCTACATGGTAGCGATGCTTCAAAGAAATACGCTACATCACTTACACTTCCGCTCCGGCACCATATACTCCAACCGCATAGCCATCGAGGAAAAGGCTACCCACATGTTTTCCAACAAAGATGGAACAAGATGACATTGATGCAATGTACGGATTCACCATTGGCGTGAACGTCAAGAATCTACTACAAAAGTCGCCAGTTTGAAAATCTCAACATGAAGTGTACAAAGGAAAAGGGATCGTTGTTGTTAAGCATGTAGCTCTTTCGTCTAAATGGGACTACACCTTCCTCAAGAATATTGTGGTCAAAAGACAAGACGAAAGGGACTATGAATTCGTGAAGCGAACTTTCAGAATTTGTCTCTCAACGACATTGAAGATCAGATATCTTGCCAAGGTACAAGGAAGAATGAGACAATTCCCGATCGAAATTCAACGTGAATACATCAAGTCCTTGCTCATCTTCATCATAAGCATAGTGATCCAGAACGTGTAAGATTTACAACTTGTTGTTGAATTGTATCGACTCGTGTCAACCTTACCGCACCTCGCCTAGAACTTCCCGACATCAATCATCTTCCACAATACACTCTCATCGAAAACCGTTTGGAGTAGTTTATCGCAGTGAACTACAACGCAACCGCTGATGGCGTGTAGAGATCTTCATAAGTTTGGGGATCACACCAAGAAAGTCGTGGATGGCTTAGCTTATCGGTTAAAGTCGATACATGAAGGCATTGGGTCACCAAAGCGATGGAATTCTCGTGAAAACGGATGTGAAGAGGATCATCACCGAATCGATGAAAGGTTGTCGAAGGGACCGCCTGTAACTCGGAGAGCTTCAGGGTGGTCATCCGTGATTACTCTCACCGCTATCAACTCCCTGTCGCATTCCCGGTGATATTATCGACTACCGGTACCCTTAAGTCGTTTCATTTTCTATATTGATTTAGATGTGTGATTATTTAATGACAATGGCTTGTGCACACATAACGATGTACAACCCGTTTTGTAATGAAAGGACCCGTGGTACGCTTTAGTGCCACAATCCTTATAAAAGGAGCTAAAGCTTTTACTTATGAGTAAAACTTATCAAACCTTTCACTTTTAAAACGCTTTTGCTCAAAAGGACAAGTACTTCCTCTTATGATTTTCAAACCCTCAAAAGTTTATATCACTTGCTGAGGGGGAGTATTTGATTAAATCTTTGTTTACAAAATTGTTCTTAGTGGTAATCTTCCCACAAAACTCGAAATGGTCATATTTGTTATCAAAATTTCGTCAAAAATAACATTTATATGCCATTTTTGAGGGGGAGAAAAATTATGTGATAAGAAATATGCTGTGATTTGCTATTGAATTCTCGTGTAAAAAAGACTTCAACCCACGAATTGACTTAAAACCGAATACCTTATATTGAAAAGATTTGTCTTCTAAGACTTATCCGAGTAAATTGTACCTATTCGAGAAGCTCTTGATAGACATGAACTTTGACGGGTTTGACAACCTTCGGGTTGTCCACATCTTCAAGATAGTTATTAGAGCTAGTTGTCACCTAAAAGTCGACAATGTATCTCTTTAAATATGCAACGAATCGTGTCTCGCAAGGAATTGTCTGCCTTGAGTCAATCAATTCAAAGTGCGTGCTCCACTCTCACCTTGTAGATTTCTGTCAAAACACTTAAGCCCGTGTGAAGGGGGAGTATTTATGCAAATGATCAAACTCTTTCAGTGGTACAAAATGTTTTCAATGATAACCACTTCGAAGAGATTTTCATGAAAATTGGTTTTATGGCAACATAGGTTAGTCATGGAGTTATAAGGTAACTAAGGTTAGGAATAACCGTCCTATGATCCGCCAGAGCCGGAGGGATCTACCCAAGGACATCACAAATAGTTAGAATTTAGAAGTCCTTAGGTATGATTATAAAAAGGAGAAAATGAGAATCGGAGAAAGAAGGAGTTGAAGAATTAAAAGAAAAGCAAAGAAAAGGGTAAAATAAATAGCCCTCCATATTACTCAACTTAGGGCGCACAATCGGGTTCAATTCATATGCTACTTGGTTGTCACTAGATAACACCGGTATTGAAGATTAAAAGTCGTCATGGACCCAGTGATGCATGCACTAAACCTTCTTAGCCACTCAAGTTTCTCCCAAAAGAAGCTTGTTTCATTCTCACAGGGAACCCTACGTAAACTATCGGCTTTCTCTTAGAGATAGATGGTATTGAAGAAGGAGACCCTCTCCCTAGTCTCCGCTCAGGAAAACCAAAGTGCACTATAGAGTCTAGAGCCACGAGATTCATTAAAAGATCTCTTAGGTACACTTGACATTTCATCACTTGTCGTTCAACAATAAGGACGCAAGTGATACGTTATCGAGTCCTTCACAGATCTTAGCAATCTTTCGAGAACATTTATGAGATTTCACATTTGTGATCCTCAGTGATTGGATGGAAACTCCTGCCATGGTCAACATCAAATGCCACGACAACAGTCGCATCGGTAACTCCCGTGGATTACGCTTAGTTATCTCAAACGGTCTACATCGTGGGGTGATGATTCGTGTACCTCAACACTCACCGAACCGTAGGTGTACTTCGCACATCGCGTTATCTCACTTGTGGGACTCGGTTCAGAACAACCTTTGTGAGAATTAGAGTTGTGTTTTCACACTATGTCATTAACACTCTCGGTTCAAACTTGTAAGGCCGGAATCGCTTATCACTAACCATTCTTATGTTTTCTTCTTATGGAAGCTCTGGAGCGGACTGATCGTGCAGATTCTCCACATGCTCATACCAACAACATCACTAATGGAATTTCTCTCATAATCAAAGGCAACACAAAGTCATGATGATTCTTCGTCAACAAAGAATCTACAAAGTTTAAAGACTTAAAGAACTTCATCAACCAAAATCCAACGTTAAAGAGCGTGTGAGCATGTTGGAGAAAGACGTGGAGACACTGGAGCAGCGAAGCAGACCTGATGCAGATTACCACACCATACTATCACTTTCACCACAAAGAACAAAGAACTAAAGAACAAAGAAAATGATGACGTCAAAGCAGAATACTTCAAAGGAAACAATTTCTCTACACTGGGGAGATTGTTCGAATCAAGACACTTCTTCTCACAAGAAAGGAGAATGTCAGAAGACGTCAAAGCTACTATTACATTAGCACCTACATCGTTTATCACTCTTTCATTCATCACTAACACTTAGGGGGAGATTGTTGGAATCACTCCTAAACTATATTTCAAGTGTTAGTGATTCATATGTAATAGTTAGCTTAATATGGCTTTTATGTTAGTAATCATGCCAAGGCTTATATAGAAAGCCCATGAGCCTTGGCCCAAGCCCATAAGAAGGGAAGGAGTCTAGAAGTGTTTCCCTAGCTCCTTGCCCTATAAATAGCTCTTGTAAACCCTCACTTGAGGGTTGGTTGTTCAATTCACATCTTCACCTTTACGCATAACCTTTCACATTATTATACGTGTGTGTGTGTGTGTGTTGTTCATCCGATCATCTCTTCTCTATTTCTTCTATTGATGCTTGTGTTACTAATATGGTGACCTAACAGATAGCGAGGATGATAATAAGAAGCATAGCAGCAAAGCATTGATTATATATACATTATACATTATATGTAATAAGATTACAATTTTCATTTTGTCTTGGGCATATAGAAATGAAATGCTTCGATGCTTTTTGTATATATGCTTTTGTTGTTTCAAGATAACTTTTAAGATTGTTAAAGATGATTGAAATGAAATATCTGCTTCACCTACCAGCCATAATCAGATATTCAAAAACACATGTGAATCAGCGTTGAAAATAAAAATGCATCAACACATAGAAGAAAATGCATCTGTTTGGGTAAGGAATAATCCATATAGTAAAAATATATTTCAGATTAAGTTGAATTATTAAACTAAAAAAATTTATTATTTTTAAATTAAAACAATTAAATGATTATTAATAAATAATTAGAATGAAATATCCATATCAATACTTAGAAAACAAATCATTTTTACGTAAAAAAGTACACCAGTGTTGATAATAAAAGGTGCAACAATGTTAAATATTAAACGGTCAACATTCTCTTAAAGCATGAGAAAGCATTGATTAGTGATTACGATTTCCAAACATTTGTTGTTAGAGATACAAAATCCGCCTAACAAAGAAGTTCGGTCACCAAGATTGATGAAATTTGGTTTATGTTTTCTAGATCGTTTATACATGTATTTAGAAGTAATGGGCCGAAAGTTAGAAAAGCCCAAAGGCTAGGCCTTATGGCGGTTTTTGTACAAGGGTATTTATTCCTTTGTGTTTCATTTTTCTAGCTAGCTACGATTTTCATTTTTCAAGACACAGCTTTAGGGTTTGTAGCCACCATTTATTTTCTTTCAATCAAGTTCTTTAAAAGTTTAATCTTCTTGCCATTGATCTTGTTTTTCTATGTCTCTCTTATGATTAACGTATGATCTAAAGACCATCAATTGGTTTCAGAGCCAAAGTGATTGATTGATTTTCGATTTCTACAAAAAAAATTTAGGGTGCCCACTTCAGTTTTTTGTCAACTTAATCACGTGTAAGGCCCAAACGATATCAACATCAACGAAGCCCAATATCTAAGTGTAACAACAACAAGCACTCGTTTTAAACATTCACTTAACCACACAACAAATAAACACAAAAACATACCTTGTAATCAACAATCACTCACGATCAGGTCATTTCGTTAATTAATCCCTAATCAATGGCCATGAATGAAGAAATAAGTGCGGCAGGTACTGATACTCGTCCACCCATGTTGGTTGAAAGTGATTTTGATTCGTGGAAAATTCGTATTCACAGGTACATTCGAGGCAAACCACATGGCAAGCTTATCTGGAACTCGATTCAAAATGGACCTTCACCACATCCTATGATTACTGATGCTCTACCTGCTGGTCAAACTGGTGTGCCAATACCAAGGAAGAAACTAGATTCAGAGTTCACACTTGAAGAAAACAACCTTGAAATGGCTGACACGCAAGCTAAAATCATTCTCAGTCAAGGACTCCCACGTTACATTTTCAACATTCTAAATCAGACAAGTACTGCTAAAGAGATTTGGGATAATGTGGAGTTACTCATGCAAGGATCAGGACGTACTGTTCAACAAAAGAAGGAAGATTTATTTGATGAGTACTGACATTTGTCGTGCCAATGGAAACGAGACGATTCATGACTACTTTGTGCGTTTCAAGCTAATAAATGACATGAAGCTTACACAGCTAACTATTCCGACTCATCAGATGAACACAAAGTTTGTCAACAACCTTCCATCTTATTGGGGTAAGTATGTGACTAGTGTCAAGCTGAACATGGATATCTCAACCGTTAGCTATGTTCAAATCTACACACATCTCAAAGCTTACGAGCCTCATGCTCAAAAGACTCTCAAGAAACAAGAGAAGTCAGCAAGAATTGTTGACCCACTGGCTTATGTTGCTCACACCTCTTCTCCAACTGCTTTTCCATCACCCTCACCTCCAACTCAACAACCAGTTGTTCAGTCTCCGAATGACGCAATGATGGCCACTATGACTCAGATTGCAAATCTTTTAAGTGGTTTCCAAAAACAGTTTCCTCCTACCAACAACCAGCTTCGAACATCGTCCAATCCAAGGAGTCATACTACGGTGCATGATGGGCAAATAGTCACTGAAACCGTTCAGCGAAGAGCTCCAGGAAATGTTGGCAAAACAGGAACAAAAGGAACCTGTGTTATGGACGAGTGATGATAAGCGTGGGAAGAAAGTGATCTACTACAATCAGGTGAAGGACATGTAGCAAGGCGGTGTAATGAACCGAAAAGGAAGCAGATTCTCAAGATTCAAGGATAAAATGTCGCTTATGGAAGCAAAAGAGAAGGAGTCGAATTAGATGCGAAGTCAAGCATTCCTAGGCGATGTGGAATGCATCGCTCCTATGATCAACCTCTCGTCATTGACTACTACAAACATGTTTCACGCCAACCATGAGGATGCTTATGATTCGGGACGTGGATGAAGGCCCCAATGTTGTTGTCGCTTTCATGGCCAACTTGTCATCCACCGCCAACACCAAGCCACCAACGAGGTACATAACAATGACAATCAACTCTGTGATAATGTGAATTATCAGTTAACACACGAGATACACCATGAAGAACATTTAGACTCCGATGTTGAGTCTGACATTGATGACAATACGATTCCGTATCATCAATATCTTCTCGACAACGAAGCCCAAAATGTTCCAACTGAGGTATCTGCTGAGTCATCTGATAAGATTTCTATGATTGCTATCTTAACTAACTTGCAAACCCAACTAGATGGACATGTTAAGGTTAACCAGGCACAAAGATTAGAAAATGAAATGTTAAAAACTGAGCTTGTATGTTGCCAGCAAGAAATATGTCGTCTAGATACCCAACAGATCAAACTTGATCTTGAAAATCAAGTTCGCCAGGAACAAAACCTAGTAACCATGCGCAATAAGCGTAACGCTGAACTTGAGCAAGAAAACGTGTTGCTAAAATCCACTTTAAAATCCACTATTTCAAATAAAGATGAGTCAATTGCGTCTTTAAAATCTGAAATTCAAAAGGTTTTATCTGATAAAAAGGAAATTGTGGATAGTTATCTTGATGAAATGGTATGTTTAAGAAGTGCTAATAAAGTTGCAACAGAAATGCTGCAAAGATTTAACATGCCTACACAAACTATACCTATGCTTTCAAAGAAACCTAAAACAAAGAACCGATGACTTCCACAAGGACATCCTAGGTAAACGAATCCGCGTGTAACCAATCGCCAAACATGCTCAACTCGTCCTATATGATGGTCATCCTCTTTTGCAACCCAGCCTAAGACCTACACCTGTTGACGTATGGGATAGCGAGGATGTCTCAAGACACGTAGAGGTTAGCAAGCATAAAATGAAAGAAAACCAGGCACGTCCAACCAGTTAAGTGGCTTCTATGAGAAGCAAAACGCCATTGCATTTGTTCCTCAACAGAACTATCTAGTGAACAAAGTTTCTCGGATGTCTAGTCAAGATCGTACCCCTTCTAACTCTGTGACTCCCTTTGTTCATAAAAGTCCACCTCCTTGCCAAGTTCTTGCTAGTCTTCAAAATATTAAAGCTGTGTTTCCCCAATTTGAGAACATTTTAAAAGAAAGAACCACTGTCATACCGCTATATGTGAGTGAAGCGTGTTATGAATACGCAAGAGAGTTTGTTATGCATCAGGTTATCCCTTTTCTTGATTATTTCAAGCAACATGTGCAAGCTGCTGATGACACCATTGTAAAGGAAGTAGCGGTATTTAAGGAGATTCACTATGCGTTAGAAGATGAGTATGAACGAAGTGTTCTTGAAATCAAGAACT
This sequence comes from Chrysanthemum lavandulifolium, assembly GCA_022545495.1. Taxonomy (NCBI): domain Eukaryota; kingdom Viridiplantae; phylum Streptophyta; class Magnoliopsida; order Asterales; family Asteraceae; genus Chrysanthemum; species Chrysanthemum lavandulifolium. The sequence continues at coordinate 256,082,427 of CM040245.1, forward strand.
TGCACATAGAGAAGAAAAATCTTTAATTCAAAATGAATGCTTAATTGCTAAATGCTTAGAAAAGATATATGCTCTATTGTGATGTATTCGATATAGTTGTGCCCCTAGTTCAATTACCTTTGCAAAGAACTTAGATCTGCATGCGATAGGGAACACACTAAGGTTCTTGAACTTGAAGTTGAGATTTTGAAACTGCAAAAGATGGTCAATACTTCTGAAAAATGAACTTTCCATTTACAAAAAGACCATATTGATTTACAACTTAAATATCAAAATAAAAAACAATGCATAGACACTTCCAGCAAGGCCAAATGCAATTTTTGAAATTAACAAGTAACTAGATCACCGAGGGAAAGAGGAACTATCGTAAATTTAGAAGCCTGCACTAACATGATGAAGGTGTTGAATGCGGTCCCCCACTGTAGGTAATTTTGATAAGTTAGTTTTTAGAAACCGAAATGACTCGCTTAAAAGATGTTGTCACTTCTCTTAGGATTAAGAATGATGGGTATAAGGTAGAAAATACTAAATTGAATCGACTTTATCTAGAATTGTCGACGAAAATACCCACCTTCGCACTAAAACCTCTCGAGAAGATAGTCGCCTTTAATCACGAGATTGCCAAATTCAAACCTAGTGATAGTGGACCTAGGCCAACGGTGACACCTAAACTACTTGCTCCAGGTATGTATGCCATTAATACGAAATACATCGTCCCACCAAAACGAGACAATTGGGTTAAACCGACCTCGTTGCCAAAGAAGAAGCAAGTAACCGTTGTAGCACCCCACAGACCTTCAACCAAACCCATACAGACAACATTAGTGCAACCTAATAAGAAACCTAACATTTGTGTGCCTCTGTCTACAGGAATAAAACCCACTTCTGGAGCCAGCAAACCTGTGCCTAAGAGTGTCCCTCAGAACCATAGAACCTTGCCGGCTACACGTGAGAAAGCGACGAGAGTAGAAGAGCACCCTAGGAATTTGAATAAAAAGAATCGTGTTGATTCTCATTTGAATGCTAAACGTTTTGTTTCCATTTCCAATTTGAACACTGTTTGTGATGCATGTAATGACAATTTGTTTTTTAATAAACATACTACGTGTGTGGATACTTGTGATAAAACGGTGAATGTCAAACACAACCAGCCTACGCGTACTATTCACCAAACCAAGAAGGTTTGGAAACCAATTAAGAAAGTCTGGATTCCCATTAGCACGACTGTTGCTCATGCTAAAACTCAGTGGAAGCCCACTGGTAGGCATTTCAATCTGTATGATATCACTATGATTAAGGAAACCAGTGTAGAGCCTTTAGAACTTTACCCGAGTGCTAAGTTCTAGTCCCAATGCTACTATGATATCTCGGTTATCTGATTGTCAACCAATATTTGCTGTTAACTAACCGGATCAGTAAGGGCATCCTATCACAGGATATATTTGGGCTTTTGCAGGTAATTCAGATTGTTCTCGGTACTTGGATTCAGGATGCTCATGACACATGACTGGTGATAGAGCTCGACTTATCAATTTTGTGGATAAGTTTATTGGTACAGTGCGATTCGGCAACGATGAATTTGCTAAGATCGTTGGTTTTGGTGATTACAAACTGGGCGACACTATCATCTCTCGAGTCTATTATGTTGAAGGACTCAAGCACAACATATTCTCAGTTGGACAATTCTGTGATGGTGGTTTAGAAGTTGCATTCTGATAAGGTTTTAAAAGGTACCATTTTGAGGGGTCGTTTAAGTCCTTATTTGATCACTTTTGTATCCGTTATTGCTTAATATCGCTCCTTTTCACTTTTTAGGTCTCGTGAAGGCAAAATGCTGGAATGGCACTTATTTGGACCTAAAAGGCGAATATATGAAGAAAATGGCCAAAGTCAAAATCGAGACACTCACGCTTCTTTGAAAGTATAAGGCGACGGCGTCAAAAGTTATGACGCCGTCCCAAAATTATTGTGACGGCCGTAACCCAAAACTCAGATTTTCAAGAGACGGCGCCTAGTTGTGAAAGAGTAGGCCGTCGTTACTCGGGACGGCCTAGAGGCAATCCGACGACGCCGTGTCAAGAGGACGGCGTCACGGACATAAGGTGATGCCGTCGCAAGGTTAACGTGGCCAAGACGAAACCCTAATGGCGGCGACACGACGGCGCCACTAAACATAAGGTGACGCCGTCGCAATTGTAATCTTATATATAGAATCCGAATTTTTAGTCTTTGTGTGGAGAGTCTTTGGAGTAAAACCTAAAACCGAACCTAAGGTGTCTTGTACAAGATTTTAGGTTTTAAACCCTATCTTACATCAAGATAAGTCTTTACTTCATTAATTCAATTATGTCTTTGATTATTTGTGTGTATGCTTGCATGTTCTCCATGTCCGCTAATTTATTTGTGTGTTTGCTTAGGAAGTATGAAACTTAATTATTGAATATTGACTGGTTGTTTCTTATCTTAGTTGATTAATGATCTAGTAATGCGATAGGTCATTCGCTGTGTACTTAATGCTTGATTCATCTTTGTGAACCTTAGAGTATAATTACCGAGTAATTGTAGGCTAAACCATCCAAAGAGCGCCTTAGAGTAGGAGTTTATAATCTCTAGTGGGTTTGTAGACAAGACCCTTTGGTAAGTTCAAAGAGTTGGGAGAAACGATACCCTACAACTTTAGACACACAACGCAACTAGGAATAAGACGTGACACTCAACCATCAATAGGAGATAATTAAGGAGTAATACAAACTAAGTAAACACATCTTTAAACTATCATACGAGCACACATTAATTAGACATAGACTCCCACAACCTTAGTTTAGATAATTAGATAATAGTAGAGTAATCGGTAGAAATACCAACCCCCAAATCCAATACCCGAGATTCGTACCTTTCCATTTTCATAAAACATAAAAGATAAAAATAATCTTCCTCAACCTTAACCTTAGCGTAGTAACTCCTTACTAGCATTCCTATTCCCCAGAGAACGATATCAATACCCGTGGCTTACCCTAATTACTACACTACAACGATTAGGTTCATCGCCTAGGTGTTATAAAACTTGCTCAAGAAAAGGAAGTTCCTTTGACCCCGAACGACGCGTAGCGTTATCAAGTTTTGGCGCCACCGCCGGGAATAGAATAGCTAGTTAGTAGTCCACATCGCTTAGGTTTCTTTGCTTGATTCCTATCAAGTAAACTTTTTCTTATTTTTAGATTTCTCTTAGTCTATCCCCTTCTTCGTGACCCTCGTTCGTAAAACCATCACTCAACATGATCCGTATCTTCCATCGAAGATTCTTCACTCTACCCGTTCCCAATCCCGAGATTGAGAACGCGATCCCACAAAACCCTTCACCCACTCACCATTTTTGTAATCACCTAGGGCATAATGAGATAAATTGGCAACAACAAAGTCCTTTCTATTACTCCGATTCTGATGAGGAATTTGATTATGGTGAGGCACTTGATAGCGGAGAGGTCATTAATGAAATTGAGGAAGACCCCTCCCAATGTTTTGACCTTTAACATGCAATTCCCTTGCAAAATAGGACTAGAAGGGTTCGATGCTTATTTGAATTCATTCTTACCTTTAAATTTAATCTCAAGGGATCTATACAACAAAATCAAGGTCAATGAGTTAACTTATCAAGGGAACAATGTTGTTGAAGCAGTCATTTATTTGCACGTGTTTGTCGGAAGTTTTGCTTATTTGGTAGAGTTCATGGTCTTAGAAGACTTAGGAGAATTTATAGATAAGGACCTCACTCAAGTAATTTTTGGAAAACCTTTCAAACAATTGACTAGGTTGAATGAAAGGATGATTGATGGTCTAATTACATTCTCTGATGAAGTTGAAGATTTCATCTACCAAATGCCACGCTACATCCTAGGTTTAAACATAAGGACATCGAGGTTTGTAATAGAATGACCCCTATTCCATTGCTTAGTGAAAGGGATAAGCAGAGTGGGCTTAGGTACCCATATGAGAAAACTAAGCGGTATTACAAAAAATGCCTTGAATTAGGAGATGATTACAAAAAGAATGAAAGAGCGTTAGAGTGGCTCAAGTATGAGCATGAGAGGATAGGTGAGGAAACGTAGGAGCACGACTACGAGTCTAGCTACAAGACTCTTTAATAAAGAAAAGCGCTTGGTGGGAGGCAACCCATGTTTAATTGTTTGCTTGTTAGTGTCTTATATCTTTTATTAATTGTTTATCCTCATGTTCAAATTTGTAAAAAATGCTTTATTTTGTTTTTAACCTCGTCTTAATTGCATATAAAGGTATTTTACATAAGGGATAAGTGTAGGGAGGATTACACACGCTTTCAAAAGAAACGTAAACATGAGAATAACAATTAATTAAAAGATATTTATGTTTGTTTGTTCGAGTCAAATGCTTGTATCGAGTCATAATGGATGTTTTGCGTAAATTTTTCCGATTCTAAAGATGTAAATTTTCCGTAATTTTTCCGTAAAATCGCACCGCTTTTTGTCAGATAACTCGACGGCGTCAGATTGCAACCTCGCGGCGTCGAAGGAGTAAAACATCGATTACTTTTCTCGCTTTCGAGCCACTTATAAATTTTTGGAATTTTCCGTGTCTTAATTTTCTTAGAAATTTAGAACATCCATTCCACAAGCATTATATCTTAGTTTAAATCGAGTCTTATATATATTATTACCACGATTTTACGCGAAGGTTTCGCTTTGTTTTCTTCAAGTGTGCAGTTTAGTTTGTCAAGAAGAAGTTACATAAGATTGGAAGGAGCTTTTCACGCAATAATTCTTCTTGGAAAAGAATTTAACCACCACTTTACACGGATCCTACCGAGCTAATCGTGGAGTATTAGTTTCTTCGCTTTTAATTACCTTCTTTATCATAACTTTGATATTTTCGGGAACATTGGGGACAATGTTCGCTTTAAATGTAGGGAGGAAAATAAACGGAACTTTGAAACTATGCTTATCCTTGACTATTTGCTTTGTCTAATTGCATTTGTGTAATAAACCATGAGAAAATGTCGGTTAGGATAATTTTGGCACCAAATTTAAAATTTTTCATGACATATAGGAGTGGGCCATTAGTCTTAACAAAAGCGCCTCACGGATAGGAAGTTGCATGACTAGCACAAAACCCTTACCACCCAAATTCCACCCAAAATGTGAGGATCGCCTTAGATTAGTAGGAATTAAAGCATTCATCTTTAATGCTTAGAGTGTGAACCGTAGTATATTAGATTCTAGAACTTGTTTTGTGATGCATTCCGAGATCGCAAGTGAGGCTACACTCGTGTAGTTAGGAATAACTAAATGATAAGAGGCATTAGGATAACCCTTATTTGATACCGTAATATAATTACTTCTTCCACTTCGGTTGAGTAATTCCCCACACCCTTTGCGTTGTACTCATCTTTAGTACACGATACCCCTAGTTAACCCTCGTAGCCTATCCTTTTCGCGGTTCTCGTGATGTTTCGGTTTTCCGAATATCAATGAAGAGCATTGTTTACACCCCACCCCAAATATACACCCAAATCGCCTTAGCCTACCCCTTATGCACTCACTTTTAGTGCAAATGTTTGTTATCACCCTAAACCCTTAGTTCAATTATCTAGTTGCTTGCATAAGTTGCTAAGTCGAGTCATATCCTTTGTATACGCTTTGGGATGATTGGGATTCATGGGAAAAGTTAAAGTTTATGAAATGACGGAAGGGAACGTTAAATTCAAATTCCCTTTGTTTGCGTAATAATGTACCCCAAGTATTTTGATCTTTTCAATTCGGTCAAATTAGTGTTAGAGTAATAAAAACTCAAGTGTAGGGATATGCCCAGAAATCCCTAGTATTTTGATGTTATCACAGAGGATGGTAGAGTAAAAGTGTATGAAAAAAAAAAAAAAAAAAAAAAAAAAAAAAAAAAAAAAATAGAAAAGAGAAAAGAAAAAAAAATAGAGTGTGAAAAATAAATAAATAAATAAAATAAAAAATAAAAAATAAAAATACATACGGGCTACCATCCTACATCTATCCTTTAAATTTATGTTTGTTTATTTCAGTTATATCAGAGTTTAGAGTGTCGAGTCTTGGCTTAGCAACGCCATTCTTCATATGCATTTAACATAGAGATTTTTGACTTACCACCACTAAATAGCCTATCCCACCAAACCCTTATTTCCTACCGTAAGCCTAACGTTACAACCCTTTAAAGACCTCTTTGATAGTCTTTCCTAGGTGCTTACGCCAAAGCGATGGAGGTTTGATCTATTCTCAAGCCTATGGTAATCTATGTACTAGGACCGTTAATGAGTGTTTATCTTCCATTTCCTATATTGTTATATTTCATATATACACCCGAGAGATGTGAGTATCCATGTGAGGTGCTAGTATGTACTCGTGCTTGTTATGACTTTTATGGGCTTATATGTGTTGTGGACCATTTTGAATTAATGCTTCATGACCCCTAACTTATAAATTAATTGGCTAAAGCACATTTGCTCGAGGACAAGCAAATAACAAGTGTAGGGATATTTGATAAGGTTTTAAAAGGTACCATTTTGAGGGTCGCTTAAGTCCTTATTTGATCACTTTTGTATCCGTTATTGCTTAATATCGCTCCTTTTCACTTTTTAGGTCTCGTAAAGGCAAAATGTCGGAATGGCACTTATTTGGACGAAAAGGCGAATATATGAAGAAAATGGCCAAAGTCAAAATCGAGACACTCACGCTGTCGAAAGTATAAGGCGCGACGGCCAAAAGCTAGACATGCGCGTCCCAAAATTATTGTGACGGGCCGTAACCCAAAACTCAGATTTTCAAGAGACGGCGCCTAGTTGTGAAAGAGTAGGTCGTCGCTACTCGCACGCCCAGATGCAATCCGCACGACGCCGGTCAAGAGACGGTGTCACGGACATAAGGTGACGCCGTCGCAAGGTTAACGTGGCCAAGACGAAACCCTAATGGCGGTGCACGACGGCCACTAAACATAAGGTGACGCCGTCGCAATTGTAATCTTATATATAGAATCCGAATTTTTCGCCTTTGTGTGGAGAGTCTTTGGAGTAAAACCTAAACCGAACCTAAGGTGTCTTGTACAGATTTTAGGGTTTTAAACCCTATCTTACATCAAGATAAGTCTTTACTTCATTAATTCAATTATGTCTTTGATTATTTGTGTGTATGCTTGCATGTTCTCCATGTCCGGCTAATTTATTTGTGTGTTTGCTTAGAAGTATAAAACTTAATTATTGAATATTGATTGGTTGTTTCATCTTAGTTGATTAATGGTCTAGTAATGCGATAGGTCATTCGTTGTGTACTTAATGCTTGATTCATCTTTGTGAACCTTAGAGTATAATTACCTGAGTAATTGTAGGCTAAACCATCCAAAGAGCGCCTTAGAGTAGGAGTTTATAATCTCTAGTAGGGTTTGTAGACAAGACCCTTTGGTAAGTTCAAAGAGTTAGGAGAAACGCATACCCTACAACTTTAGACACACAACGCAACTAGGAATAAGACGTGACACTCAACCATCAATAGGAGATAATTAAGAGTAATACAAACTAAGTAAACACATCTTTAAACTATCATACGAGCACACATTAATTAGACATAGACTCCACAACCTTAGTTTAGATAATTAGATAATAGTAGAGTAATCGGTAGAAATACCAACCCCCAAATCCAATACCCGAGATTCGACCTTTCCATTTTCATAAAACATAAAAAGATAAAAATAATCTTCCTCAACCTTAACCTTAGCGTAGTAACTCCTTACTAGCATTCCTATTCCCCAGAGAACGATATCAATACCCGTGGCTTACCCTAATTACTACACTACAACGATTAGGTTCATCGCCTAGGTGTTATAAAACTTGCTCAAGAAAAGGAAGTTCCTTTGACCCCGAACGACGCGTGTAGCGTTATCACATTCGACAAAGACTCTTGTCACATCCGCAACTATGACATGGTTGATCTACTCAAAGGATCGCGGACTACCAACCTCAGATACCATCTCTTAATGATATGTTGTCAGCTTCTCCAGTTTGCTTGCTAACAAAAGCCTCGTCTACAAAGTCATGGTTATGGCATCGTAGATTAAATCATCTAAACTTCGGGACCCTGAATGAATTAGCCCGGAAAGATCTAGTACGAGGTTTACCTAAGCTGAAATATGACAAGGATCGTCTGTGTCCATCTTTTCAACTTGGGAAAAGCAAGAAGGCAACCCATCCACTCAAGACGGAAAACACCAATACCGAAATTCTCAACACACTTCATATGGACCTCTCATGCCCCATGAGAACGGAGAGTATCAACGGAAAGAAATACAACTTGGTGATAGTGGACGATTACACCGTTTTGGTCAGGTGAGATTCTTACGAACAAAAGATGAAACTCCTAGAGCAATTGAGAAGTTTATTGTGCAAACACAGCGTGCCCTCAATGCAATTGTTCGTGTTGTCTGAACAGATAATGGAACGAAATTTCTCAACAAAACAATCGACGGATGGTTTGAGAAAATTGGAATTACTCATGAAACAAGCATACCTCGGTCTCCACAATAGAACGACGTTGTCTAAAGACGGAACCGAACTCTTATGGAAGCTGCTCGTACAATGCTTATATTTGCCAAAGCTCCGTTATTTCTATGGGCGTAGTCAGAGCCACTGCGTGTTATACTTTTAACCGATCTTTAATACACACACTACACGACAAGACCTATTACGAGTTGCTGAAAGGAAAGAAGCCTGAGTTAAAATACTTCTGAGTATTTGGATCTCTGTGTTATCCCACCAATGACTACGATGACGTTGGTATACTCAAGGCGAAAGCAGATATAGGTATATTCGTTGGCTATGCACCCACTAAGAGCATACCGAATCTACAACATACGAACGCGCAAGATTCATGAAACCATTCATGTGACCTTCGATGAACTTACCAAAGGAATGACGTCTGGTCAACACATTTCAAGCGATGCACCAAGTGAAATTCATGCTTTACAATTAGAACGCAGCCGTTCTGATCAAGTGAATGATCCTCCAACGCCCAGTGTCCCACCAACAGAGAAACAGGTAGACGATTTGTTTCAACAATGGTTTGACGAAGAGGAAGAGATGCCACATGTTGTTCCCATACCTCCGGTTGTATAGATACCTCCGGTTAATGAACAAGCTGCTCAGGCACACGAGAATGCCCATGGCTCACCTTCTACTACACTTATCTCCGAAGGCTCTCCTAGCGTTACACTTAGTCCCTCACCTTCGCAACTTGTGCACTCTAAAACTAGTGATTCGGATCTCACTACCCCGTTCGACCATCTTGACAGTAACGTGTTTCCACCATATTTTACTTCTGAACCTGTCTCTGAAGCATCGTCTTCCAACACTGTCGATGGCGAAATTGCTCCTGATAATCCACTACCTCATTCGCAAAAGTGGACTAAGGCTCATTCCGTAGAGAATATAATTGGCGATGTCAAACGCCCCGTTTCTACCAGAAAACAACTAGAAACCGATGCACTTTGGTGTTTCTTCAACGAATTCATATCTCATGTTGAACCAAAGACGTTTAAACAAGCGTTACAGTATTCGTGTTGGATTGAGCCAATGCAAGAAGAGATAGATGAGTTCGATCAATTGGATGTATGGGTTATTGTTCCACGACCAGATCATATTCTCGTCATCCCGCTCAAATGGATTTTCAAAATTAAGTTGGATGAATATGGAGAAGTATTGAAGAACAAAGCACGGTTAGTGGCGAAAGGTTATCGTCAAGAAGCTGGTATTGATTTCGAAGAATCCTTTGCACCTGTTGCACGACTCGAAGCGATCAGACTCTTCATTGCACGTGCAGCAAGTCAAAACATGGTCATCTTTCAAATGGATGTGAAAATCGCCTTTCTCAATGGCAAACTGAACGAAGTTGTCTATCTTAGTCAACTAGAAGGATTTGAAGATCCAGATCATCCAACGCATGTGTACCGAATCAAGAAAGCTCTCTATGGGCTCAAGCAAGCTCCACGTGCATGGTATGCCAAGTTTTCAGCGTTTTTGATCAAATATGGATTTACTAAGGGCGTGGTTGATCCTACTCTATTCACACGGACGACGTGCAAACATATCCTACTCAGACAAATCTATGTCGATGATATCATCTTTGCCTCTACCAATCCCAAAGCAATGCAAACTTTTGCTTATGAGATGAACTCAATTTTAAGATGTCGATGATGGGACAAATGTCTTTCTTTCTAGGACTACAAGTTTCCCAAAATCCCAGAGGCATCTTTATCAACCAGTCAAAATATGCTCTTGAAATTTTAAAAAAGTTTGGTTTTGACACATGCACACCCATTGACACTCCCATGGTGGTGCGTCCCGACCTTGATGAAGATAGGGGAGGAAAGCTTATTGATCCTACACGTTATCGTGGTATGGTTGGCTCCCTTATGTATCTTAGTGCATCTAGACCTGATATTGTTTTTGTTGTCTGTATGTGTGCCCGGTATCAGGCAAAGCCTACCGACAAGCACCTTCATGCAATTAAACAGATCTTTCGATACCTTCAGGGAACTATTCACATGGGTCTCTGGTATCCGAAGGTCTCCGGTTTTAAACTCACAGCATTTGCAGATGCTGACTATGCAGGTTGTCAAGACACAAAGAAAAATACGTCTGGTTCTGCTCAATTTCACGGAAATTGGCTTGTTAGCTGGTCTTCAAAAAAGCAAAAGAGTACGGCTATCTCCACAACTGAAGCTGAATACATTGCGCTATCCGGTTGTGTGACAACTCGCAATTTCAGGTCATTTCTCAAGTTTCACTATTTCATCATTTATCGTAAACTAGGTTTACGAGTATCAAATTCGCGTAACCTTAATGGTTTAGCTGCGAATTCATGATCATATCATCAAGGGCATTTCATATAGACTAGGTTTAGTCTACATTTCATTGGCATCATTATCATCATGTTAGTTCATTCATAATTTTTCATTTACATTAAACGCGTAATTTTCATATTAAATAAACGCTATCGCGTAATTAATTATTTTGAATATTTGATCCGTTACTTCCAAAAATTATCCCGACATATTTTTATACTCATATTAAGTCTATAAAAATAATATTATGAGTTTGCCGGTGTTTTAAATTTATTTCAGATATAAATTGTTATAATATATAATTACTGACGGTTTTCTTAAATATTACACGATAATTATTATTTCACTCAAATTTTGCAAGAAATGTATTTTTATAATTTTTATGACATCAATATGTTTTATTTTGATCCGTTAAAATTTATTTTTAGCTAACGCTATCCTAAATGTTCAAATATATACCTAATTACTAAACTAAACTTTCAAATACACATCTATACTACACATTTATAAATAAAATAAAATAAAAAGGTATCAAGCTAATTGCAAACACCCCCTTGTCGACACAAGGGGGATGAGTCACAACATTTGCTAAATATCTAATCTATCTACTCATATAATTATTTTGATACATATATTTACACATACATACTAAAATTTCAAAGTGTAAAAAAAAAAGATCTCCTTTCTTCCTCTTGCTCCATAACCGGCCATAGCAATATCAAGGCAAGGAAACCAAATTTTTTTCAAGACAAGTTATTTACACACTCTAGTATCACTTTTGTATATGGTTTTTGCAATACAAACCTTGGGTGATTAGGAAAAATCCATTGTCCATAAACCTCATCAAGTTACTAGTAAGCATTCATATTCATCATAATATTTCATATTCATTGTTTTGGTCATTTCATTTTATTTGAGAAAACATGCAATTTATATAGATGTTTATACCACTTTTTAAGGTCTTAAGTGTTATATATATATTTCATCCTATAATTAATCCTTGAAACACATCACTTTTGGTGATGTTTAGAAACCATGACACCCTAAGAAGGTGTATGGTAGGATTAGAATAGCTTCGAGTTGTTTTGAATGGGTTAGAATAGGTTTGGCGTGAGAAAAACTCATTTCGACAAGTTTTAAAAGGGTCTGTCGTTATTTTCAAACCGAATTTTCGACAAGGGATAAAAATTTTGGCCTAGATATTTGGAAAATATACTTTAAAACGAAAACGTGTCCGCTTGAACGGATTAAAACGGAGCTATAACGAAGAAGATATGAATTTTTCAAGTTTGACGACCTAAAAGTGTAAAACCATAAAATTCAGCATGTTACGCCTACTTTGTACGAGTCAAAAATGAGGTTTAGGCGTTATGAAATGTGTCGACTTATCAAAATATATTAGTATACTTTGATACGGCTAAGGACATATAAAACGAGAAAGCGGACTTGTAACGAGTAAATTACACGATAAACCAAGTTGCCGTAACTTTATTCTATTAGCAAAATTAATATATTTTCTATTAAACACATACTACGGCAACGAGGACCATGTTGAGGGTCGTTTTAACAATGACGGAGTACTTTTATAAAATGATGTCTTCTAGTAAAAGTAAGTTCGCCAAGCATATTTTTCAAAATGTCCGAATCGCTTGTCTAGCGGAGTTGTAATGAATAAAATATAGTCACTTAAAATTTGCCGAAAACCATCTTTAAACTATACTTTGGACTAAGGTACTATACTTAACCTCTATTTTTCTTTATGTTCGAGATCTCTAGGATGGAAACTTAAACACTAAAACTTTGAGATAATGAAACGAGCTTCCAAAAACCGTTGAGTTTGTTTCCTAACACTCGACGTGCACCATTTTACGACTAGTTTTTAGAGGCCGTTTTAGTCACTTTCATGAATTCTTCAAATGACATTATTTTACGACGAAAAGTTATAATCTCATAATGAATCATTAAATGATTATCTTATGATATCATTTCAACATAAATGCTTGAAAAGTAATTATTAAATTGTCAAGACGTTATAAGAATTATTTTCGACGAAAAGCATTATTTTCAAAAATACATAAGTGGTATAAATATCATCCGAATCGCATGCATAACATTACATCATGACTTATTACATATCATATCATTCATAATAGGTCAGTTTCGAGATTCACGCTACATTTCGGTGTACTCACTTTTGCCATCACATCATTGTCCAAGTGAGTTCCATAGCCCCATTTTCAATTGTTTTAATGCTTTTATTAAACTCTTTGGGGGAGATACATGCTCAACAACTTTTATGGCAAACATGATTATTTGCAAACTATATGTTTATCTCGAATCGAATGTTAGTCATACGGCAACAAGACGCCATACTTAGAATTTCTATATCATGAATCATTGAGCTAATCGACTTGGTATGATCACGATCTAACGGACTTGGATAATGTTGAACTAACGGACTTGGTATAGTCATGAACTAACGGACTTGGTATAGTCATGTACTAATGTACTTGGTACAATCATGGTCTAATGGTCTTGGTACAATCCTCGAACTAATGGTCATGGAACAATTTGAAACCATACGAATTATGTGTTATATTTAGTAACTATGGATACATTAAGTTATGCACTATTTTGTGAATTCATTTGACATCATGCCCTTGATCATAAACTATACACATTTCGGCAAAGGTTGTGAACACACAGTTGCAAGTTTTGTATGGGCGAACTTGTAATCGAGTGGATTTACAATGCCTTTGTCGCATAAACGATTTTGAAAGGCTTTACATTTCAACACAAACTCTATGAACTCACTCAACCTTTGTGTTGACACTTTTAGCATGTTTTATCTCGTATCTAAGGCATTCACTTCATGGCATGCATGTGGACATATCATAGAGTCGTGGTGACGACGCTGCTTCACTGGGTTTCATATACTTTAAAACATCGCTTGAATTGTAACAAATTTATTTCCGCACAAGTTGATTTTCATTTGGGACCTATACTTTGTAAACTCGATTATTTTATTAAATCAAACGATGTATTTTCCAAATGACACTTTAGGTCGCTCGATATAATCTGATTGTGATGCTATGACAACAACCTCGAAATTCCATTCCGCCGCAAAAGCAGTAACTGGGGTGTGACAGATTGGCATCGAGCTTCATTATAGAGAACTAGGTTGCATCATTGACCCTAGACTATAGCTACATCATCATAGCATCTCATCATTTCATCATAAGTGCATGTTCACTTTACATGCGGTTTATACGCATATTTTTCGAGTTAATTACTTTCATTTCACATCGATTGTCACATGGATGCCTTTAAATACCCATCCCATTATCATTTCCTCATACTCTATTGTGGAGAATGCTTTGTCATTCCCTATCGCAATTTTAATATCAGTTGAATCATCACCGATAACGTCGAATGCCGAGATAAACCTTTAAGTAGGGCGAAGTCACTTTCACTCCTTTGTTTCACCACTAACATGTCGAGTTACACGTTATTCACACATTAAGTCACTAAACCATCGTACATTTGAAGCATTTACGACATCTCATAACCCATCTTTTTGGAATCCATCATTCATTTTTGAAAGATAACCTTAAATTTATTATCTCATATCACATCTCTTTAGAGCTTATTTTTAACATAGGACTTTGCTACATCTCACTTTTCCTCTTATTTTGAAGAAGTTATAGCGCCAAAGAAAGCCACCGATTGACTCAAGCGGCTATGCGTAAGTATGTGAACGATAGCATAGCCAATGCATTAAGGATTGAAAGGGCAACAAAGGGCGGTCGCCGAGGTCGCTGCCACGCCAAGCCACTAGACTTGCCAATGCCGCCGAGGTTGCGCCCATCGCCGAAGCCGCTAGACTCGCCATCGCCGAGGCTACGCCACGTTGAAGCCGCCAGTTGCTAATGCCGCTGCTACGCAAATCGAAGGCTACTAGAATTGCGAGGGAAGTCAAGCCGCTAGGCTTTGCCGCCGCAGTATTGCGAGGGACCGGGTTAGAAGTTGTTCGATAAGGATTTTAAAAGTGGAGATCCCACTAAGTTCAAGGGCACCAAGGGGCCACCGCCATGGTTCGATGGTTCGAGAAAATGGAGTCTGTTTCACATTATGTAATTGCCCTGAGGATAGCAAGGTTAAGTTTGCTACGAGTATACTACTTGATGGGGCAATGTCTTGGTGGAACTCGTATGCTCACCAATGGGATGGAAAATGCTTTCAAGCTCACTTGGGAGCAATTCAAAGGTTTGTTAACGAAGAAGTATTGTCCGCAGACGTGATAAGGTTTTAAAAGGTACCATTTTGAGGGTCGCTTTAGTCCTTATTTGATCACTTTTGTATCCGTTATTGCTTAATATCGCTCCTTTTCACTTTTGAGGTCTCTTGAAGGCAAAATGCTGGAATGGCACTTATTTGGACCTAAAAGGCGCGAATATATGAAGAAAATGGCCAAAGTCAAAATCGAGACACTCACGCTTCTTTGAAATTAGAAGGCGACGGCAGGTGCTAATGGTGACGCCGTCCGAAAATTGTTGTGACGGTTCGTAACCCAAAACTCGTATTTTCAAGTGACGACGCCCGCTTGTAAAGAGTAGGCCGTCGCTACTCGCACGGCCTAGATGCAATCCGCACGACGCCGGTCAAGAGGACGGCGCCACGGACATAAGGTGACGCCGTCGCAAGGTTAACGTGGCCAAGACGAAACCCTAATGACGGCGACACGACGGCCACTAAACATAAGTGACGCCGTCGCATATGTAATCTTATATATAGAATCCGAATTTTTCGCTTTTAAGAGAGTCTTTGGAGTGAAAACCTAAAACCGAACCTAAGGTGTCTTGTACAAGATTTTAGGGTTTTAAACCCTATCTTACATCAAGATAAGTCTTTACTTCATTAATTCAATTATGTCTTTGATTATTTGTGTGTATGCTTGCATGTTCTCCATGTCCGCTAATTTATTTGTGTGTTTGCTTAGAAGTATGAAACTTAATTATTGAATATTGATTGGTTGTTTCTTATCTTAGTTGATTAATGATCTAGTAATGCGATAGGTCATTCGTTGTGTACTTAATGCTTGATTCATCTTTGTGAACCTTAGAATATAATTACCGAGTAGTTGTAGGCTAAACCATCCAAAGAGCGCCTTAGAGTAGGAGTTTATCATCCCTAGTGGGTTTGTAGACTAGACCCTTTGGTAAGTTCAAAGAGTTAGGAGAAACGATACCCTACAACTTTAGACACACAACGCAACTAGGAATAAGGACGTGACAACTCAACCATCAATAGGAGATAATTAAGGAGTAATACAACCTAAGTAAACACATCTTTAAACTATCATACGAGCACACATTAATTAGACATAGACTCCCACAACCTTAGTTTAGATAATTAGATAATAGTAGAGTAATCGGTAGAAATACCAACCCCCAAATCCAATACCGAGATTCGTACCTTTCCATTTCATAAAATATAAAAATATAAAAATAATCTTCCTCAACCTTAACCTTAGCGTAGTAACTCCTTACTAGCATTCCTATTCCCTAGAGAACGATATCAATACCGTGGCTTACCCTAATTACTACACTACAACGATTAGGTTCATCGCCTAGGTGTTATAAAACTTGCTCAAGAAAAGGAAGTTTCCTTGACCCCGAATGATGCGTGTAGCGTTATCAAGTTTTTACGCCACGCGGGAATAGAATAGCTAGTTATTAGTCCACCTCGCTTAGGTTTCTTTGCTTGATTCCTATCAAGTAAATTTTTTCTCAATTTTAGCTTTCTTAGTCTATCCCCTTCTTCATGACCTTTTGTTCGTAATCTTATCACTTTTCATCATGGAAGGTGATAACCAACCACCACTCATCAACCCACCAAAGAAATGACCCGCCAAGAGCCCGTACTTTGGTGAATACTCGAGACCAAGCCACCTAGGCTATAAGAACACCATTGAGCTTCCCGACCAAGCCCAAAATACGGCCCTGCGATCCGACACCATCCGGTTGGTGCAAAACGGATGTGCATTCCATGGACTTCGCTCAAGATCCAAATCAAGATCTCGAGGGATTTTTCAAAATTGTCGATTCCATCGACCTTGATGCTACTACTCGGGAGACCACGCTACGCCTCTTCCAATTCTCTCTACGGGACCAAGCTAGTAATTGGCTTGAGCGACTTCCACCGGCTCCATCTCAAGTTGGGATGATCTTACCTCTCGCCTCCTTGCTCAATTTTTCCCACCGGGAGAACCACTAAGCTTAGGCGAGACATCTTGACATTCCAAAGAGCTCAAGGTGAGTCTCTTCACAAAGCATGGACTCGATTTAAGGAACTACTCCATTGACTTCCACACCATGGCATTGATCTTTGGCTTCAAATCCAAATCTTCTATGATCATACCGATTTCATCACCGACGATCCATTGATCGAGCCACGGTGGAAGACTCAAACGACTTTAATGCGTAGAAATCATGGGATATTATAGAGGAGCTTGCCGATCAAAGCTACGAAGATTGGAGTGAATCTCCGAAACTCCGATTAACGTGGTTAATGCCATATCCACTCCTTCCGAATCCTCCGATACACTCAAGAGCAATTGAGTGCCATCGAGAGAGAATTGATTATCTTATGGAAAGGCGTAAAAGAGCACCCGTACAAATTCCTCGAGAGGTCTTCAACCGCCCACTCCACCAACCGCTCCACACCTCTTTCGAATCCCCAAGTCGCGAGCAAAACCCAAGTTCGAAAGGCGCCTGCTCTACTTCCCCAATACCACTTTCACCAAGCTTCAAGGATCAAATGAGGAGTACATGGCAGCTCATACAGAGAGATTAGCCGATTTGAATAGGAGGTTTATAGGCGAGAGAGGAAATGCAAGCAAAATGAAAGAAATGATGGATTTGGTAATTGAATTTACCAAAACAAAGGTTCCCAAAAAGTGCTCGTAAGAAGCAATGATTGCCCTCCCACTTCATTTGTAAACGCCTGCTTCCATTATGCCCGAGAATGCAAGGTGAGATGTGGAAAACCGAGGAAAGCACGAAGGATGAGTCTGTGCTAATGATGAACCCGAGACCATTGAGTATTACCTTAAGCACGAAATTAACAAGAAAACCATTGCAAACCAAGTAAACAACTTTAGGTACAATGAAGTTCTTAGGGAAGCTCTTGAAGGAAAATGACGGAAGAAGAATACGACGCCTACCTATGGAACCTCTGTATGAGTTGGTTATAAAAACCGTTAACAAGAAAATGAGACACCACTGGAATTTCGTGATACCGCTTAGTGTCGGTGACATGGACAATATAAATGCCTTGGCCGATCAAGGGACCGATGTGAACATAATGCCATTGTCAATCTATAATAAGTTAACTAAAGAGAAACCACCAAAACCGACCTTAGACTTTCCTTAGCTAATCATACTTATGTCCACCTCAGGAATCGTTGTTGATATTCTAATTGAGGTGGCTAACATCGCTTATCCGTGGATTTCGTGATCATTGATGTTGAGGAAGATAAAACGCATTCCCTCATTCTTGGGACACCGCTCGGTCACCGCCAAGGCAACCATCAAATGCGGAGAAGGCATCATGATACTCAAAAGCGGGAAGGGTACGCTAGGATACCCATCATCCCAAGATACCCTCTTAATATCATGGAAATGATTACGGTGGAAATCGAAAAGCCCGGCAACAATGTTAAGAAGATGAATGACCGGGAAAAGGGCTTAGAGACTTTATGGTTCAAGGATTGTATGAGACATTGTGGAAACCCGATAAAAGTTAGGAAGCAATCCCACCTCAATACCTAAGGTACAAAAGGACCCTAAGGAATTCCTAAAGGGAGAAAAAGTGCTCTTGTATAGATCTCGGATAAGGGCATTACGAGGAAGAAACAAACCAAGATGGTTTGGGCCTTTCACGATTAAGGAGACCAATTTAAAAGATAAAACCGTCGCCATAATTGACAAATTGGCAAGGAATCCACGGTGAGCATACATGCTACACCCTTTCGATGAAGGAAAACAAAGGGTGAAGAGGGCGGTAATGAGAAAATGTAGAGCACGACTACGAGTCTAGCTACAAGACTCTTAAATAAAGAAAAGCGCTTCGTGGGAGGCAACCCATGCTTAATTGTTTGCTTGTTAGTGTCATATATCTTTTATTAATTGTTTATCCTCATGTTTAAATTTGTAAAATGCTTTATTTTGTTTTTAACCTCGCCTTAATTGCATATAAAGGTATTTTACATAAGGGATAAGTGTAGGGAGGATTACACACGTTTTCAAAAGAAACGTAAACATGAGAATAACAATTAACTAAAAGATATATATGTCGGTTTGTTCGAGTCAAATGCTTGTATCGAGTCATAATGGATGTTTTGCATAAATTTTCCGATTCTAAAGATGTAAATTTTCCGAATTTTTTCCAAAATCGCAGACCGCTTTTTGTCGATAACTTTGACGCGTCGAGATTGCAACTCGACGGCGCCGTAAAGGAGTAAAACATCGATTACTTTTTACTCGCTTTCGAGCTACTTATAAATTTTGGAATTTTCCGGTCTTAATTTTCTTAGAAATTCAGAAACATCCATTCCACAAGCATTATATCCTAGTTTAAATTGAGTCTTATATATATATTTACCGCCGATTTTACGAAGGTTTCGCTTTGTTTTCTTCAAGTGTGCGATTTAGTTTGTCAAGAAGAAGTTACATAAGATTGGAAGGAGCTTTTCACGCAATAATTCTTCTTGAAAAGGATTTAACCACCACTTTACACGGATCCTACCGAGCTAATCGGGAGTACTAGTTTCTTTCGCTTTTAATTGCCTTCTTTATCATAACTTTGATATTTTCGGGAACATTGGGGACAATGTTCGCTTTAAGTGTAGGAGGAAAATAAACGGAACTTTGAAACTATGCTTATCCTTGACTATTTGCTTTGTCCAAATTGTGATTGTGTAATAAACCATAAGAAAATGTCGGTTAGGGTAATTTTGGCACCAAATTTAAAATTTTTATGACATATAGGAGTGGGCCATTAGTCTTAACAAAAGCGCCTCATGGATAGGAAGTTGCATGACTAGCACAAAACCCTTTACCACCCAAATTCCACCAAAATGTGAGGATCGCCTTAGATTAGTAGGAATTAAAGCATTCATCTTTAATGCTTAGAGTGTGAACCGTAGTATATTAGATTCTAGAACTTGTTTTGTGATGCATTCCGAGATCGCAAGTGAGGCTACACTTGTGTAGTTAGGAATAACTAAATGATAAGAGGCATTAGGATAACCCTTGTTTGATACACTTGTAATATAATTACTTCTTCCATATCGGTTGAGTAATTCCCCACACCCTTCGCGTTGTACTCATCTTTAGTACACGATATCCCTAGTTAACCCCTTAGAGCCTATCCTTTTCGCGGTTCTCGTGATGTTTCGGTTTTTCCGAATATCAATGAAGAGCATTGTTTACACCCCACCCCAAATATACACCCAAATCGCCTTAGCCTACCCCTTATGCACTCACTTTTAGTGCAAATGTTTGTTATCACCCTAAACCCTTAGTTCAATTATCTAGTTGCTTGCATAAGTTGCTAAGTCGAGTCATATCCTTTGTATACGCTTTTGGGACGATTGGGATTCATGGGAAAAGTTAAAGTTTATGAAATGACGGAAGGAACGTTAAAAATTCAAATTCCTTTGTTTGCATAATAATGTACCCCAAGTGTTTTGATCTTTTCAATTCGGGTCAAATTAATGTTAGAGTAATAAAAACTCAAGTGTAGGGATATGCCTATAAATCCCTAGTATTTTGATGTTATCGTAGAGGATGGTAGAGTAAAAGTGTATGAAAAAAAAAAACATACGGGCTACCATCCTACATCTATCCTTTAAATTTATGTTTATTTATTTCAGTTATCTAGAGTTTAGAGTGTCGAGTCTTGGCTTAGCAACGCCATTCTTCATATGCATTTAACATAGAGATTTTTGACTTGCCACCACTAAATAGCCTATCCCACCAAACCCTTTGTTTCCCTACCGTAAGCCTAACATTACAACCCTTTAAAGACCTCTTTGATAGTCTTTCCTAGGTGCTTACGCCAAAGCGATGGAGGTTTGATCTATTCTCAAGCCTATGGTAATCTATGTACTAGGACCGGTTAATGAGTGTTTATCTTCCATTTCTATTTGTTATATTTCATATATACACCCGAGAGAGATGTGAGTATCCAAACACCCCATGTGAGGTGCTAGTATGTAATTCCGTGCTTGTTATGACTTTGAGAGGCTTATATGTGTTGTGGACCGCTTTGAATTAATGCTTCATGACCCCTAACTTATAAATTAATTGGCTAAAGCACATTTGCTTGAGGACAAGCAAATAACAAGTGTAGGGATATTTGATAAGGTTTTAAAAGGTACCATTTTGAGGGTCGTTTTAGTCCTTATTTGATCACTTTTGTATCCGTTATTGCTTAATATCGCTCCTTTTCACTTTTGAGGTCTCTTGAAGGCAAAATGCTGGAATGGCACTTATTTGGACGAAAAGGCGCGAATATATGAAGAAATGGCCAAAGTCAAAATCGAGACACTCACGCTTCTTTGAAATTAGAAGGCGACGGCGTCAGTGCTAATGGTGACGCCGTCCGAAAATTGTTGTGACGGTTCGTAACCCAAACTCGTATTTTCAAGTGACGACGTCCGCTTGTAAAAGAGTAGGCCGTCGCTACTCGGGCGGCCTAGATGCAATCCGACGATGTCGGAAGTCAAGAGGACGGCGTCACGGACATAAGGTGACGCCGTCGCAAGGTTAACGTGGCCAAGACGAAACCCTAATGACGGCGACACGACGGCGTCACTAAACATAAGGTGACGCCGTCGCATATGTAATCTTATATATAGAATCCGAATTTTTCAGTTTTAAGAGAGTCTTTGGAGTGAAAACCTAAAAACCGAACCTAAGGTGTCTTGTACAGTATTTTAGGGTTTTAAACCCTATCTTACATCAAGATAAGTCTTTACTCCATTAATTCAATTATGTCTTTGATTATTTGTGTGTATGCTTGCATGTTCTCCATGTCCGGCTAATTTATTTGTGTGTTTGCTTAGGAAGTATGAAACTTAATTATTGAATATTGATTGGTTGTTTCTTATCTTAGTTGATTAATGATCTAGTAATGCGATAGGTCATTCGTTGTGTACTTAATGCTTGATTCATCTTTGTGAACCTTAGAATATAATTACCGAGTAGTTGTAGGCTAAACCATCCAAAGAGCGCCTTAGAGTAGGAGTTTATCATCCCTAGTGGGTTTGTAGATGAGACCTTTGGTAAGTTCAAAGAGTTATGGAGAAACGCATACCCTACAACTTTAGACACACAACGCAACTAGGAATAAGGACGTGACAACTCAACCATCAATAGGAGATAATTAAGGAGTAATACAACCTAAGTAAACACATCTTTAAACTATCATACGAGCACACATTAATTAGACATAGACTCCCACAACCTTAGTTTAGATAATTAGATAATAGTAGAGTAATTGGTAGAAATACCAACCCCCTAAATCCAATACCCGAGATTCGTACCTTTCCATTTCATAAAATATAAAAGATAAAAATAATCTTCCTCAACCTTAACCTTAGCGTAGTAACTCCTTACTAGCATTCCTATTCTCCTAGAGAACGATATCAATACCCGTGGCTTACCCTAATTACTACACTACAACGATTAGGTTCATCGCCTAGGGTGTTATAAAACTTGCTCAAGAAAAGGAAGTTTCCTTGACCCCGAACGACGATGTAGCATTATCAAGACGGAAGTGAAAAGTTAGAGACCGAATTCTATGAACCGGTAACTATTGGGTATGACATTGATACTTATATTCGAAGGTTTCGTGAATTGGCGTGTGATGTCCGTCATGGTTTCGGACAATGAGAAACTACTAGAGGCTTTCATTGGAGGACTTCCCGAGATTATTCAAGGTGATGTGATTTCCTCTGATCCGCAAACAATTGAAGAATCTGTTCGAGTATCCCAAAAACTCATGGCACAAGTAGTAAAGAGAGGAAACATTACCCACATCAACCGTAACAACAATACCAACAACCGCACCAACTACAACAATAACCAAAACAACAACAACAACAACAACAACAACAACAACAACAACAATAACGATAACCAAATCAACAACAATAAAAGAAAATAGGAAAATGACCAAAGAGGTTATAATAACAACAACCAAAACCGTAACACTAACCATCATCAACAACAGAATAGAGGGCAAGAAGCTACAATGGTTTATGTTGCTGCACCAATAGAAGGCGAGAGGTTATGATGGAACACACCCATTATGTAATCGATGTAAGTTTCATCACTCGGGTCCTTGCTCCGCCAAGTGCCACAAGTGCCAAA
The DNA here is from genome assembly GCA_022545495.1 of Chrysanthemum lavandulifolium. Classification (NCBI taxonomy): domain Eukaryota; kingdom Viridiplantae; phylum Streptophyta; class Magnoliopsida; order Asterales; family Asteraceae; genus Chrysanthemum; species Chrysanthemum lavandulifolium. The sequence goes on from CM040245.1 coordinate 256,105,754, forward strand.
ATTGGGACACCTAGCCGTGGATTGTAGAGGTAAAGCCGTAGTCACATGCTTCGGATGCGGGAGCAAGGACACTATCGAATCAATGTCCCCAAAACGAAGGTCAACAAGTTGAAGGTGCTCATGGGAATGCATACATGTTAGAAGGAGGAGAAGCTCGTCATGGTCTCAACAACGCGAAGACCTAAGAAGTTCGAAACTAATGTCTTAATTTTCCTTATGTACTATGTCGCACTAAGTTTATGTCTTCCATCGTATTCGGATCTTTAGAACTTAAGATGTCTTACTGTTTGATAAACCACTCGTTGTAAAATATTCTCATCTATCGTACTTTATTTTCTTTCCGATTTGTTATCACTTACAAGGATTTTACTTCCTTTTACTTTAACTACCATTTTAATGACACGGTTTAAATCTTTGTAAACATTGAGAGTTATAACAACTAAACCGAATGTCACATTATCGTTCCTTAATTATACATAGCCTAGCTAACTATGTCTAATTCTGGAGGGATCATGTTATGTTGGGAGAAGTTATTTATAAATCTTAGTGCAAGCAAAATTTTCACATATCCCAAGTCAAAATGTTACTCGTGGGAGATTCATCCGATATTTTCTCTACTATGTTTTATACACTCTCAATCATCGATAACCGTAACGACACTTCTCCATGTCTTCTCTCCTCGATATTCATCACAAACTCAAAAATTCGATAGACCAACACGAACTGAATTCAGGGACTGAATTCCTTTTTGATGGGCGAATGTGACAACTCGCAATTTCGTGTCATTTCTCAAGTTTCACTATTTCATCATTTATCGTAAACTAGGTTTATTTAGTATCAAATTCGCGTAACCTTAATGGTTTAGCTGCGAATTCATGATCATATCATCAAGGGCATTTCATATAGACTAGGTTTAGTCTACATTTCATTAGCATCATTATCATCATGTTAGTTCATTCATAATTTTTCATTTACATTAAACGCGTAATTTTCATATTAAATAAACGCTATCGCGTAATTAATTATTTTGAATATTTGATCCGTTACTTCCAAAAATTATCCCGACATATTTTTATACTTATATTAAGTCTATAAAAATAATATTATGAGTTTTCCCGGTGTTTTAAATTTATTACGTATATAAATTGTTATAGTTATATAATTACGACGGTTTTCTTAAATATTACACGATAATTATTATTTCACTCAAATTTTGCAAGAAATGTATTTTTATAATTTTTATGACATCAATATGTTTTATTTTGATCCGTTAAAATTTATTTTTAGCTAACGCTATCCTAAATGTTCAAATATATACCTAATTACTAAACTAAACTTTCAAATACACATCTATACTACACATTTATAAATTAAAAAAAAAATGTATCAAGCTAATTGCAAACACCCCCTTGTCGACACAAGGGGGATGAGTCACAACATTTGCTAAATATCTAATCTATCTACTCATATAATTATTTTGATACATATATTTACACATACATACTAAAATTTCAAAGTGTAAAAAAAAAGATCTCCTCTCTTCCTCTTGCTCCATAACCGGCCATAGCAATATCAAGGCAAGGAAACCAAATTTTTTTCAAGACAAGTTATTTACACACTCTAGTATCACTTTTGTATATGGTTTTTGCAATACAAACCTTGGGTGATTAGGAAAAATCCATTGTCCATAAACCTCATCAAGTTACTAGTAAGCATTCATATTCATCATAATATTTCATATTCATTGTTTTGGTCATTTCATTTTATTTGAGAAAACATGCAATTTATATAGATGTTTATACCACTTTTTAAGGTCTTAAGTGTTATATATATATATTTCATCCTATAATTAATCCTTGAAACACATCACTTTTGGTGATGTTTAGAAACCATGACACCCTAAGAAGGTGTATGGTAGGATTAGAATAGCTTCGGAGTTGTTTTGAATGGGTTAGAATAGGTTTGGCGTGAGAAAACTCATTTCGACAAGTTTTAAAAGGGTCTGCCGTTATTTTCAAATCGGAATTTTCGACAAGGATAAAAATTTTGGCCTAGATATTTGGAAAATATACTTTAAAACGAAAACGTGTCCGCTTGAACGGATTAAAACGGAGCTATAACGAAGAAGATATGAATTTTTCAAGTTTGACGACGAAAAGTGTAAAAACCATAAAATTCAGCATGTTACGTCTACTTTGTACGAGTCAAAAATGAGGTTTAGGCGTTATGAAATGTGTCGACTTATCAAAAATATATTAGTATACTTTGATACGAAGCTAAGGACATATAAAACGTGAAAGCGGACTTGTAACGAGTAAATTACACGCGATTAACCCAGTTGCCCGTAACTTTATTCTATTAGCAAAATTAATATATTTTCTATTAAACACATACTACGGCAACGAGGGACCATGTTGAGGGTCGTTTTTAACAATGACGGAGTACTTTTTATAAAATGATGTCTTCTAGTAAAAGTAAGTTCGCCAAGCATATTTTTCAAAATGTCCGACCGTTTGTCTAGCGGAGTTGTAATGAATAAAATATAGTCACTTAAAATTTGCCGAAAACCATCTTTAAACTATACTTTGGACTAAGGTACTATACTTAACCTCTATTTTTCTTTATGTTCGAGATCTCTAGGATGGAAACTTAAACACTAAAACTTTGAGATAATGAAACGAGCTTCCAAAACCGTTGAGTTTGTTTCCTAACACTCGACGTGCACCATTTTACGACTAGTTTTAGAGGCCGTTTAGTCACTTTCATGAATTCTTCAAATGACATTATTTTACTACTAAAAGTTATAATCTCATAATGAATCATTAAATGATTATCTTATGATATCATTTCAACATAAATGCTTGAAAAGTAATTATTAAATTGTCAAGACGTTATAAGAATTATTTTCGATTTAAAAGCATTATTTTCAAAAATACATAAGTGGTATAAATATCATCCGAATCGCATGCATAACATTACATCATGACTTATTACATATCATATCATTCATAATAGGTAAGTTTCGAGATTCACGCTACATTTCGGTGTACTCACTTTTGCCATCGCATCATTGTCCAAGTGAGTTCCATAGCCCCATTTCCAATTGTTTTAATGCTTTTATTAAACTCTTTGGGGGAGGTACATGCTCAACAACTTTTATGGCAAACATGATTATTTGCAAACTATATGTCCGTCTCGAATCAATGTTAGTCATACGGCAATAAAGACGCCATACTTAGAATTTCTATATCATGGATCATTGAGCTAATCGACTTGGTATGATCACGATCTAACGGACTTGGATAATGTTGAACTAACGGACTTGGTATAGTCATGAACTAACGGACTTGGTATAGTCATTTACTAACGGACTTGGTACAATCATGGTCTAATGGTCTTGGTACAATCTCAACTAATGGTCATGGAACAATTTGAAACCGTATTTAATTATGTGTTATATTAAGTAACTATGGATACATTAAGGTATGCACTATTTTGTGAATTCATTTGACATCATGCGCTTGATCATAAACTATACACATTTCGGCAAGGGGTTGTGAACACACAGTTGCAAGTTTTGTATGGGCGGAACTTGTAATCGAGTGGATTTACAATGCCTTTGTTGCATAAACGATTTTGAAAGGCTTTACATTTCAACACAAACTCTATGAACTCACTCAACCTTTGTGTTGACACTTTTAGCATGTTTTATCTCGTGTATCTAAGGCATTCACTTCATGGCATGCATGTGGACATACCATAGAGTCGTGGTGACGACGCTTCACTGGGTTTCATATACTTTAAAACATCGTTTGAATTGTAACAAATTTATTTCCGCACAAGTTGATTTTCATTTGGGACCTATACTTTGTAAACTCGATTATTTTATTAAATCAAACGATGTATTTTCCAAACGACACTTTAGGTCGCTCGATATAACTGTGATTGTGATGTTATGACAACAACCCCGTGAATTCCATTCCGCCGCAAAGCAGTAATTTGGGGTGTGACAGTTGTTACGCAAGTCCTCTAGATGCTCACAACTCATGGATTATGGATTTGTGTTCAACAAAATTCCGATGTATTGTGACAATCAAAGTGCTATTGCTCTATGTTGTAACAGTGTTCAACACTCCCGCTCCAAGCACATTGATATTCGTCACCACTTCATAAAAGAGCATGTTGAAAGAAAAGTGGTTGAGTTATATTTCGTGGAGACTAAATATCAACTGGCAGACATTTTTACGACGGCCTTACCTAAAGAGCGCTTCTCTACACTACTTCCACTGCTTGGGGTAAAACAAATGTCACCAGAGACTCTAAAGGAACTTCAGGATGAGTCAGTCTCTAAGTAACCAGGATACACATTGTCTATCCTTTGTATCATAGTGTATATTTGTTTAAAAAAAAATTATATATATCATATTGTATGTTTATGGGAGAATCGCCTTCTAATGCTTTTGCGGTTTCTTGGACGACCGTTGTTGATTCTATTGTCGATGATTGAAACAACCACATTCTTCATACACGCATGTATAGTTGTATCACCCCTGCCTCGGTTTCATGCAGTGTCTAGTTTCAATAATCACTTGATATTTGTGCTTCAATTGCTCACCTCAATGATTGAGGGGAGCTTGATTCATTTAAGTCCATTCTAGCTCAAAACCATTCAACTCTTTTCATACTTTTGATCGGGAGAAAATGTGACTTAAATAATAACGGATAAATATTGATTCGATTGATTCTAATTGCTAAGTCTTGTCCTTACATGTGAAAACACCTTTCAGATATCGTAGCACATGTGTAGGGGAGCAAAGTGGTAATTTATTCAAAATATCAAGGTACCAAAATCTTTGTGTTATACACTAGTATCTTGATAAGTGACAAAGAATCTTTTGTTTCATATTTGTACGTGATCTTGAGGAATGCATAAGAATGAGATGTGGTAACACCAGGGTATTCTTATACTCATATGTTTGTCTTCGGATAACATCCACTAGTGAAGTAGACTTCCATACAAGTACTTGTACAAGTTTGGATTTCTCAAGGCACTTCATATCTTTCGAGATATTTTTCAAAATATCATCAAAGCATTCTGATTTAAACTTTCGTTTCTACCCCATAAATACTTCTTAAGCACATCGAATGTTTTTTAAATCACTTTTGCCATAGGCCTTCTATGGTACTTAATTTTATTAAGAAGTAAAACATTGCTCAGGAATTGTACGGTATAGTCAGCAGACAGTAACTGTACTGACTCACTCTTTACCATTCTATTAGTAGAAATACTCATAGTGTGATTAGTCTTCGGACATCTAGTATAGAGAACAGCAAGCATACGGAATCGATACTTGGTGTTAGAGACCTTAAAGGCTTTGAGTGGAAAACCCGTCAAGAAAGTTTTTAATGAATTTATTTGATCACAAAAGATTCAGATCAGAATCATCGATCCTCACGGAATCGGAGGTTAATGTAACCGACTGATTGAGTATCATCTATACTTGGTCCCTTAAAAATATAAAACCCTTCGTGTGTTCACAAAAAGATTTTCTAGAACACATTAAGTGGATTTTTTCACAACAAAATATTTTTTGGTGACTAAATTATTCAAACATGGTGTATGACAACTCAAAGAATCCGATGCAAGACAAATGCTCATATGTACACCCACATATCTGAAGAAATCTAGAAAGCTTACATACTTAAAGCTTCCGCAACTCTGAGATCATCATCTTCGTCACATTTTTCAAGTCAAAAAGTTTCGAAGAAGAAAGATCATCAAAGCTTTCAATTTTCAGCGAATATGGGCATGTAAAAAGACCAAAGTTCAGTAAACATCAAGATGTCAAGACTTAAAGTACTACAAAAGCACAAGAAGAACAAGTCAAGTGAAGTAACCCAATAACTACGAGCTAAAGACACAAGCATTGCCTGGAAGAACTCATTCAAATATGTTCAAAGATAGCACTGCTAATTTGTGAAAAGAAGTTTCGTCAAAAGAATTCATTCGAGCAACCGGGTTTGATTCGAGCAACCTCTACTTGGGGGAGATTGTTAGAGATACGAAAATTCGTCTAACAAAGAAGTTTCGGTCACTCGAAGATTGATGAAATTTGGCTTATGTTTTCTAGATCGTTTATACATGTATTTAGAAGTAATGGGCCGAAAGTTAGAAAAGCCCAAAGGCTAGGCCTTATGGCCGGTTTTTGTACAAGGGTATTTATTGCCTTTGTGTTTCATTTTTCTAGCTAGCTACGTATTTTCATTTTTCAGTACACACAGTTTAGGGTTTGTAGCCACCATTTATTTTCTTTCAATCAAGTTCTTTTAAAGTTTAATCTTCTTGCCATTGATCTTATTTTTCTATGTCTCTCTTTTGATTAACGTGTGATCTAAAGACCAGCATTTGTCCAATGAATCCTCCAACTCTTTCACAATCTTATTTTATGAAATTGTGGAGTTCCTTGTTTAGTATGCAATGCAAAAACACGCATCCAGGATAAAGATGCTTTGGTTTGATTGAGATCTTTCCGATCTATTGAGACTTTCTCAACTGGTATGTTGGCCCAAGACAAGACGATGTACTTAATGGCAGTTTCGGTTACAGTGGGGCCTTCCTATCCTTCTTCTGTTGCAGCCTTGCTCGTCTCTTTGCTCTTATCTACAAGAGCTGATATCTGTGTTTTGAGATCCATTTGAGAACACAGGTGCATCAGTACACAGCAGAAAGTATACATATTTGGATAAGGTATAATTCATTTAGTAAAAAAATCATTCAAATTTAGATGAATTATTGAACTAAAAATATATTATTTTTCAAGTAAAAACAATTGAATGATTATTAAAAATGATATAAATTAAATATTCGCATCAGTACTTAGAAACAAAATTATTGTTTAAGAAAAAATTGCATCAATGTTAATAAAAAAGGTGCATCAATGTTAATTTAGGGAAAAAAAGGGGGAACAGGTAAAAAATACCCAAAGTGTCATGTTATCGCATAAAACCTCCAACGATGACTTGATTACATATTGAAAAATTTTGTACGGAATGTGTTTCAGATAAAACTAACCCAAAGTGTATCCAAAAAAGACCCATTTAACATAAATCATTTTCGACCTGCTATCCAACCCAATTGACCCATACATTTTTCTATATGTAGCAAAAAGCAAAGTACCTTTTCAATGTCCTAGCCACGAACAACTTCATTCTTCTCTTTAGTTATTCGCCTAAGTTCTTTCTCAAGCTCTCTGGCTTCTTCTGGGAGCTGAAGGGCATCTGTCATTGATTAATGGCTCATTAAAGTAACAACCCTATTAAAGAGACATTAAACACACATACTTGAGCATGACGAAATCTAACACGAGAACCAGCTTCATTGATTAAATCAATAGCGTTATCAGGTATAAAATGGCCAACGCATGTAGAGAAACAAATATAAGATCGATGCATACCGGTAAACATAATCATAAAAGATCAATTTTGGTATTAATACCTAATGTATTGATATGAAAACTGGCAAGAACTACCGAGTGATTCATAGGTGTAACGGAGTTTGTGGTGAATCTCATATCATTCTCGGAGCCCCTTCAAGATTTGTATGGTCTCGTTAACTGTTGGCTCAAGTTCTTTAATTCAAGATTTGTATTAAATTTTGACAAGCTTGTAATTTGCCTCTAGCAAGATCAGGCTTCAAGATGTTAACAACATCGATAAAGAGGATTATTTCATCACTTTGCTTGATTTCTTCCATCAGCTTCTTTAGTCTCTCCTCGAAATCTCCACGATACTTTGTGCCAGCAACAAGTAGACTCCTATCAAGAGTAATCACCTGAAAATCATAAGCACAAAACACAAGTAAAATCGGTGCATCACGCTTATGAAATTTGATTTAGGCAATTTATCAAACACCTTGTGTGCGGGTTTTGCGAACATCGCTTCCAAGTCTTTTTTTTCTTCTCAAATTTTGCTTCAAATAACTCATCTATATAGTGCATCATGTCACAAACTCTTAAATCGATACATCTATGAACAAACATTATGGTTACCGAATCAAAACTCGTAAAACAAAACCATAACTTGTAAACCAAAACCATAACTCATAACAAACAATAATCTGTACAAATTATGATGAAATTATATTAAAAATCTGATAACACAATATGATATTGAATCTGATAACACGAAATCAGTTGCATACCTTATTGAATCTGATAACACGATATGATTTCGTAATGAGATGATTTCGTGATTCTTCGTGGTTGTGATTTCATGAATCTTTGTGAACTGAACTCGAGAAAAAAGATCGGTCATGGAATTAGAGAAAGAACAAAAAGAAAAATGAAAAAAATAGGCATTATATATGAAAGGTGTGGATCTACAAAACCCTACCTTAAAGAATGAATGAAAATACAATAAGGTCCCCAGTAGTTTGGTGTGAAAAAGGGAGGGAAGAGGGGTGATCTAACATTGAGATCACTTCTCTCACTTTTCTCTTGAGATCAACTTTTAAATGATTCAATCTCCTCTCTCTCTCTCTCTCTATATATATATATATATATATATATATATATATATATATATATATATATATATATATATATATATATATATATATATATATATATATATATATATATATATATATATATATATATATATATATATATATATATATGAGATGGAGATGGTTTATCATCATTTCAGCAAGAACCCGTGTTTAAAGAAAGGACGAGCCATGCTAAATCAATTTTAAAATCTCATGCTCGCTCCTAAACACAAAAGTTCATTAGGAACATCTGTCGCCAAAAAGACAAATGTTCCCTCACAAATATTTTTCCTTTTAAAGATTCTTCTGAAAAATATTTGTCTTCTCATGAAAACTAAATTGCTTTGAAAATACATTGATCTTAATTTGAAAATCATCTGGACTTATCTTTTGTCAAAATCTCTATCGCTCAATCAACAACTTTGGTCATTGATTGAGGGGGAGAATGATTTCAAACATTTCAAAAAGGTTATTTTTAAAACAATTGGCATTAAAAGGAGCAAGGTCTATATGTTGTTAAACAAAAGGAATATTTTATCCACAATTGGATCAAGGCCAAGCAAACTTGAGTTTTCATACAAATGGTACAAAATCTGAGAATTTTTACAAATGGTACTGGAGCATGTTAGATCAATGGAGCTTAAAGTTTCAAAATTTGATCCTTATCAGTCATAAGTTTTAAAACTTTGCACATCTCTCCTCAAAAAGTTTTCTAAAAACATTTAAATCAATTGGGATCCCGAATCTCAAAGGGCTTAAAATTTGTGATCGGGGGAGAGTTTTGTGATTTAAATCTGATAAAAACTGATAAAGAGGTAATTTTTTAGAAAAGGAATAAAAGGTACTCCTTCCCACATGTGTCAAACGATTTCAAATTTTCCATGCACATGTTGAGGGGGAGCATTTATCTAAAACTAAAAGGGATTAACATGTGATTGATTTGATTCAGAGTGCAGATTCTCTCTAATGTGTGTAAAACTCTTTTCGAATCGTGAAGCACATATTGAGGGGGAGCAAGTAAAAGAAAACCACATCGTTCCCCAAAATACTTTATCAAAGTATTTAAAATACTAGATCTGATCGGGGAAGTGATCATTTTAGAAATTGTTATCAAGAATTGGACCTTTCATTCTTAATTTAATATTTCAAAGACCTCTTGCCTCCATGTGCTAAATGATTTCTAATACAAAATGCACATGTTGAGGGGGAGCATTTCTAAAAGATAAAAAACAATTAAGATACAAAATGCTTTGATTTTATATCATACGTATCTTGATTGTTTTTTCAAATAGTTTTCATTTGGTTTCAAAGGCGGAAGAACTGTACCAAAAGACCGACCATTTTACTTTATGTACTGGAGTTATAAGGATGGTTAGGTTTGGTATTAGTTCCTACGATCCCGCCAGAATCGGAGGGATCTACCCAGGGACAATCCACTAGATAGTGTAGAAGTCCTTAGGTATGATGAAAAAAGAGAAAAGTGAGAATATGGGAAGAGTGCGGACTGAGATAGAGCTAGAACTGAAATAAACCCAACAAGGTTCTAGTAATGAAGTCTCGGTAAGCACTGAAGGGGTTGAAGAATGAAAAAGAAATTAAATGAGAAAAGGGTGAAAAGAAATAGCCCTCCATTAATTCAACCTTAGGGCAGAAACCGGGTTCAATTCATATGATGCTGATGGTTACTAAGGTAACACTGGTATTGAAGACAAGACGTCATGGACCCAGTGACGCACTACACAAAACTTCCCAAGCAACTCAAGTTCTCTTAAAAGGAATTGTTTCATTCTCACGGGGAACCTACATTATCTATCGACTTTCTCTTAGAGATGATTGATATTGAAGAATGAGACCCTCTCCCTAGTCTCCGATATAGGAAACCAAAGTGCACAATTGAGTCTAGAGCCAAGAGATCATCAATAAATCTCATTAGGACACACAATTAATGTATACTTACTGTTTCACACAATGTGGAAAGTAAGAATATATATTGAGAGTCCTACGCATTATCCTTGTGATATTTTCAGAACATCCGAGTGATATTTAAAATACTCATGATGAAGATGGAAATCCTTCTAGAGCCATTATCAAACAAGCTCTTGGTGGGTGACATGTGAGATCCTAAAAAAAGGATCAAACTTGTGACAACTGGATAGAAACGATTGGGCGATTCACTCTTTAATCAACCTTGGTCCAGGAAATGGATTGACGGATACCTTTGAAAAACTGGTCGTTGTGTTTAACAATTCTTTTCTCCTGCACATCAACTGTGTATGAATATTTCAAAATAAAAGGTATTTATGATTGAAAATTGATCTTTCCATAAAACCTTCGTCAGACATTGTAAACGCTTTCTTAAGCAATACGATTATTTTCAAATCAATTTATTATCAATCGAATCTCAATTATTGGTTCACTCACTCCGTCTTTGTCTTTTTGAGATGTTCCGGTTGAGAACGACTTGATTAGTCATGAAACCTTGTTAAGGAGATTCTTGAATTTATCGATCACAAGCAAGACTTGTACGATCAACGGGAACCGTGTTCTTGAAACCTCATTCAACGAAAGTGATCAAAGACACTTTCGTGAGCTTTATTGCTAATCACAGATAAGGATTTAAAAGGTACAATTTTGAGGGTCATTTAAGCCCTTAATTGATCACTTTTGTATCCGTTACTACTTAATTTCGCTCATTTTCACTTTTTAGGTCTCTTGAAGGAAAATTGTCGGAATGACACTTATTCGCATTTAAAATTCGCGAATATACGAAGAAAATGGCCAAAGTCAAGAATCGAGACACTCAAGTGCCGGAATTGAAGGGGACGGCGTCACGACTTAATTGCGATGCGTCGCGACACACCTTGAGACGACTCGGAGAAAATTGCTATTTTACAAGTGACGGCACCAGTTTAAAAGAGTAGGCGTCGCAACTTAGACGGCCTAGATTTGAATCCGACGGTGTCGAGAGTTGAAGTCGACGTCACAAGCATAAGGTGACGCCGTCACAGATTTGACGTGCCAAGATGAAACCCTAATGGCGGCGACCACGACGCGTCACAATTAAAGAGTGACGCCGTCGCATATTGTAACTCTATATATAGAATTGAATTTTCGATATTTTAGAGAGGTAGTTTTGTGGAGTAAAACCTAAACCGAACATAGGCTGTCTTGGGCAATATCTTAGGGTTTCATACCCTATTTTACAACAAGATAAGTGATTTACTTCATTAATTCAATTATGTCTTCAATTGTTTATGTGTATGCTTGCATGTTTTCCATGTCCGACTAATTTACTTGTGTGTTTGCTTAGATCTATGAAACCTAGGTATTGAATATTGATTGGTTGTCTCTTATCTTAATTGTGATTGACCTAGTATTGCGATAGGTCATCCGTTGTGTTTTTAATGCTTAAGTAATCTTGGTGAACATTATTTTATAATCACCTAGAGTTATTGTAGTTTAAACATCCAAAGAAAACCTTAGAGTTAGTTTATGAATCCTAGAGATTTCGTGAGGCAATAACCTTAAGGTAGACTTAAAGAGTTAGGGATAAGCGTATACCCTACGACCTTAGAAGACACAACGCGTTAAGAATAAGGACGTGACAATTCAACAATCAATAGGAGATAACTAGGAGTAATTAGATAATTAGATAAGTAGAGTAATCGGTGAAATACCAACCCCAAATCCAATACCCCGAGATTCGTACATTTCCATTTTCTAAAAACATAAAAAGATAAAAATAATATTCCTCAACCCCAACCTTAGCGTAGTAATTTCTCACTAGCATTCTTATTCCCCTAGAGAACGATATCAATTCCCGAGGCTTACCCTAATACTACATTACAACGATTAGGTTCACTGCCTAGGGTGTTGAAAAACTTGCTCGACGAAAGGAAGTTCCTTTGACCCCAAACGCGCTTCGTAAGCGTATCATGTTGTTTGCAGGAACAACCGATGGTTGCAGCTGATCAGAATTGATGAGTCAATCCATAACCGCATGCTTACACTCACGCTTAAAGAAATCATGATAAGTGCATATCTACATAACCTGGCTCTGATATTTTCATACCATGCTTCTTCTACGCTGCTGCAAATATCATGATACAAAGAAGCTTCCGCTACTCTGATAGAAAGATATCACGATCCAAGCCTGTGAGCATGTCGGTCCAAAAGTCACAACTTCACATAACGACAATACAACAAAGGATGAGTCAGAGATTTTTTGTGGCTGATGATCTCAAAGCTGGCTCAAAGAATCACCAACACGTGGATCAGTTAAAGACCTCCACTTGAAATACAACACATGCAGAATATGAAGAATCAAAGACTACGAGCTACAGAGCAAAGAACTTAATCAAGAATTCAAGAACACCAAAATGTAATATCTGTTTGTAATTGAGGTGACCTCCCTTAGGGGGAGATTGTTAGGATTTAGAAAATCCGGTAGTTAAAGACTCGGTCACCTCAAGTATATGTGTTCGTTAAAAGCTCTTAGTCGTAGTCATTTAGTAATAGTTAGTAGTTAGATAAGTAACACCGTGGAGGACTGGACGGTCTTTACCCACTTTATGCCTGATCCACAGCCCGTAGGTGGCGTTTATTGTAAGACACTATAAATACCCTTTGCCTCCCAAGGCAAAGGGTTGGAGCTTCATAATACATTTTTCTTTATCTCACTAGAAGTTCCCATTTTTCTCTACTTTCTCTCTCTAGACTCAAGTCTCATTCGAATCCATGTGTGTTTGATTGTGTGTTTGTGAAAACCAATGTTACATCATGCATATGTGTGTTCCTATTTATAGGAAAACTCAAAGCCCAATAATAAAATTATGATAATTAATCGGCCCATTAATTACATCATAATGTTCCTCTATTATAGGAAATAGTTGGTACACAACCAATTAAATGTGGTAATTAAATTGCAGTTAAAGCTGCCCTTGAATAAATCAAGGCCATTTCATGTTAGTTTGAATTCAGTTCCAACGACTTTACTCGCTGTTGAACATGCTCTCTAAAAGAGCTGTTCAGTTCCTGAGTGTGCTCGCTGAGGAGGTCACTCACTAAAGAGATGAACCCCCTTAACAAGCTACTCCATGATGAAATCCTTTAGCTTCAACTCATCGCCTGATTGATACCACTCAGTGAATAGTTAACCCGATGAACTTTATCAACTACCTAAATTTTACTATACACTTTCAGAGTTAGGGTGTACACCCAATTGCACTAAATTCCCGACAATTTTTAATATTGCAATTTGGTTTCTTTCATATGTTAAGTATTATAAAATGCGTCACAAATGACATTTTCTATCTCTAAACATAACTATAATTTTTAATTTTCTTGTACAAATTATATCATTTATTAATTTTATTTCTTTTGAAGGAAATCCCCAATCAAAATCAAATCGTTAATCTATACTACTTATAATGGAAGGATGACCATCTCTCTTCTAATTTTTTAAGATTTCTATATATAGACTTTAAGCAAATACAACTACTTAAGCTATATGTACAATTACTTTATGCATAAACACATACACATATTGACTGGTCAACATTTGTAATTAATGTCATATTTAAAACACCCATTTGATAAAAAGTATAATTTATAAAACACAATGTACAAACTATTTGAAGCACAAATACAACTAAAAAACACTATTAAACACATATAATTAATACACTATTAATTTACCCCTTCACTAAAATATAAAACCATTTAATCACAATGTACAATCTAATCAAACTACAAAGCCAACCATTTAAAAATAAAGCCATTAGGCTGCCCGCAGTGGTTGGTCGACTGGTTCGGTCGCCGCTGCGCCGACCAAGTTGCCACCATTGCAACATGAGTGTCGAACTGGGTCGGTCGGCTCCAAAATTGACGAAAGGTGATTGTGGTGAAGGAAAGAATCAAAATTTTGTTTGTGGTAGCTTCGGTTAACAAAAGATGAATTATTTCCACGGTGATAACTATAGTTATTGTTATTTGTAATTTAATTATTTAATAAAAGTATGGTCGCATAACATTACTGAGCAAAAGTTCAATATAGATATCAATTTACCATATCCAATGAACCAATAATAATATTCATTTTTTATTAAAATAAACTTTCACCCTTTTTAAAAATTAAATATCTCGCAAACCGTTAATTGTTACGCGATAAAAATATTATCATGACGAAATTAAATTATCTTTCTGATATGCACTACTATATATTTTAACGATTTTTTTCAAAATTTGCCCGGAAAAATCATATATGATTCGATTTTACAAATCATATATGATTTTGAAAATCATATATAATTTTACAAATCATATATGATTTTTTAGGCGGAATTTTGAAAAAAAATGTTTGTCGAAAATATAGAAAAGTGCATATTTATAGAAAGATAATTTAATTCTCGTCATTATATTTTTATAGTTTGAAGATTTTCAGTTTAAAGATATGTTGTTTAAAAAAAGATGAAAAATAATTTTTATTAAGTTTGATAAAAATGAATCTTTAGATCGACTTTATTGGATATATGGTAAATATGAGATCGATGTTGATCTCAACTCTAACATTACATTGTCTGAAAATATTGTCACATGTTACCCCACACCCACAGCGCGGCGGCCTTGCTAGTTCTTTAAAAAGGAAAACCCCATCAAAATTAAATTGTTATTAATTTTTAAAGAAGGAAATAGTTTCACCCATTCATTTATGCGGGAAACGAAAAGCCCAAAACCCTAGAAAAAATTCAGTGATAAATAGCCAAACCTCTTGTTTGTTGAAAATAAACAAACCGAGAAATGGAATCATCAGGCGGAGACACCACAAAAACCTTGTTCGTTGACACGAATCTCGACACTCATCTTGTCACAACTGTCTCCGATTCTGATACTGTCTATGATCTCAAAAGTATTTTCTTTTTTTCTAACTCTCACCATTACATTCATTTTATTTTTGTCTGCTAGACAATTACCATGCAATAATATCTAACACATTTTTTGAGTGGGTGTTAGCACCTTTTTTTTTTTTTTTTTAATTTTTTATTTTGATTATGTGTACTAAAGTTGCCTCATAAATACGGAGTAATTTGTTAGGCAAAATTGGGGGTTGCACGTATTCGGAAAAGACATTTTATAAAAAATTGGGGGTTGCACGTATTAGAAAATTGTATGATCTTAGATTTTTTGGTGGCGACTAGTTAGGTTGGTATTGTTTATTAGAATTTCTGGTGAGGTACTTGTAGCCATTTCGATATGATATGTAACATATGGAACTTGTTAGTTATGTTGCTTAATATTAAGTTAAAAAGGCTATGTATGTGATATTGTCGATCAACGTAACTTTACATTCATATTTTTGTGTGCCAGATAATGAAGTTAACTACTGTTCTGGTTAAAATACCTTTTTCCGTTTGTGTGTATCTATATAATTACCGTACAATACCTAACTGGGTTGAGTGGAGCTAGAAAGTATCGAGTTGGATACCCTTGATTACTCTTAATTGACTCGAGCTCTAAAGTAACGGTTAATATAATCATAGTTTTATCCGATAGATAAAGACTAGTTTATATTGGATGTGTATAATATAATCATAGTTTTCATGTATGGGTTGTTGGATACCTGGATGTGAGGTACTCGTACTAATGATTATTATGTTTTGCGTTTTGCTGCTAAGGAGTAGTTGGAACTGCACCCAAGAGTATTCTGTATGGATTTGTTAGTGCTTTAATCTAAAACCATTTGACCCATCTTAATTTCAGGTGCATAGTTATGGTGCAATTTATATGTATGTGCAGAAAAACAAAAACTATAATTATTGATATGTTTTTGATAAGTTGAGATGGAATAATCATGTGTCTGCAATTTAATGAGTAATCATGTGACTATGATTACTAAGCCAAAAGTAAAATCAATGAACATCATCAATTACATTTGAAAACTAACTGAGAGATGGCATGGGATTATAAGAATGTCACCAAATAAAAATTGGCAGCATGATTACAGGTTGCCACAAAGGGGGAAAAAAGGGGAAAAAACGGGTCGACCCAACCCGTTTGACCCATTCGACCCATTCTTTAAGTATGACCTCTGACCCATGACCTGTTTGACCCATGACCCAAACCGACCCGACACATTCTTTAAGTTTGCATTGCTTAAATATGATAAAGGATGTATGATCTTAGATTTTTTCGTGGCGACTAGTTAGGCTGGCATTGTTTATTAGAATTTCTGGTGATGTACTTGTAGCCATTTTGATATGATATGTAACAAATCGAATAATAAACTTGTTAGTTATGTTGCTTAATAAGAATTTAATATGGCTGGTGTATGCGACATTGTTGTGTATCTACATTATTATCATACAATACATAAGTGGGTCGAGTGGAGCTCGAAAGTATCGAATTGGCTGATACCTTGATTACTCTTAATTGACTCAAGCTCTAAAGTAGCGGTTAACACAATCATAGTTTTATCCGCTAGATAAAGACTAGTTTATATTGGATGTGTATAGTGTTTGTTTTGAATGCATTGCTCAAACATATAAAGTATTTCTAGTGACATGTAACAATTGCGTTTTATCATATATCAGAATATTGAACAGCAATCTGGCGTATGTATGTGATATTGTTATCTGCCCAATTTAAACAGTTTATGGGCTTATATGCTTACTGAAACAAAATAAGCTGATTTCAGTAGCTAAACAACTTTTGCCTTAACAAAAGCTGTACGTTTTGAAGTCAGTGTGGGGATCTTTTGTAAGAGGGTTTTAACATCTACTGTTTCGGTCTTATCTAGTTGACTTGATAAACTAATAAAATAAATAATGAAACTTAAGCTTTCTAAACCCGACCCTCTATGCCTTATTGGCTCGGGCTAAATAGCAAAAAGAACCTGTAAAATAGCTGAAAAGTCATACATTTGATAAGAAAAACATATACGTCTTTATAGATGTTTTTACTATGCGAAATTCTAGCGATGGGACACTTGCATCTATCTAAAGTGGATAAAAAAGAATACCGTGTTTAATTAAGAAAGTAAACATCAGCGGCCACGATTTTTTCTGAACAAAGTTTCTTGATTTCTTTATGCAGGGAAAGTTATATTTGAACATCATCAGTGCTTTCCAGCTATTGGAGTTATTAAAATAGATGGTTTGAAGGTATTTCTTTGTTTACGTTTAGTTAAACACTACTGTTAATCAGTTTTTTCCTAATCCTTTAACTTTTCATTATGTGGCAGGTAAAACGCAGAGAACAGTTTTACCACTTGCCTGACTGGATGATTCTTAAGAGTGTGTTAGCTGCCAATAAGAACAATTGGTTTATCTCTGTAGATGCTTCTAGCTTAGAGCAAGATATCGGTATACAACACGTGGATCAACATATGGAGAGAGACATGCTGTTTAAAAACGAGAGAAGTTCCAAAAAAAGGACACTTGCTGTGCAAAATGACAGTTTACTACAGGATGCTACAGTGTCTGGACCTTTTGTGGAAAAGAAACGTAAGATTGATCAAGATAAAGAAGCGAGTATAAAAGCTTCAAAAGATTTGAATGATGAAAGTAATAGGCTTAACGAAGGCGCATGCAGTTTTGTTCTTGACCAAGTAGACGCTGCTGTTTCTTCTAAATTAGTTGGAATGGAGACACTTGGTCCTAAAAAAACACAAGCGAGTGAAGGACTTTCCAGAGTAGCTCTGAAATATCAAGGAATAAGAGAGTGGATTCTTCTCCGCAGTTCAGGAGTTCCTGCTTCCGCTTTTATTGACATAGTGAGATTGCCTAGTGCTGGAAAAAAGGAAATATTGGGAAAGACATCAACAGATGATGTTGCTATGCAAGAGGTGGAAATATTGAAACCAACAGAGGTCATGGAAGAAACGTCAAAGAAGGAATCAACAGAGGAAAAACTTTTGCCTCAACATGAAAGAAAAGAAAGTCAAGATGATAGTCGTAAGGATGACACCGTGACAAACGATGATGCTGAGAAAGACTTAAGTGAAGGAAATGACAAAGGTATCAATGAACAATCAGAAAAGCAGAAGGAGAAGATGCATGGTAATAATCGGGAAATCGGCATGTTTATAGCTGTATCCGATCCACCTTTGGTTGAAAATGCCATGGAACACGAGACTACATTGCTTGATGCTGCTAGAAAAGACAGTGATGAATGTATTAGGCTTAACAAAGGCGAAAACTGTTCTGATCAAGTACTCACTGATGTTTCAATGGCTGTTGAAGAAATTGTTCCGCAAGAAATACCTTCTGAAAGATCTCATGAGGAGAAAGACAATGAATTGGTCCAAAAAACAGATATGGGGAGTGAAAGCCTGTCTTCATCTATAAGTAAGTAAATAGAATATGTTTATGCACCTTAACTTTTATTGCATCTCCTTTTTATATACATAGTTACCAGGTTACATCAAATGTTATGTAAAATTGTAAAATTCTGAAAAATGTATGTTACTTTTCTATATTAATTTGACTTTCATGTAGGAACTTCTGATTGTGAACGTGATGCGTCTGCCTTGGGCCATCAAGAGTTTGCAGGTGCAAAAGGTGATTTGCCCGAAAAAGATTTACGGTCTACAATTCAGATTGATAATCATAAAGAAGATAAGGAATCTTCACTGAAACATGAACCTGAAGTAGAGCTTTCCCGGAATAAAAAAAGGGTTATGAAGCCTGCTGCAAAAAACAAAGATGAATCTCCAGTGGAGCGTACTGATAGTATTGTCAGTGAGATCCCTCCTAATGAGAAAAATAGAGATGAAACCACAAACGACAAAATTAGTTTGTCTAATGCTGAAAAAACTAAAGTCTTGGAAAAAACATTAACAGATGATGTTAGTATGCAAGAAGTGGAAATAATAAAAGTAACTGAGGTCGTGGAAGAAACATCAAATAAGGAATTAAAAGATGTTGTCGGAAGATCTGCTACAAGAAGTGATGCTGAAACTCTAAAAGCTGAGAATAAAATTGGTCAGGGAAATGACGAAGGTAGTAATGAAAAATCAGAAAAGCAAAACGAGAAAACGGATGTTGAAAAGAGAAAGAAGAGGAAAACAAAAACCAAAACATATGCCAAGAATGCTGAGGTCGGCATGTCTGCAACTGTATCTGATGCACCTTTGAACAATCATTTGAATGGAAATGAGACTACTTTGCTTAATGCTGCCACAAAATATGGTGACAAAGTGAAAGGGAAAGATGCGCAAGTTTCTGGTGAAGGTTTAGTGACGGGCCCTGGAGATCTTTCAAGTAAACGTCGACCTACTGAACTTGAGTTTGAACCAGAAAAAAGTCAAAGTACTGATCATCAGACCTCAAAGAACATGACTGTATCATCTAATAATTGTAAACTGATTTATTTTAGCTTCTAATGTTAATTTTAAATTTTCTCAGGATCTCGTGCTGTTAAAAGAAAGAAAGTTGTTGAAAAGGACGGCATAAACTCACAGTAAAGCTTCACTTTTTGTTTTGCTTTTCTACATTATGTTCTGGTTACCGGCCAGGCCGGGCCGAGTAGGGCAACTGTTTTCCTCGTTTTTGTAAGCAATTAATGTGCTAATGATAAGTATTAGTATCTTACAATGAAAATAATTTATGTAAAAGGAGGCATGCATAAAGTAGACTGATTTCATTTTTGCTTACTTTATAAGCTGAGACATTTAAGATAAGACACAACTGATTTATCGTCAAAACACAGTGTATATCTTAGATGGGTCAAAATTTCATCAATATATGAAGTTAGCACTTTTCACTAGTGTCTTTTAACCACATTTACTCGTAAATTCATGATTTACTGCTGAACGTTTGATAGGAGCAAGTCGAAGAACATGTCAGCGAAAATTTCAAGTACATTCAAGAAAGCCAAGGTCAATGCATCACAAGAGCAGGAGGATACAGAAAGCGAGCACATTGAGTTTGTTCCTGAGAGTCCACCTATGTCTTAGAGATAAGTCTAGGGGTAATTTGCCAAAGTAAATGACTCACTTTATGTGCGGGTACTACAGTTTTTTACCCTTTTTTCACTGCACTTTCAGTCTTGATTATCAAGATATGTTATGTTTGAATCATGGTTTCAGCTACTGTTCGTTAATGCTGAGTTAGAATGGTGTTTTTACAGAAGCTTTCAAGACATAAATTACAAAAGATGGCATTTTATATGGTATGTTTTTGAGATGTTGGCCAAAACTCCAAATTAATTCGACCTTGTTTATGTGATTACGTTTTAGAAAAATATTAGTGTAGATTTCACCTTGTTATGTAATTATGTTCTAGAAAAAATACATATGTGAAAGATTAAGACAACTAATCTGGATACAAAACGAAACAAGAAACATAGGATAATCATCATACATATTTACAGTGGTTGATATTTGTTAAAATACTCTACTGTCGTATTTTATTTCTTAGACAACTAAACATTAGCCGAGTACTCTAACAGTCTAGACAATGCCACATGCAGACACAAATCCCACGAGGTCTCAATGTTCGTTGGCTCTCCCCAACAAACTTATCTGGGTAAAGCGTTTGGTCAAACACAATCGAAAATTTAACATCAAAAGTCCTTTCATTGAATAGTTAGTGATGAAAGTCACCTTGATCACATTAGGCAGACAGGTACGGAACAAAATCCAACCATATTGAATCATTCACTCCAACGTGTTTTAAAGCCTCCATTTTATGCTCAATCCGAGCTTTGATACAAAGAGATCTTGTAGAAATGTTTAAACACCATATTCTTGAACTACTTATATTGTTTTGTCTCCGCACTCCGAGCTCTGATACACTTAGATCTTGTAGAAACGTTTAAACACCATATTCTTGAACTACTTATATTGTTGGGTTTAGGCCGTACAATACACGCGTACTTTTTCAAATATACGGTTTTGGTACGTGTACTAAAATCTGTCCCACTTTATGTTGCGTACTTTCATGTTTTGTACCATTTTGCACGGCAAAACTTGTTTTACCGAAACCATAATCACTATTGCCACGTGTGCAAGACACGTATGATTTCCACTAACAAAAATAAGTTAAATAATAGGGTTTTGGCCGCTAAATAGCTACGTACTTTTCAAATGTACCGTTTAGTACATGTATAAGTTTTTGTCCGCTTTAATGCGATTTCGTCCGCTTTCTTCCGCTTTTCTTACGTTTTACCGTTCTTATATCGTTTTGTTCGCTTTTATACGTTTCGTCCCTTTCTTATGATTTCAAACGTTTTACCCCATTTTATACGTTTTCTTATGTTATTACCGTTGTTATCGTTTCGTCCTTTTTACATTTTTGTTCATTTTTTGTTTTAAATACATTTCTTTCGTTTTTATGTTTCGTCCATTTTGACGATTCGTCCATTTTTACGTATTCTTCTGCTTTTTTGTTCTTGTGTCTTTACGTTTTATGTTGTCGTTCATTTTTATTTTTTGACGTATTAAATACGTCAAAAGCGCACTAAACCGAACAAAAGGACAAAACGTAAAGATACGGACGAAACCTAAAATAACGAGATTTAAAACGTAAAGAAACCGATAAAACTTAAAAACAAGCGGCGTAAAGACGGATGAAACGTAAAAAATGTATTTAAAACCAAAAAATGACATATCACGTAAAAAGCAGACGGCGTAAAATGACAAAATTTTATAAAAAAAAATGGATGAAAACGTAAAAAACGGGCGAAAACGTAAAAATCCAGATGAAAACGTAAAAAAAATGGACGAAAACGTAAAAAAAACAGACGAAAACGACCAGGGACAGTAGATGCAATTTGGGACAAACAAGAAGGACTATCTATGTAATTTACTCAAAAAATATGCCACATAGGCATTTTTGCCGGTTTTATACATTCCCAACCGGTTGCAGGTAAACACGCGTGCAAAATGGTACAAAACATGAAAGTACGCAACATAAAGTGGGACAGATTTTAGTACACGTACCAAAACGGTATATTTGAAAAAGTACGCGTGTATTGTACGGCCTAAACCCTATATTATTTTTTCTCCATACTAAAATGAAATATTTCTAGTAAAATCAGTTGTATACTCATCTTATGCAAGTCAAGTATCATGTTGGTATGTGTGGTCATATTATGCAAGTTACATTATCATGTTGACCTGTGTGGTCATATTATGCAAGTCAAGTATCATGTAGATCTGTGTGGTCATGTTATGCAAGTCACGTTATCATGTTGAACTGTGTGGTCATATTATGAAAGTCAAGTTGACATGTGTGGTCATATTACGCAATTCACGTTATAATGTTGACCCGTGTAGTCATATAACGCAAGTCAAGTATTATGTTGACCCGTGTGGTCATATAATGCAAGTCAAGCATCATGTTGACCTGTGTGTTGACCCGAGTGGTCATATCATGCAAGTCAAGCCTCATGTTGACCTGTGTGGTCATATTATACAAGTTAAGTTATCATGTTGACCCGAGTGGTCATATTATGCAAGTCAACTATCATGTTGACCCGTGGGGTCATATTATGCAAGTATCATGTTGACCCGTGTGGTCATATTATGTAAGTCAAGCCTCATGTTGACCAGAAACGTCATATTATGCAAATCAAGTATCACGTTGACCCGTGTGGTCCTATTATGCAAGTCACATTATCATGTTGACCCAAGTGGTCTTATTATGCAAGCCAAAGACAAAATAGTGAAGAAATTGTCTAATGTTGTCTAGAGGTGTATACGGCGTACACACGTGCACAAGGGATATACAACGTATAAACCCAAATGTCTATATGACGTATGCTCAGTCAGTTAAAAAAAATTGTGCAAGTGTTTTGGCGTTTCACCACCTAACCCAATATCAAGTTCCTTACGAGCTGAAATCCCTGATTGAAAGCATATGTCGACATGGGTATCGCACACAACACTATGCCGATGTTTAATAGCGATAATACCAACACATGATACAAGATTGTCCCCATAAATATCGCCCACAAAGACCCTAGAGTAAGTTGAACACAAATTCGAAACAAAAAAAAATAAGGGAACACAAACCGATAGCATAAAACACAACAATAAATCTTACAATTCATAGTCAGTCCCAAACCAAAATTCAAAATCGCCCTAAGGAAGAAGTGTGATAATCCATTTGAGATCTTCTGAAAGCCATCTCTCAAGGAGAAAAGGAAAAGGTGGATTCAGCAATTTTAGTAACCCGCGTGAAATATATGTTGAAAAAATGGTTTTTGCAAAATTTGGACACTATTTAATATATGTATATATGTTATATATATTTATATTTCTTGGTAGATCTGCGTTCTCCTTGACAAGAGCTTGGCAACAAGCTAAAATGTCTAAAAAAATGGAGTTGATATGACTGAGATATCGTGTCTCTAAGTGAGGCACTTGAAACACAAAAAATGGAACACGGAGAGTATTGCACATCCCTAAAACATGAAGTGAAAGCTTGTTTATATAGAAATCTTGGTATTGACCTTCAAAATGATTTGTTGGTTTTACTCGAACACCTACGTGCATGCGCGGAGGGGGAGGGGTTGAAAAAATCAGATTTCTGGGCCAAAATGGGTTCAAATATCTTGGTGGGTGACATGTGAGATCAACCCCCTTTGAGACCATCAACCACAGTAAATCTCTAGATCATCCTTTGTGTATTGTGACTTTCTGAACCGACATGCTCACACTTTGTTGGATCATGATATTGTGCATCAGAGTTGCAGAAGCATTGTTTTATGTCTTTCAATGATCATGATTTCTTTGATTGTGAGCTTGTGGTTATGGATTGACTTCTCAATTTCTATCAGCTGCAACCGTCAAATGTTCCTGCAAACAACATTTAGCAATAAAGCAGATGAAAGAGTCTTTGTTCACTTTCGTTGAATAGGGTTGCAAGAACCACGGTTCCCGTTGATCAATATAAATCTTTTGTGATCGGGTTGAATTCAAGAATCTCCTTGATGGGTTTCGCAACTTGTACTAGCTGTTCTCAAACCGGAGCGTCTCAAAGTAGACAACACGGATTGAGTGAACCAGCGAATTGAGACTCACTGATTGATGATAAATTGATTTGAAAGACAATCGCGTATTGCTGAAGAGAGAGTTTTTGCAATACGACGAAAGTTCTATGAGAAAAATCAAGTTTCAATCATAAATACTTTTGTTTGAAAAGTTTAAGCGCATTCGATGTGCTAGAAAAGCAATTGTTGAGCACATCGAAAGGTTTTTCTAAAAGTATACGTCAATCCATTTCCTGGAACAAAGTAGATTCAAGAGTGAATCGCCCCATCGTTTCTTTCTAGTTGTCGCAAGTTTGATCCATGATGGATCTCACATGTCACCCACCAAAAGCTTGTTTGATGCTGGCACTAATATGTATCCAAAATGAACAATCGAAACGCACTAATATGCTTGCCCTAAAACTAGCTAGTTACTACATACTACATAGCTAACCAATCAACAGTATAACATAGTAATGTACATCATAAACAGTAGTGTAAGAAACAACAATTAGCAATGCAAATGCGATTGTGTAAACAAATTCACCTCAACTGTTGGAATATGTATATATTTATAAAACCGTGCATGTCCGGATTCGAACTCGTGACCATGAGATTGCACACATTAGCGAATGAGAATTAAAGTTATAATTAATGTAAAATGATTACGATTAATTATTACAAAAAACCCGAATAACGATCGTTAAGTATTAAGGGAAATGACTAACGACCGTTACATGTAAAAATGAGAAAATATATTGAGAATAACTTAAAAATGAAAAAGATTCGGTGCCCCCTTTTTCTTTTCAAAGTGGCCGGCCAAGGGGAGGACTTTCTAAGCCCTAACCCTAACTTTTTCCCTAAGTTTCTTCTCACTATATAAGCAAGGCTTAGGGTTAATGTTTTAGGTTAACTTTTGTACACCTAATTAACCCTAGATCTCTCATTCTCTCCTCTCTTGCATTGTATGGCCAAACCCCCCTCCTCAAGGGTGTTTTGGTTATGTTTTTCTTATAAAACAAGGGTTTGTGTTAGATCTAGCAATCTCTTGATTCGTGGTTAATTCGTGTGTACAAAACTGTGGTGGTAAGACATTATTCTTACACCAATTTGGTTTGAGTTGTAAAACGGTAAGGGATAACTCTTTAAACCACTTCATCATCTTTGTTAAAGAGATCTAACCAATTGCAAGAGGTATGTTACGCATTTATATTTTCAGTTAATTAATTGCAAGAGGTACGTATTCCGCTGTGTACTCTGTGGTTTCATACATGTTATTATTATATATCATGTTTCTTTACCTAAACAGTGGTATCAGAGCCTTGTATAATGAGTAATTAATTACTGAAACGCATAAAACAAATAAATTGTATTGTGTTATTAATTGTATGTGTAGATCTAGGGTTTGCAAAACCTAAACCCTAATTTTTTTTGGGAGGGGGCGTTTTTTGTGCCCTTATTAGGGTTTTGTAAACTTTTGTTTTTAATTGGATTAGAAAACCCTAGGTTGCATGTAATTTTATGTGTATTAAATTGTGTAACTCTTGTTTAATTGCATTAACCGTTAAGTGTAATTTATGTCCATGATAAATACATGCATGTTTTGTCATGGATCCCTTTTATTGTATGCTTTAATTGGTTAAGTGATATACACTAATTTTTGATTGATCTAAAATTGGGGAAGACCTCAATCATTATTATTAAATCAATTATGTGCTATGTGGTATATGTTTATTTTTTACTTACGCAATAGATGAATCGATGCATGTGGCTCGCCTTGTACATTGATGAAAATGGGTGAAAGTCTTAATTAGACATATACATATTGACAGATCTAGAATTGATTATTAATATGATTTATCAAAAGATTTTCATGTGGCTATTTGTTATGCATGATTAATTGTTAAGCTATGTATTCATTGTTTATATGTTTATTTTTAAATACTTGCTTGTTTGTTTTGTGTAACAAGGGTATTTTTATAAGAAAAATAAACTGATCTAAACAATGGTGAAACATGTGTTTTTAAGCATAGTAATCGTAATCGTTTAATTGATTGATGTTTATGCACAAAATAGTTAGAACAACTCACCCATTATTGACAAACTAAAAGATGGGTACAAGGTTGGTACGCATTAAATTGTGACCTTAAAGATGAGGGTATGTAATATGCTTCGCGCTGACCTAATTCTCCGCTCGTTTGTGCGTCTTAATGGAGCTACCAAGTATTCCTATGTGCATAAAATCTTAAGGGTGAATTGACCTTAAAATTCTACACGCCACTTTTGTTATAATTATTCGAATAACTTGGGTCTTATGACTCATGCAGCAGTAGGATATAGTGGTAATTAAAGGAAATTCTTTAATTGGTGTAACCAATACCTCGATTAAAGTTTGATGATGAAAAGCTTAAACATTAAAACAAGGATGTGATTGTTTTAATAAAACCTTATGCTACGAAGATGAATGCATGACATCTTTGTACATATTTGATTTGACACCAAAAATCAAATTTATTACCCTTAATTTAAGTTATATGCCATCCAATGAAACGAAAACACCTGAGATTACTTTTTATTTGCGTGAGAACGTGATTTAGATCGTAATCAAAGGGTAAAATATCTATGTGTCGTGAGAACGAGCATGGATGATTTTGCGTTTCTTAAGTTGGACAACTTAATTGAGTTTTGTAGTGAGAATCGCAACTCAAGGCATAAGATGGGGATAAAACATGCTTACATTGCAACTCAAGGCGGCAATATGTAAATCCCATAAATCTAGGAGTTGCAATTTGAAAATTGGCAATTGAGGTTCGACTGTACCATTTTGAATAATTTCATTACTAGCAGATCAATCGATGTGATGAAACTATGTCGATTGGATCCTAGTTTTCAATGAAAATTAAATGGTTATATGTTTATGAACCATGGGTATTTAATTTTCTTGAAAAGGTTAATTATCAAAATACTAAAATTGAATTTTGTAATTCTTTTGAATGTATTAATGCAACATTTAACTGTAAACGTAGTTTATTCTTTTATTAGTAAATTGATCCATTCTGCTTTCAAACAAATGTTTGATCGAGAATAATTTACCGAAAAGACAAACAAAGTCTCTTTTCCATAGGAGAAGAATGAGACTCAATCCTATTCCTTTTCATGAATGAGAAAGGTATAATAGGAACATTTGAATTGTCTAAATTCTAATGTAACTCATAGCAAAGAATTGCACATCTTATTTTCCATAAAGATTTCATTACCCTCATTTGGTGAATGAATCCTTTTGTAACAAACATGACTTTTGGTTAACTGGAAAACATGTATTTGAGTTACTAGATTAGAAGCTAGACTAATTACCGCGAAAATTGGTAAAAGGCAAACTAGCATAATTTATCTAGTTTTTTTGCTTTAACTTTTAAAGGTGCTACATACCAGTATGGGGATGGTAGACCTGTTAAGGAAGAAATTGCATACCCAACTTTTCAAGTAAATAACATTGGTGGATAACCCATCCTTCACAGAGTAAAATACACCTTTTAGTACCTAAGTAATGATTATGTATGGTTCTTCAAAGGTGTAGGAAAGTAAAAGCAAGCAATTTGTTTCATCGGTTATGAAACACTTACAATGTTGTCAAATTCAATTGGGAGCATTGTGTTGCATTCTTGAATAAGAAGTTGTTGAAATGATTTCTAATTCGAGGGGAGCTACAAGCCTTATTTGCTATGTAGTAATCCAAATTATCTCTTAACTATCATGTAGATAATTACTTTCCAACTGTAGGCACTTATGTTTTAAGGATAGTCATGTGCGTTTCCTTACTAATCCATATAGTCTTACATCTACTTGTTATATCTATGACACAAATCATATTAATCAAATAAAAAAATGTTTGTCGTGTTGTTTATCTGCTACATGATATTGTTACATGCACAAGTGGGAGAAATCTTTATTGTCTGCAAGGTACAACACATATAAATATGATTTAAATGGATTCTCTTGACCGCAAGGTAAGAGAGTAACGTTCTATTAGAACTTATACATTTAAATGTGTATGATTGCCACATTAAGAACATGTGTCAAGATGGTAACAAAGACTACTTTAAATATTTATGTCATTCAATATTTAAGAAACACTTGTAGTAACAATTAATGTTACGTGAGAACGTGAACTAGATTGTAGCCCAAGGTAAAATATCCACGTGTCGTGAGAACGAGCATGTATGATTTTGAAGTTTCTTACGTTGAATATTTCATGGAATGACATAATTAAATGAAGTAATCTAATACTACTTTGATTGTAAGTATTTATGTATTCGTTGAATGACTTAGATATATGTAGTATATATTAAATTGAAATTATTAATTGAAACGCGAGGTGGTGTTCATAATTACTTCAATTATACATGTTTATGACTTCTTTGTAAAGTCACAAACATGAAGTTTTTTTAATACAAGACTTAGAATATAAAGTAAGACCCTAACTTGCTATGTTTTAAGACATATGCATGAAGTCAATGAGTTGATCAATGAATTATAACGTATAGTGGGATTATAACTGTTATGTCTTTTGACTTAGTCAAAGAGTATTTGTGTTATAATACATGCAATTGGCTTGGTAATTCTATTATACCATTAAGTTTTACTTGGTTGGTAAATAGGTAAGCCAAAGAGTAGATGGTTATCTTAAATATTGTTAGATTTTCTTATAATATTAATTCTAAGGAAATACCTTAGTTTTATGGTATGTTCAGTTAGAAGAATCAAAATCTATTAGCATTGTTTGATTCAAGATAATTATATTTTCTTCCAAAAGTTATCAAGGTTAGTAGATTGAGTATAGATTGAATATACTCAATAAGACTCCAACCTAGAAGATTGATAAGACACCATTTGTTTATGGAATGTGATGAATCACATTAACTATTATAAATGAAGTTTTGAATTTGTTAAACTACTTGTAAAGTGAGTTGTAACAAACTAATGTCAGGAACTGTCAATGTGTTCTATAATGTCCCAAAAGAGAACAATGTATTGTTGCTCTACTTGCTAAACTATTTAAAAGTAATCTTTAAATTATTAAAGGCAAGTGGGAGTTTTGTTTAGATCTTGAAAGATTAAATTACAAAATACATAATCTTCTAAAATGCACTAGCAAATATCATGATGAGGCTGAACATGTAATTGATAGACCTTAATATGATGGAATTATCATTCATAGATCCGTAAAGATATCTCAGATATTTAATATGATGGAATTATCATTCATAGATCCGTATTATATTTAATAAGGTGTCGAGTCAGTGACAAGGGATGGGTCCTTTTGAAAATTTTTGGGGCTCAGGATGGCAGGTAAAGCGCCATATTTGTATTCCTGAGGATAATTGCAACCCAGTAACACTTGTAAAGAACATGAGACAAACCTAGGGTAAGAAACGTATTTTGCCCTAGTTTTGCTTAGTAGCTTGGTTACGAGATCACTATAAATGATCTCCCCAATGTCGACATTAGTACCAGTCATCAAGCTGTATGCCATCATCAACTGAATAGAATTAATCTGTTCAGTGGATGAATGGTTTCCGCCGAGAACCTAAATCACGAAAGTGAACAGGAACTTCCAAGCCGCGGGTAATGAGTTTTTGGTGACTGGGGTTTTGTCCAAAAACTTTTTATCCAAAGCAATTTTACCCAACTCAGCCTTAACAATGGCTAGGTCAGGGTGAGCAACATATTTTCCTTGAGTATAGTCAAGCCCTGCAGATGTACAAAAGGTTTTATAGTCCGGGTGATTGATTGTTCCCATTTAAAATTGAGAATTTGATGAGAAACTCACGAGGGTCCGAGGTCACCTCATTAGTTGAGGTGTCGGTCATAGGCCATCATAGCTTGCCCAAAACTCCCGAGGAGGTTTTGGTACAAGATTGAAGGGGACCGAACAAAGGCCTTTTTCAGTGGGCAGTTTAGCAAAAACTTCATGATTCCCTTATACGCTGGGACATCATGTGGGTATTCAAAATTGCCAATAACATTATTTGTTTTAAATTCAACACTTTCAAGTCCTCCTACCCACTGTGATGAAAAGTGAAGACTTTGAGTTCTTGCCATTTCCATTAAAAGATTTTAGGGTTTTGATATCTTTTGACAAGAATAATCAAAGAAGTTAGATTCTTTTAAAAGTTTGTCATGAAAAACTTTTGTAGATTGTTTGCAGAGAAGATTATTTGCTTAAAACTGGTTTTGGTGATAAGAACACATAATTGTTTCTGAGTTTTGAAAGGATTTTGACATCGTTTATTTGCAGAATTCAATTTGTGTGTGTTTTTGTGTTTTTGAGAGGGTTATTTATAGAGTGGTGAGAGGGGTAAATTTTGCACATGTGAGGATTTGTAAAGTCGGTTTTTGAAGACGTTTTATTTACCTCATTTAATGCGACCACTCCACTACCCGCAGTTTTCTCACGGTTTTCAAAGGAACAGTTGCAGTGCACAGTAAAAGTGCATCTTGCAGGGTTGAAATATCCTGAGGATATTTGTTGTGAGGAGGGGCATTTAATGCCAAGTGGGATGAGGTAAGGTTTGAGGGACCCATGACATGGATGACAGAAGGGTTAAAAGACATATACTCCTATATTAAATTGGTGAGTTTACCAACCTAGGACATTAAGTAACTGAAATACTTAGTGCATTTAGTTACTCATTCAATGCTCAATGTCCAATGTCAGGGACCCTGAATGAGTCTTACACATTTGGAGAGAAAATGATTTTGAGGTTTTGTTCAGGGATCAAGGACCATTTCAGAGAAAACTTACTGAGATTAGGATTGATTATCAAGTTGCTGACTTTCAATGTCAAGCATTCCCAATTCGGCTTTCAGTCTCCTGAAGGTAGGTTCATCCAAGGGTTTGGTGAAGATATCAGCAAGTTGATATTCAGCAGGGATGAAGTGGAGTTCTATGTCTCCTTTCATGATGTAGTCTCTGATAAAATGATATCTGATATCAATGTGTTTGGTTCTTTGGTGAAGGACATGGTTGTTGGAGATTGCTATAGCACTGGTGTTATCACAAAAGATGGGTACCATCTTGTAATGGATGTCATAGTCACTGAGTTGACTTTTCATCCATAGCACATTTGCACAACACCCTACAACAAGTACATATTCGACGGTGAAGACATAGCCACCGATTGTTGTTTTTAGCACTCCAACAAACCGCTTTTCCTCCAAGAAATTGACAGGACCACGAGGTACTCTTCCCCGTCCATGTTGCACCGCATAATCAAAGTCAAAATATTCTTTGAGGTCAAACCACGAGCATTTTGGATAGTAAAGTCCAAGGCTTGGAGTTCCTTCGGTATTGAGGATTCTTTTGGCTGCAGTGAGATGGGATTCTTTAGGATTGGTGATATCTTGCTATTAGACATACCGAGAATTGTATGTCGTCCGAAGCGATTAGATACATTAGTGATCCTACAATCCCCTAAAATGAGTTTGATTGACTAATTTGCTAGTGAGATCAGTCCAAGGTTATTTGAGGGACCATTGGTGTCTTCATCAAGCACGTCGAGATCTCATATTTCTTCAAGAGATTTCGGTATATTTCTTTTGACCGATGGTAATTCCTCTATCGGTTTTCGATTTGTAGTCCAAGGAAGTAAGTGAGTTCACCCATCATGCTCATTTCAAATTTCTTTGTCGCCGCTTTTTGAACTGCTTGCAAAGAGTATAATTTGTTGAGCCAAAGATGATGTCATCAACATACACTGGACTAGTATCACATCTTGTTTTTTTCTATAGATAAACAGTGTGTTGTCTATCTTTCCTCTGACAAACTTGTTTTGAATCAAGAAGGCTTAGAGAGTTTCATACCATGCTCTGGGAGCTTGTTTTAGTCCATATAGGGCTTTGTTAAGCTTGCAGACATAGTCAGGGTGCTCACTACTCTCAAAGCCAGGAGGTTGTTTGTTAGGAATTGGAAATTCCATGATAAAGTGTCGGTCACCCCAATTATGGTCTAGCATATGTTAGCTCGTAGACGTGTCGTTATTTACGTTATTTAGTTAGTTATTTAGTTATTAGTTTAGTTTAGTTTAGTGTAACACCGTGGAGGAAGGACGGGTCTTTACCCATCAGATGCTCGATCCACCCGTCGGAGGCGATTATGTAAAACTATAAATACCTCTACCTCCCACGGTAGAGGTTGGACCTTCACTTAATCTAACCTTCTTTCTTTTGTTCACTTTCTCTCTCTAGAAAGGCTCCCATTCTACTTTCTCTCTCTAAACTCTCTTGTATAATTTGACCCATATATTAATTTTTGATGTGTTTATGAAATCCAATATGTTACAAATGATATCAAGAGCCATGGTTTGATCATCTCTATTACATGTTCTTGGATTTCTAGTGGTTTTATATGGTTTTTGGGTTTGAAAAAGTTTAGTGTTATTTGCATCATTTGGATCATTTCTTGTGTTAAAGTTTAGATTTTGAGTGTACTTTTGTGTTTAGAATCATTGTAAGTGCTTGGGTTTTGATTTGGAAGGCTTGAATAAGTGTGGTTGGTGTTAGATATAGGATTTCACAAACACACTAAACCATAATCCAAGTGGGCGTTCAAGTAAGTTTAGAGAGAAAGTTCTAGAGAGAAAGGGAAGAGAGTTGGGAACTATGTGAAACAAAGATAAATGATATTGAAGCTCAACCTCTACCTTGGGAGGTAGAGGGTATTTATAGTTTCTTACAAACAAACGCCACCTACGGGTGTGGATCGTGCATACAGCTGGTAAAGACCCGTCCGTCCTCCACGGTGTTACTTAACAAACTATTATTAATATGACTAGACTACGACTACGAGCTTTCTAATGAATACATATACTTGAGGTGACCGACTCTTTAATGACTGAATTTTCTAATTCCTAACAATCTCCCCCTAAGGGAGGTCACCTCAATTTACAATGAATACAAACCGATATTACATTAGATTGCTCGAGGATTCTTGATTAAGTCCTTTGCTCAGTAGCTCGTAGTCTTTGATTCTTCATGTTTTGCATGTTAGGATAATTCAAGTGGAGGTCTTTAACTGATCCACGTGATGATGAGTTTTGAGCCAGCTTTGAGATCATCATCTAACATAAATCTTTGACTCTACCATTGTGGTGTTGGTATTATGTGATGTTGTGACATTTGGACCGCATGCTCACATTCGGATCATGATGTATTCTCATCGAGTAGCGGAAGCTTTAATTGATTCATGATATTGGCGCAGCAGTAGCGTAAGCATGGAGTGTAAATATCGAGTCATTGATGCACTAATCATGATTTCTTCGAGATGAATGTGTTGAGTGAGCATGCGGCTATGGATTGACCGCATCATTCGATCACCGCAAACGTCGGGCGCACACGCATACAACAGCTAGCAATAAAGCGCACGAAGTGTCTTTGAACACTTCGTTGAATTGAGGTACACGCCCACGGTTCCCGCTGATCGATACATGTACTTTTGTGATCGTATAATTCAAGAATTTCCTTGACAGGTTTCGCACCGCTCTAGTCGTTCTCAAACCGAACGCCTCAAAGAAGACAACACGGAGTGAGTGAACCACCGAATTGAGATTCACCGATTGATAAAAACATATTTGAAAAACAATCGTGTGTTGCTCAATAGAAATTGTTTTTGCAATACAACGAAGGTTTTAATGAAAATCAATTATCAATCATAAACACCTTTTGTTTTGAAATATTGTACACGGTCGATGTGCCAATGAAAAGAATTTTTAAGCACAACGACCGGTTTTTCAAAGGTATCCGTCAATCCATAACTCGAACCGTGATTGATTCAAAAGATTGAATCGCCCATTGTTTCTGCTCGCTTGTCACATGGTTGATCTATCGATGATCTCACATGACACCGCCAGAGCTTGTTTGATGTTGGCTCCAGAAGGCTTTCCATCTTCATCGTGAATATGTTTGCATATCACTCGGATGTTCTGGCAATACCACAAGGATAATGCGTAGGACTCAAAATATAATCTCTCTTTCCACATTGTGTGAAATAGAGAGTCTTCATTGAAAGTGTCCTTAATGAGATTTATTGATGATCTCGTGGCTCTAGACTCAATTTGTGCATATTTGGATCCTATATCGGAGACTAGGGAGAGGGTCTCCTTCTTCAATATCAACAATCTCTAAGAGAGAGTTGATAGATAATGTTGGTTCCCCGTGAGAATGAAACAAGTCCTTTTAAGAGGTACTTGAGTGGTTTGGGAAGTTGAAGTGTAGTGCGTCACTGGGTCCATGACGTCTTGTCTTCAATACCGATGTTACCATGGTAACCACCAGTAGAATATGAATTGAACCCGGTATCTGCCCTAAGATTGAATTATTGGAGGCTATTTCTTTTCACCCTTTTACATTCATTTCTTTTCATTCTTCAACCCCTTCTGCTTACCAAGACTTCATAACTAGAACCTTGTTGGGTTTATTCCAAGACTAGCTCGGCCTTAGTCCGCACTCTTCCCATATCTCATTTTCTCCTTTTACAATATACCTAAGGACTTCTACACTATCTAGTGGATTGTCCTCGGTAGATCCCTCCGTTTACGACGGATCATGGGAACAAATACCTAACCTTATCATCCTTATATCACCATGCATAAAATAAAGTTGGTCGGTCTATTTGGTTTTGTTCATCCGCCATAGGAACCAATTGAAAACCATTTGAAAATCAATCCGATACTTGTGATATATTATCAAAGCATTTTGTACCGAAATGTTTTGATATTTTAGAACAAGAGCTCCCCTCAACATGTGCTTCATGTATTTGAAATCTTTTGGCACACGGAGGCAAGAGGAAGAATTAACTTCTTTGATTTCTGTTTTCTAAAAGATATCAAAATCACTTCCTCGATAAAATCAAGTAGATAAAGCATATTATGGAAGGATGAGGTTTTCAAAAATTTGCTCCCCCTCAATATGTGCCTTGAGGTTTGAAAGAGTTTTGCACATACTAGAGGGAAAAGACTGCACATTGAAAT
This sequence comes from Chrysanthemum lavandulifolium, assembly GCA_022545495.1. Classification (NCBI taxonomy): domain Eukaryota; kingdom Viridiplantae; phylum Streptophyta; class Magnoliopsida; order Asterales; family Asteraceae; genus Chrysanthemum; species Chrysanthemum lavandulifolium. The sequence continues at coordinate 256,141,301 of CM040245.1, forward strand.
AAAATGATCACGTTTCAGATCTTTGAGGTTAAAGATAGATGCTCCCCCTCAACATGTGCATGGAAAATTTGAAATCGTTTGGCACATGTGGTAAGGAGAGCTTGTACATCCTTATAAAACCATTTACCGAAATATCAGTTTTAATCCAATTTAAATCACAAATTCTCCCCTGATCACCATTTTCAAATATTTTGAGAGTTGTGATCTCTGTAGATTTAAATTGATTTTGAAAGCTTTTTAAGGAGAATTGTGACTTGATAATGAAAACGTTTTGACTGATAAGGATCGGATTTTGAGACTTTAAACTCCATTATTAAACATGCATGATTGTCTTTTGAAAACATAATATTAGCAAAGGTTTTGAGTCAACTGTGTAAAACATAATTTCTTTTGATTTTTCAACAATAAACCTTGCTCGTTTACGTGCCAATTGTTTGAAAAATACCATTTTTAATTCGAATAAAATCATTCTCCCCCTCAATCAATGACACAAGTTGTTGATTGAGATATAGGGATTTTGACAGATGATAAGCACAAATGATTTACACGAGTAATAGAGTACGAGGTATTTTCAAAGCAATTTTAGTTTTCATTGGATAGCAAATATTTTTCAGAAGAATCATTGTACGGAAAAATATTTGGAAGGATAAAAATTTGTCTTTTAGATGACAAACATTTGTTTTAAGAATCAGAGCATGAGATTTGAAAAATAATATAAAGCATGGCTCTGTTCTATACTTTTAAAACGGGTTACTGCCTGAAATGACAATAAACCACCATTTTTCTCCGCCTCATTTTTATTTTTTTTTGGAACAAAAACTATGTGCATTCGAAGAACATCTAAAACCCCGTGACATTATTTGAATGTCAACACAAAGTCCGTAGATGATATCGAATAAGGAAAAACATGACGAAATAACAACAATTTTTTTTTTTTTATTGGAATTTTTCAAGATTTTCTCATTTTTATGGATTTTTGGGAAATTTATATTTTTATATTTTCTTTTGTGGGTTTTTCAAATTTTGTATTTTGTTTTTTGAATAAATATATACAAGAGATAGATGAATAAAGACCTTTACTCCTCGTCTTCCTCTTGAAGACGCTTGAGTGTTTCCGGTTGTAAACTCTTTAGACCAAGACGTGGAAGGATAAACTCAAAACGTTCTCTAGGAAGAGCTTTGGTGAAGATGTCTCGCTGGTGGTATTCGGTCCTCACAAAGTAGAGTTCCACCACACCTTTTTCCACTTGTTCCTCGATGAAATGATGTCGAATGTCGATATGCTTTGCTCTTGAGTGTTGAACGTTGTTGCATGAGAGAGCAATAGCACTTTTATTATCACAAGATGCAGAGGATCTTGTTGAATTCAAAGCCATAGTCGCTTAATTGAGATCTCATCCAAAGGATTTGAGCACAACAGATGACATGGCTATGTATTCAACCTCAGTAGAGAAATAAAGTACTCATTTGCTTCTTTGATGACCAGCACAAGCTTATCACCCAAAACCGAGCACCTCCGACGCGTGCTTGACGAGTATCTTGACACCGCATGATCTGCATCCGCATATGTCGTTAGTGACATACCGGTGTCCTTGGTACCAAAGTCCCATATTGATGGTTCCTTGAGGTACCGAAAGACCCGTTTAACCGCTTCAAGGTGCTTTTGGTAGGCTTAGCTCGGTATCTAGCACACATGCATACAATGAATGTAATATCGTGTCCATCGGGCCGTGAGGTACATCGTGATCCGATCATGCTACGATGTTTCGTTTGGTCTACCATGATTCCCGAGTGGTCCTCATCCGCTTAGTACGCTCAATCATGGGAGTGTCAACAAGGTCACTAGAATCAAATCCAGTTTCCTTAAAATCTCATTTGCATATTTAGATTGATTTATAAAATGCCTCCGGACTTTGTGAAATTTGTAATCCCAAGAAAATGACATTTGTCCCATCATTGAAATTTGAAATTTAGAACCCATTTCATTTGAAAACGATCACACTCATTGGGGTCACCGAGGCAAAGATGATATCACAACATAAATTTGAACGTGAATTAAATGTTTGCGACTTCTTTGTGAACAATGTTGGATCAATCGCCTTTGTCAAGCCGTGAGACGTAAGAAACTTTGATAGCGTATCATACCATGCCCTTGGAGCTTGCTTTAAACCGTAAAGAGCCTTCTTCAAATGATAAACGTGAGTAGGATGCTCGGATTCACAAAGCCTTCGTGTTGGTGGACGAGACGACTTCTTTAAGATCTCCGCTCGTAAATGCCGCCTTTACATCCATCCGATAGACTACCATGTTCTTACTTGCAAGATTAGCCAAGAAGATACTAATTGCCTCTATACGAGCAACAGAGCAAATGATTCTTCAAAGTCAATACCTCCTCCCGACGGTATCCTTTGCAACCAATCTAGCCTTATTCTTTAATACATCGCCATGCTCATCAAGCTTTACTTTGAAGATCCACTTAAGAGCAATGATCATAGCACAACTGGAGCGGTACTAGTTCCCATACATCAAGTCGATCAAACTCATGAATTTCTTCTTGCATGGCATTGAACCATTGTCTTCATTCATGGCGGTTTAACATCTTTTGGTTCGACCTTAGAGTATGGAGTTGAAGAAGCACCATAAGGCATCGGTTGCAAGTTGTTTTCGTGTTGATACTTGGACGAGAGGGTTTCCAATGATGTTGTCCAATGGATGATCATGAGTCCATTTCTAAGGTGTTCATGTGGTTGTTGTTGAGGAACTGAAGTAGTTGAGTCGATTTCTTCTGATGAAGATGGTTCTAATGATGATTCAGGAGCAAATATATTTTCAAACGCAGCATCTTTAGGAGTAGCAAAGGGATTTTCTCCATCATTGATACCGAGACATTTCCATGATGTACACTCGATGATTGATGATTTGTTGATGAGACGAGTGATCGCAGCAGTAGCACTTCTTGACTTAATGATATTGAGACCAAGGATTGACTTCATTTACAAGGATAGAGCAGCCTCATTGATGGATTTGACATTTCATCGGCGTTTGGTTCATAGTGTTCATCGAACATTGGATCAAACAATTTCCTTAAATCATCTTCTCGATGGAGGTACATATAGAGTCTTTGGAGAGAGATTTGGTACAAGGGATGAACCAATGGGACTGCTTTTGAAGTGCGGTCCGAATCTGGATTGTCCAGAGCCATTGGACCGGTCACCATCAAACGTAACGTGAATTTATTCCATGATATTTCGGTTTCTTTTGTTGTAGATTCGGTATCCCTTTTGTTTGGTGCATACCTACAAATATTCCAATGTCCGCTTTAGCTTTAAGTTTGCCTAATTCTTGGCCCTCGTTAGTTGGATAACACAATGCACCAAACACACGAAGGAATGAGAGATTAGGTTTTCTGTGTGGACAAGTTCATATAGAGTTTTTCCATGAACAAGGTGAATCGTGGATCGATTTTGTGTGTAGCATGCAGTGGCAATGGCTTTAGCCCGTAGAAACATTGGAACCTTTGAGTAAATCAAGATTGTTCTTGCGGCTTCCACAAGAGTTCGATTTAGTCTTTCAACTACACCGCTCGTTGAGGAGTTCGTGGAGCACTTCTTTGATGGTCGCTTCCAACACTTTCATAAAACTCACTAAGTTGTTTGTTAACAAACCCGCCCATTGTCTGCTCGGATAATTACATTGCTTTGTTAAGTCGAACTGCATTTGTTTGATAAGTTTGATGATGATATATGGAGTTTCATCCTTTGTCCTAAGAACTTGACCCGGTGAATCTAGAGTAATCATCAACCACAACTAACACATATTTCTTCCCAAAGATATTCGCACTCTCATTGGTCCACATAGATCCATGTGAATTGTATGAAGAACTTCGTAATTGAGTTTGTAGGTTTGGGTTTATGGGCATACTTCTTGCTTTTTCCCAATTGGCATGTCGAATGTAGATGATCCTTTTCATACTTCGCCTAGGTAAACCTACAACTAAGTCCTTTCGAGAGATCATTGATGGTGCCAAGTTCAAGTGATTGAGACGACGATGCCATAACCATGACTTTGTTTTAGAAGCCTTTGACAACAAGCAAATTGGAGAAGACTTCATCATATCTTCGATAGAGATGGTGTATAGATTTGAACCACGTGTTCCTCTTAGAAGTTCCTTACCATCAAGTTCTCTAACGAAACAAGTATGTTTTCTGAAGGCTACTTCTAGATCAGAATCACAGAATTGACCAACAGAGAACAGGTTATGACCAAGACCTTCCACATAATATACCCTGGAGATAACACTATCACCAACAACATAATCTCCATAACCCATAATTGCACCGAAATGATCGTTCCCGAATCTAACTGTCCTGATGAATTTGCTCACGGTTCATGAGCCGTGACCGGTCTCCAATCATATGCTTGGAACAACTGAGTCCGGTACCACGTAACGATTTGAACGATCCGCAGCTTGAACACGCACAAGAATGGATAATCGGATAATTGGGATCCCATGCAAGAATGGGTTCCATTTGGTTAGTAATGTTGATTGGAACACCCACATCGAAATGGAAACATTCATATCGTAAATAGAAGCAAAGGAATCATCGTGAATAGATGCAATGTCGGTGTCCGTATTTGACCTATTCAAAGTATGTTCATTTCTTAAAGGAATAGTTCTACCAAGAGGCATCCATTTTCTAGTGGGCATTGTCTTAGCAGATTGAGGATGTGGACCGATTAGCCTTTTGACCCAAAGGTATCCATCGATATCCTATCTTACTAAATGTTCTTCCCGTGGGTTTCACTATTTTCTAACTTTCTTACGTTTTTGCCTTTTAGCCTTCTTAGCATGATTTTTAGCATTAACGATTTTCATAGGGCAATTGACAAGATTAGACGTAACATTCACACCACATTCATGATTAGCAATGAATTCAAGCGAGACATCATTACATGATTTGCGGATGGTATCGTAATTCAATTAATTACAATACGCCTATGGCTAATACTAGAATCAACACGATTCGCTTTATTCAACACAAACTTAAAGTTCCTAGGTTGGTCTTCTACTCTCTCCAAAGTGCATTCTTAGCTTGCGAGGTCCTATCTTGCTTGGTATTGCTTGGAGGCTTTGACCCGCTTGCTTTAATGTCACTGATTACTCTGTAGAGGAATTATGGGAACATTAGTTGGTTGATCTACCTTTGCATTCCCGAACTAGATGTGTAAGGATCCGAACTACTCAAGGCACATTAGTGTTTACTTTCTTAAACCTGGGTATAGAATGGTTTGTATGCTTGGCACTAGGCATAGAACAAGGCATCACAGCTTTACCTTTCGCACCTAAGGATTTAGGACATGTTGCAATTAAGCATTCTAGCAGTTCTTGAGATCGTTTGGCCTGAATGCACGCAAATCTAATTTCTCTATCAAGAGGCTTATTAAGGTAATCCTCCTCCACAATCTCACGGAGACATTCTAGACTATCCTTAAGGTGAGCACAGTAGTTATGAAACACAAGTTCATTATTCTTAAGATGAGGAGGAATGTATTTAACAATCACAGTATATTTGCAGTCAGAGGATGACTTTGAAGCGAAGTTCTCATTAAAAACAAGTGGCAGTTTCCCTTTTTCCTGACTCCTTAGATTCTCAATTTCCTTTTGTAAAGAAGTTATTTTTTCGTTGTTTGTGTCACGAGTGACTTTTATTGAATCATATAACTCTTTAAAATGACGTTTAACCTTTTCATTTTCTTCAAGAAAACTCTCGTTTTCCTTTTGTAATGCATTTACTAAGTTTTGAAGATGAAACGTTTGAGAATACTGAGAATCTAAAGGAGGAGGCATTTGGGAGCCAGTCACATTGTTCTTTTCACCCTTTATTGAGAGATTTGGGCTTTCAACTTTCGATCGTGTTACAATGAGCTTGAATTTGTTCATCACGCTTGTTTATCCGAAAATCTGATCAAACTCGGAGCATCCGAGGATGTCTTGATATTTGAGGTTTTGACATTTTCTTTAAGATGTTGATATTTTAGTTGTAAATTAAAATGCTCAACTTCTAGTTTAGAAAGATGTTTTACCAATTTATCGTGATCATCCGGATCAATTTTCTCATTTAGTTTAGAATTAGTCTTTTCAAGCTCAATGACACGATCGTGGAGACTTTCGAGCAATAGATAATTCATGAAATTGAGAAGCATTAATGGAACAATTTGTAGCGATGAAAACACATCTTGAGCAATACATTCGAAATCGATTCTCATTCAACAGTATGCAAGTTCTTCCTCTCAATCTTATTATATTTTAATTCTCGCTCATAGTCACTAACCTCAACTATCATTGCATCAAATTCATTTTCCATTTCTTTAATATCCGAATCCATCCCCTTTTAAGACTCTCAAATTGATCTTTTAGTTGTTTAAAGAAAGGCATGACCTCGCTTAAATAGCATTATTTAGTTTGCTCAAACCCCTTTCCCTTCGCTATACCAGGGTGTGATCCTTTTCTTGCATGTTTTCTCAAAGTCAACAAATAATTGAAAGATAACGTATTGACTAATTAAGGTCTTGCTTTTAGTGGCAATAGTCCTAGGAACTAGATGCATTGGTGTATTGGGAGGATACACAGTTGCTAAAGGCATTTTCCTAAGAGGGGGGTTTGTTACAACAAGATTCTCTGCTTTTTGCTTATCTAAATCTTTTTTCCAGAACACTTGCTCGGGCGTTAACAACGTTTGAGGCTTAAACTTGTTCAAGGAAATCCAATTCTCCTTTTTGTAATCATGGGGTGTGATATTTATTTTCTTCTCTTTACATTTAGGATTGTTGAGTTTCTTATCCATTTTCTCCCTAGTGACCTCATCTGATTTCTTATCTTCCTCAGTGCACTCAGCGCAACTAGGTTTCTATCTAGGCTTAAGGATTTCATTGCCATCATAAATTACCTTATGAGCAGTTCTAGCCTTTTAATGACCTCGGATTTGGTTCCTCAACAAGGGAATGCTATGCTTATCGCTAAGACTCTATGCTTAGTGATCAGTGAGCGATCGAATGGTATTCCTTGTACGTACAACTTATTTTCAAGCTTGTTTTTCAAAGTTTTTAGATTGGAAAATCATTCAAAAGTTTTGTTTCCTTAGCATTGAATTCTTGCTTAAGCATTTTAACATTTTCTTGAAGTTCTTGTTTTGCTTAGCGCTTTTAGAAAGCTTTTCTTGTAAGGAGTTTAACTCTTGTTTTAATACTTCTTCTAAAGTTACTTTTTCTAATAATTGTACGCATTTGGTCATCCATTTCCGCTCACGTGTGGTCAACTCAAATTTAGCACGTTGTTCATAAATAGCAACACGTTCTTTATAGGCATTAAGTTCGAGACAACGTAATCATCGGGGCACATGCGATGTTCATTAAAAACATAGTCATCATTGATCATGAAAATGCATTACTTGGTACAACCTCACTTTTATTTTACTTCACATATTGATCATATGGGACAATATTGCTATTACCTCATAATCAATATCTGATTCATAAGTCTCAAGAGTTTGTACTTCATTATGCATCTTTCACTCATCAACATCATCATATAGTTTTAATACCTCAGAAATGATTGATTCTTTGGATGGACTAGCTTGTTGTGGTGAAGAGACCTTAGGAGAGACCATTGGAGATATGCTAGCCATGAAAATTGTTTGTTCGGTGGGTTCATCATCGACGCCGAGTCGTATGCATCACGACAACGACTTGGAAGGCATTCGATGATTGTTACCTAACTCTGAATTGGTCGCTCATCAACATCAAGATCATACGTTACGGCATTTCCTCAAGAAGAAACAACAATTCCTCTTCATCCAAGACCGCCCATTATCTTGAGCTTGAACAAGTAACATCTTGTCTCTCAAGTATTCTCGCATTCGAGGACGTTTTGGCGATGTGCAGCCTTGCAATATGTCCTCACCTCCACAGCTTGTAGCACTTAATCGGCTTTGCTTGTCCCCGATTTCCATTCCTTCCCTATTCAGATTTGCCACATATCCTCTACCAACTCCACCTCTTCCTTGTTCGTCTCGCCTTTCTTGAACCGGGCCGCACCATAACTTTCCGTCTCTCGATGGTGGCTTGATTGTGTGGATTGGAGGTCGCTCGAGGTTGTTGTTGGTGTGTGGGAGAGTTCATGTTTTGACTAATCATGAGAGCCGCTTGATTAATGAAGTTTCCCGCGTGTGCATCAAGATCGACTTGTTTCAACATTGGATCGGGAATGAGTTTGTGATTACCATTACCCATGGGTATGACTTGAGATGCTTTGGTGGTAATACCAACATTGGTGTAGAAAGTCGTAGAATCATTTGGTGAGCTTGATTCTCCCGATTGGTTTTGAACGATCCATAATCCTTTTCTCAAACATAGCATGCCTCTCATTCTCAAGAAGAAATGCATACAATTGCTCATAGTTTGCATTCTTCAATCCTTTAGTTAGCTTCACGTAGTGACAAACTTGTGCCATTCGGGATTCATATTGTTCACAAACTTTGAGTTCACCGAATGTTTGGCATGGTCATTTTGATGTTCCTCATGTCATTCACAAGCTTATGGAATCTCACGTAGTACTCATAGACACTCATCCGGTTTCATCTTGAAGTGCTCAAACTCATCATATAGTTGTGATTCTCTGTCTTCAATAGTTAATTCGAACCGAGAGAAGCATTTTGACATTATCCCATACGACCTTTGCTTCATGTTGTGATTGATAAGTTTGTAGATGTCTTTTGGAAGACCTTGAAGTATAATGTTAGAAGCCCCGATATCTCGCATCAAATCTCTTTTCTCCTTATCATTGAGTTCATCATACGCCTTTGGTCTGTCTATTCCATAGACCATTGTTCCATCTGCAATGTGTCAATTAAGTCTCGTAGTCTCAATCGATAAGGTCCTTCATCGATTGACTTGAGAATGTTGACTCCGTTTTCTTTTCCCATGCGGTACAAACGGATTCGTTGTGCCCATGAATCATAATCGCCTGCGTCAAGCATAGGTGGACGAGTATCGACCTGCCGCTTGAACGCCCTCACTACGGAAGAAACAATAGTAGGAACGATGTTTGCCATGATAACAAGTTCTACGGATTTTACTATTCTTTGATTAAACCGGAAATTGATTCTTTCACGGATTTTACTAAACCAATGTAACAACCGTAAGAATGTATCACGAAGAAGTAACAAGTCTAAATAGACAAGTAGCTAAACACTTAACTCGCTTAGTAATCAACTCACTAAACAACCAACTCGCTCAAAGAAACAAGTCGCTTAAGGAATCAACTCGCTAAATAGCCAAGTCGCATTAGTATCAACACGCAGTCACAATCAACTCGCTTAATGAAACAAGTCGCTAAATAGCCAACTCGCTTTAGTATCAACTCGTAACACAACCAACTCGCTTAAAGAAACAAGTCGCTTTAGGAATCAACTCGCTTAATAGCAAGTCGCAAACAGACACAACTCGCTTAACCACCAAGTCGCTTAAAAGCTTAACTCGCTAAATAGCCAAGTCGCATATATCAACTCGCATCAAGTAACAAAGCAACTCGCTTTGAAGAACTAAATATCCGAGACACAACTCGCTTAGTACAAAGTTCAAAAATAACCACTTTATCAATCAAAAACAACCAAACCACAATGATTTAAGCCTTCCAATTCAAACCATAAACACATATGATGATCCTAAACACAAAAGTACAAGCAAAATTCAAACTTTAACACTAGAACTTGTCCAAATGAATCAAACTCTTCTAAACACTTAATACCCCAAAACCTTATGAAATCCACCAAAACTAAGAGCATGAAAGATGAGTGATCAAACCATGGCTCTTGATACCTATTGTTAGATATAGGATTTCACAAACACACTAAACCATAATCCAAGTGGGGCGTTCAAGTAAGTTTAGAGAGAGAAAGTTCTAGAGAGAGAAAGGGAAGAGAGTTGGGAACTATGTGAAACAAAGAAAATGGTATTGAGCTCCAACCTCTACCTTGGGAGGTAGAGGGTATTTATAGTTTCTTACAAACAAACGCCACCTACGGGCCGTGGATCAGGCATACAGTGGGTAAAGACCCGTCCGTCCTCCACGGTGTTACTTAACAAACTATTATTAATATGACTAGACTACGACTACGAGCTTTCTAATGAATACATATACTTGAGGTGACCGACTCTTTAATGACTGAATTTTCTAATTCCTAACAGTTGGGTTAGTTTTGGATTGAAAAGTGTTGTTTTTGAACTTTTTCTAGCTAGCGACTTGAGTCTCGGAATAGTATTCTTGGTAGCCACTTGTATCTATATTAGTCAGCGACTTGTCATTGTTGTAGTAGTGACTTGAGCACTAGCGACTTGTCTTTTGAGACAAAGCGACATATAGTACAAAGTAGTGGTCGTACTGTTCAGTCTAGCGAGTAGTCACTCTAGCAACTTGTGAGCCTAGTGACTTGTTCACTCTAGCGACTTGTCTCTCTAGCGACTTGTCTCTCTAGCGACTTGTCCCTCTAGCGACTTGTATTCCTAGCGACTTGTCTTCCTAGCGAGTTGTCTCTAGCGATTTGTCACTAGCGACTTGTCTTCCTAGCGATTTGTCACTCTACCGACTTGTCTCTCTAGCGACTCGTCTTCCTAGCGATTTGTCTCTAGCGATTTGTCACTAGCGACTTGTCTTCCTAGCAACTTGTCACTCTAGCGATTTGACCTAAGTTGACTTTTTACGTCAAAACTTCAAACGGCCATAACTTTTGATCCGTAACTCCGTTTTTAGCGAAATACCTGTCAAAACGACCGGAACAGGCTGAATATTGTGAGGTTTCACCACAAATTTGGGAAACGAAATTTTCGAGGCCCAAATCCCCTCCGAAAGGAAGTTATTGAGCTTTTAAGTTTTTAGACTTAAATTTCACCGCAAAAACGTGCATTAACAAAACCAATTCACAACCAAATAACACTTCAGCTAATCCTTCAAACAATAATCACTCCTAACACATAATCCTCTATCATGGTGTGGGTCCATCAGTTATCTTAACACGTTCTATTGGTCATTGTATCATGGTTTCTTCTTGATTTTAGTAAAATCCTGCGAAGATTCTATTTCTGCTTTAAATCCCGGACTTGTAAAATCTGTGTATACATCAACATCATGTCTTACACTCGATTTAGTGATTTCGAAGTACTCAAACTGTATGATGCTGTAGACAACCATGAGAATATTAGCTATACTGAACGGTTAAAGATGATGGAATCAATTAATGATGATTTGAGTTCTTCATGCTCTGAGTCAATGAGAAAGATTTGCACTTGTTCAGGCTACAGAATGCCATGCAAAAGGAAAGCAGCATTGAACCTTATCAACAACTTCACTCTCACCTCATGTTACTTCTACCCATAACAATGGAACGAACATGTATTGCCCTCTTTCGTCAGGACTTATCCACATTAACAGGAACTTTGGTGTTAAACCTAGAGCAATTGGAGCTACAACTTGACAAAGAGAAGGTTCAAAAGGATAGTTCTAGTGTTGCACTTCAAGTGATCTACAAACATTTTTAGTCATTCATTAGAAGGGAATTCACATCAGATTATGATCAAGACATGACTGAAATGTCTTTCAAGAGACACACTGGAATGGAAATTTGCGTGTTCATAGAGACACTTATCCATCTCATGGATAATGTGGAGAAGTATATTGAGGAAGTTACTCAGAAAGATGAAAAAGTGGATGAGAGTCTGGTGCAATTGAGAGATAGTTGTGATGAGTCGGGTAATGTATCAGTTGTAAGGTCGGGTGTTGCTGAATGTAGAATATCAGAGACAACAAAGGATGATGTAACCAGCTGCTCAGTAACTCCTGGCATACAAGAAGTGGATGTTGTAATCAGAAAGGTGAATGAATGTCGGGTACAATCAATAGATTGTAGAGTTGAGACCAAGAAGGCATCGATGATGATGGATCCATTGACACCGAATACAGAGGCTCGAGAGGCAGTTAAGCTTAAATCACCAAGAGTTCGGTGACTCTTGTTACACATGATGTGGATGCGATATCGACCGATAAATGAACAGTGTCATGTGATGAGGTACCTTTAACTGCTCAACATAGTGCATCCGCTAATGTACCTAAACAAACCGATCTTAATACCGAACATGATTATGATAAATGTTCCTTGGTTGAGGTGAGACTAATAAATTCAAAACAAATGATATGGTTGATAAAAGGCTTTTGATGAACTTTCAAACAAATTCTCAAACTTGAAAAACATTGCATTTCTTTTGAAATTGCAATACAAAGAAAGGAGGAAAGTTTTCAAACTAAGAAACCATGTAAAAATCCGAATTTCACAATTTCGTGAATTTTTGAAATAAACGATTTAAAAGCTCGACTTCAAGCCAAAAACTCGACTATCAACAATTTGAAGAAACATATTTCTGACATGCATGTGAAAAGTAATTTGGTTACAAGTAATTCTGATGTTAATGCTATTTATGATATTCAAATGAGAAATGATGAATTAGCAGTTTGTATGGCCAAATTACTAAAGGAAAATGAGTCTTGAGAAAGCATCACATAGAACTAAGTGACTCTGTCAAAGAAGCTAGAACAAAGTCAATGGAACAAACAAATTCTTTGATAGCAAAATTGATGAACTCAAAGCTCAACTTCAGGAAAAAGTTTCGCTATTGTTGCCTTAAAAATGAGCTTAGGAAAGCGTAGGGAAAAGTGTGAACACTAAGTTTACAAAACCATTATTAGGCGACCATCTGCGTTTATATCCAAAAGACCAAAATTTTCAAAACACGGTTTGCCTCCCAAGTTGATGCGATAAAAGTTTTGTCAAACCAATCACTTCACCTAAGTTACCTAAGAATAAGGCTTCTAGCTCATAACCCTCAACAAGTAGCCACTTACTCCCGGCAAGACCTCAAGGATTAGTTCAAAACAAAGTCAAAACCAAGCATTAAAACCCGAATTGTATGATATGAATGACTTGTGGAAGAACTATTATCTAGAAGAAGCTAGGAAAAGGCATGATTCGAAAAGACGGAATTTTAGGTGCAAGACCTAGGGTGATGCATTCCACGAGATTTTAAGGCACTACTAGTAGTAGTAAAACATTACCTAGGAACTCTCAAAAGACTAGGGGTTGGCTTGCATCTAAGAGTAGTTATATGAAGAAGAATGCTAAGCATGTAGAAAATGAAACTAGAAATTCTGAGTCTTTTCCGAATTAGAAACATTTTCCTAATTTACACGCTAAGGTACAATCCACTAAGGCTACTAACATGGCTAAGGTTCAACATGTTATGAAGCAAAACAAACCTAAAACTTCACCTAGATGGATCCCAACTGCCAAATCTTTGGAGTCTAGGAATAACTTAACCACTGTGCATAAGGATGTCACCAATCCTAGACCTTGCCATAAGTGGATTCCGTCTGGTAAAATGTTTAAGGATGTTGAACTTAGGTGGATACCTACCGGAAAGCTGTTTACCAATGACATTATCAAGGTTGACTGTGAAACCCCAAAGGGTTTGGATACTAATGTCACTAACCAAAATATATGCAATCAAGTTTGTAATATTAGTGCAGTTGTCCTTACTCGATTGCAGATACTTGATCCTTCATTACATGGATCATTTTAAAGTATGGATTACAAATGGATTGATATCTCATAACTCACGGGTTCAAGTAACTCAATCTTGATATTCATTCAGCTATGACGCCTGCTCACATCGATTCCTGGCCTCGTACTTCATCATTATGGCGCTGCAGATAACACTTGAGCCCTGCTCCTCAAACAAAAGAAAGGTGTACGCTTGAGGCGCTTTATCTTCAAAAGAAGAAATCTTCATGTGTATGACCATTCTCATCGACATTCTTCATCAACAAGCTTCATGTTTTTCCACGCTCTTTCAACCCTCAAGTGGATCTCGCTCATTGGTGTATATTCTTATTCACTTGTTCAAATCAAAATGGCAACTTCGGATGCAATTTTTGAAGGGGAGAAGAGTGCATATACTACATGTTGATGGATGCTTGAATTATGGTCATATGACTCTCCTTCAACGCCTAATGCTTCACTTACTAAGGATAACTAGGATTCATTGTTTGGGATTCATTGTTTCAAGATATGTTTGATGAGTACTTCCAACCTCCAATGAATGTTGATCATCTAGTTTCTGAAGCTCATGCTCCGGTTCCTATTGACTCAACTGGTTCACCATCTAAGAATTACTTCTCGGAATCCTCAAGAAACATTACCTCCAGTTATTTCACAAGGCGTTGATAATGACTATCATGATATTGTAGATGCACTATTGAATAATGATCCGTTCTTTGGTATTCCTTTGCCATATCTTTACGGATTATTGTTCCTCTCATTGTGCACACTATAAATCAACCACATGAACATTAAGGAAAATGACTACCTCATCCGCTCGAAGACATTATTGGTGAATCTTCCATATCAGTCTCTACATGAATACCTTTAGGAAGAAGGAATCTATGTTGAGGAATCATTTGCTCCGGTTCATTTAGTGGATCAATGTACGTCTTATTGTATGTTTATTCATGTGTTGGGAATTTGACACAAAGTGGTTACTTCGGAGTTAATCGTTTATCACTTATTTGATATTGAAGTTGACTTTCACAAAGGAGTGTTCTTATTTTATCTTGAAGTCGGGTTGGTTGGATGCATGACTCTCAATGATAACTTGCTCGTGCTTAATATTTATGTAGAAGACTTGGTTTATCTAGTTACCAGTGAATCGGTATGGATGGTTGAAGACCGGTTAACTATCACTTTAAGGAGTTACGTAGTTTTACTCAAGGACACACACAAATGTCGTTGTGGATAATCGCAAGAGGTGTTAATGTCTCATACTTTGGTTGTGTATTGAGTACTTAGATATTTGCTTGGAGCATAAATTCTCGACACCGTTCTTCCAACATTAGTGCAAGATTAAGATACAAATGCGGGAATTCTACTTGACTTCAAGTTTGGTATATCGAGTTTGCTTCATCTGTGGTTACTTCAAATTGTCTACATCCGGGTTGGTTAAGGTAGTCAAGGAGAGTTTCGTAATATTGATTCTCATGAGATTCATTTGAGCTAATTCTTGTTCTTCTCTATTTCAAGAATATTCGGTATGTATAATGTGTTGCGATTCCGAGGTATCAAAACCAAAGAAGGGGAAGGAGACATACATCTAAATACACAACGCAGTACACATGATGAACCTAATACTTCTTCTCTATTGAAGTAATCCGGGAAAGACAAATGTCATAACCGTAGAGATACTCAGTGTTTACTCATAGCTTCTGTGTATTATTCCAACTATTTGGGGAAGGATATATTATTCCAACCATTTAGGGAAGTGGTCTCTGGATACTTTTGGTATGTGTTATCTCGACTTTTCAAGAGGAAGAAATATGAGAAGAATATGTGGGCGTGAGATGATATTGCTTATCGACATCTTCTATATGATTTATGATAAAGTGCTTCCGGTTAGTGCTTCAGTACATTAATGTAATGATGATTCCGATGAGATCGCAACCATTAAGGAGAGATATGTGCACATCTGGGTCGCACAACATATTCACATGATCGAGCTTAATCGCTTATTCCGAGTTGACATCCGCAGAGAAGATCGATGATTCAACCGTTATTGTGATATCGTTGTCTCTTCTCTTGTTGGGTACATGTACGTTATGGGTGATTGGTTATATGTTAGATAACCGGAATGCATCCGGTGTAATGAAGGTGTTGATATATTGTTCTCCTGAATTGACAACTGCTCAACCTCAAAGAGTTATGTGTACATCGGGGACACACAACAAGTTCATGTGATCGGGCTTAATCATTTATTTTGGGTTTGATAACCACAGAAATGATCCGTGTTAACTTGTTACTTCGGTGTTATCGTCTTCTTCGGGTTCTTGAGCTTCATACAATTAGATTTGCTTGCTTCACTTCTTCTTCTTGGGGAAATGGTCTCCTTACGTGGATTGTCGGTTTGGGGAAGCTACCAAAGATTCACTTTTGAAGGCTCAAGTTCTTGCGACGATTCAAGAGCCTCGAATGCTTTGGTGGTGAAAGTTTAAGAGATGATGACTTCTATCTTCTACAAAGTGTCGAACGATTTCCTTATCTCGGTACGTATCATCATCTTCTTAAACTATTTCTATCTTTGTAAATAATTTTCAAAAAGCAAAATACAAAATATAAAACCAACAAAACAAAATAGAAAATATAAAATCAACAAAAGCCCATAAAAATCAAAAATTGAAAAATACCAAAATATGTTTTCTCAAGACATGTCTTCGGTATCGATAACATCTACGGTCTTAGAAATGTCATTCAATAATGGCACGGGACTTTAGATGAAGTTCGAAAGGAGGTGTAAATATTTCTTTCTAAACATGTCTCAAAATATGGCTTACGCTTATTTCGGGATCAGAACCCGCGCTTAAAACTATGGTTTGCTATTATTTCGAGATAGTAACCCGTTCTTCAAGGAAGGAAAGTGTTGCGCTAAACCAATTTTCAAATATTTCGTGCACTTATCCTAAAACCAAATTGAGGAAAGTATGTCAAGGATCTGTTGTTCCTACACAAATGTTTTTCCTTCTTTAAATTCTTCGTAAAAATATTTGTTGTTTTCAAAATGGTGCTAAATGAGTTGCTTGTAAATCAATCGATTCGAGTTTTGAAAAATTAAAACTCAATCAATGACTTCACGCTTTTAAACTTTTCAGAAAATAAGTCATTGATTGAGGGGGAGAATGTTTTCAAATTTACATCATCTAACGGGCTTTCTTAATTATCCTATATGCTTAATTGAAAATGATGTTAACCTATGTTGAAGGACTAGGTGCCTAGGATATGACTGTTAGGATTAGATGATTATAGTTTGATGAACACATTATTCCCATATCTTTGTATGACATGATTGATATGTTGGATTGGCTTTCATTAGTCGATTGCTGTTTTGGTGTTCTCGACCACCATATATCTGTTTGTATGTCTACTAACGTATGCAGATATCATGGATTATAAGAATGTTCCCGATCCGGATCCCACAATAGAAGGTGATTGGATGCCGAATGGAAAGGGTAACTATCTCTTGGGTCTACAAAAGAAGAAACGGGGCTTAATTGGATCTCTATTCAGAGTTGGCATGATATATGCAACGTCAGAGGTCCTGCTGCATCAGCAGATGATTTTCTTCAGCTGACAAATGAAGAAACGGAGCTTAATTTCACCTCAATGAAGAGTTGGCATGACAAATGCAACGTCAGAGGTCTCACTGCATCAGCAGATGGTTTTCTTCCAGCCCTACAGCAACAACAGAAGCTTCTCAACCACCTAACGTATCTTTGTGCAGGAAATAGTTGTGGATGATACCATTTTCAAAAATCATTAAAATTGTTTTGAAAATGGAAAAATATTGTTTTGAAAATTAATTGGACTTAATTTTGGAAATCACCGGACTTAATTTTATCAAAACTTAAGTCACTCAATCAACGACTATGGTCATCGATTGAGGGGGAGAGTGATTCAAATAAAATATTTTCAAACAATATATCATCAAAAAGTTCGGTTTGTACAAAAACAAAGTGGTGATCTAAAGATTTAATGTTATGTCATGGTATGATCTTCTTTAAAACTCAAAGATCTTACAAATGAAATTTTTCTCGTTCTTGTTTGATTGTGAAATTGTTTTATTTTACTTAAAGATCTCTTAAAATTATCATACCGACACTAACAATCTTTAATGTCTATAGTTGGTCCTTATCAGTCAATTTCAAAAACTAAATCTAGCCACGTCTTTCCCCAAAATCTTCCAAATGATTTAAATCAATTGGGATCCAAAATCTCAATTGGTTTGAAATTTTTGATCGGGGGAGAGATCGTAATTTAAATCTCAAATCGGTTTTAAAGGGTGATTGTTTCAAAAGCACTCCTTCCTTCATGTGCCAAACGATTTTGAAATACATAATGCACATGTTTGTGGAGGAGCATTTAACCTAAAACCAGAAGAGTATTTAAACGAGGCACATATTCTCCCATGTTTTCCAAACCTTATTAAATCACTTGGGATCCAAAATCTTAAAGGGTTTGATATTTTTGATCGGGGGAGAATTTGTGATTTAATTATGAAATCTGATAAATGATGATCGATTTGATTCAAAAGTGCAGGCTGCTCTCCCATATGTGCTAAACGCTTTCGAATCTCGAAGAACATATTGATGGGGATCATTTCAAAAGAAAATAACTATCAAGGTACAAATGCTTTTATGTTTTAACATAAGTACCTTGATTGATTTTCTAAATGGTTTCTTAATGGATTTTGTGATCGTGGATGTACTTCAAATGAATTCTTTCCTCTATGTGATAAAATGATTTCAAATATCCTATGCACATATTGAGGGGGAGAATTTACCAAGAAAATCAAATGGCTTTTTCCACGGAAATTGTGATCAAGAAATTATTTCAAAGAACTCTCGCCTCCATGTGCTAAACAATTTAAAGATCATATGCACATGATGAGGGGGAGCATTTCTAAATGATCAAAACAATTAAGGTACAAAATGCTTTGATTTTATATCACAAGTACCTTGATTGATTTTCAAATGATTTTTTCAATTGGTTTCAAGAAGGAAAGAACAATACCAAAAGACCGACAAATTTACTTTATGCATGGTGTTATAAGGATGGTTAGGTTTGGTATTCGTTCCCACGATCCCACCATTGCCGGAGGGATCTAACCAGGGACAATCCACTAGATAGTGTAGAAGTCCTTAGGTATGATGAAAAAAGCAGAAAAGTGAGAAATGGGAAGAGAGCGGACTGAGATAGAGCTAGAACTAGAATAAACCCAACAAGGTTCTAGTAGTGAAGTCTCGGTAAACACTGAAGGGGTTGAAGAATGAAAAATAATTGAATGTGAAAAAGGGTGAAAAGAAATAGCCCTCCATCAATTCAACCTTAGGGCAGAAACCGGGTTCAATACATATGCTACTGGTGGTTACTAAGGTAACACTGGTATTGAATACAAGACTTCATGGACCCAGTGACGTACTGCACTATACTTCCCAAGTTACTCAAGTTCCTCTTAAAAGGACTTGTTTCATTCTCACGGGGAACCTACATAATCTATCGACTTTCTCTAAGAGATTGTTGATATTGAAGAAGGAGTCCCTCTCCCTAGTCTCCGGCATAGGAACCAAATGTGCACAATTGAGTCTAGAGCTAAGAGATCATCCACAATATCTCATTAGGACACAAAATTAATGAAGAGTTTCTGTTTCACAATGTGGAAAGTAAGATTATAAATTAAGAGTCCTACGCATTATCCTTGTGGTATTGCCAGAACATCTGAGTGATATGTAAAAGTATTCACGATGAAGATGGAAATCCTTCTAGAGCCAACATCAAACAAGCTCTTGGTGGGTGACATGTGAGATCTTTTCTAAAGATCAAGCTTGTGACAACTGGACAGAAACGATGGGGCGATTCACTCTTGAATCAACCTTGGTCCAGGATTGGAATTGAAGAATACTTTTGGAAAAACCGTTCGATGTGCAAACCTTCTTTTCTCTAGCACGTCGAATGTGTACTTATGTTTTCAAACACAAAAGTATCTCCGATTGAAAAACACTTTTGGAAAACCGCTCGATGTGCAAATCTTCTTTTCTAGCACATCAAATGTGTACTCTTTTCAAATACAAAGCATTTTTGATTAAAATTGATCTTTCTCTTAAAACCTTTGTCGTATTGCAAAACTCTTTCTTCAAGCAATACGCGATTTTTTCAAATCAATTTTTCATCAATCGGTGAATCTCAATTCCCTGGTTCACTCACTCCGTGTTATCTTCTTTGAGACGTTCCGGTTTGAGAACGGCTAGAGCACCGCGAAACCCCGCCAAGGAGGTTCTTGAATTCTACCCGATCACAGGCGAGACTTGTACCGATCAACGGGAACCGTGGGCCGTACCTCAATTCAACGAAGTGATCAAAGACACTTTCATGTGTTTTATTGCTAACTATTGTTTGCGGTACATTTGGACGGTTGCGGTGATCGAATTGAGAAGTCAATCCAAAGCGCATGCTCACAAAGATCCACACTTAATTGAAGAAATCATGACTTGTGCATATCTACGTAACTCGGCTCGATATTTTATACTATGTTTCGCTTTCTGCCGCTACAAATATCATGAACCAGTAAAAGCTTCCGCTACGTTGATGAAAAGATGTCATGATTCAAAAGTGTGAGCATGTCGGTCCGAAAGTCACAACTCACATGAAGGCAACACTACAAAGGGTGATCCAGATATTTACTGTGGCTGATAATCTCGAAGAAAGCTCGAAGATCATCAAAGATGTGGTTAGTTAAAGGCCTCCACCAAAAGTACAAAACTATACGGACTTTGAAGAATCGCTACTAAAGCACAAAGTTTGCGGAACTTGAAGAATTGAGGTCTACGAGCTCAGAACTATAGTCAAAGATAGAATGCTAAGATGCAAAATGTATTTCATAGGGTGACCTCCCTTAGGGGGAGATTGTTAGGAATTGGAAATTTCATGTTAAAGTGTCGGTCACCCCAATTATGGTCAAGTATATGTTAGCTCGTAGACGTGTCGTTATTTACATTATTTAGTTAGTTATTTAGTTATTAGTTTAGTTTAGTGTAACACCGTGGAGGAAGGACGGGTCTTTACCCACTGTATGCCTGATCCACAACCCGTCAGGAGGGCGTATTATGTAAAACTATAAATACCCTCTACCTCCCAAGGTAGAGGGTTGGACCTTTCACTTAATCTAACCTTCTTTCTTTTGTTCACTTTCTCTCTCTAGAAAGGCTCCCATTCTACTTTCTCTCTCTAAACTCTCTTGTATAATTCGACCCATATATTAATTTGTGATGTGTTTATGAAATCCAATATGTTACATTGTTGAACATACACATCTTCCTTGAGTTCACCATTCAGGAATGCACTTTTTACATCCATTTGGTAAACTTTGAAGTTCATGTAGGTTGCAAAAGCAAGGAAGATCCTGATGGCTTCCATTCTCGCCACAGGAGCAAATGTCTCATCATAGTCAATGCCTTCTTGTTGAATGTAACCTTTGGCTACAATTCTGGATTTGTTTTTAATGACAGTGCCATTTTCATTAGTTTTGTTTCTGAAAACCCACTTCATTCCTATGACAATGACATCCTGAGGACATTTGATCAAGGTCATGACCTTGTTTTTATCAAACTGTTAAAATTCTTCAGGCTAGCCTGAACCCAACTAGGATGTTTTAGAGCTTCAGTGACACTTTTGGGTTCTATTTCTGATAGAAAATTAGCATATAGGCATTCATTGGCTTAAGCTGCAGTTAATTTAGCAGCCATGCTTCCTGTGAGCATGCCTTCAATGGGTTCACCAATGATGTTCACAAGCTCAATGTCTTGAGATCTTGTCCACTTACTTTGTGGTCAAGGATCTGAGCTTGAAGAGGTCACTAGAGACTCAGGAATAAGTTTAGGTGCTGGAGCCACAAAATCATTTAGATCATCTGTTGAGATGCTTTGTTCAGGTTGGGGTTCATGAATTACATGTTCCTAAACATTTGGTTCAGTGTTACCTATCCCAAAAAGGACTGATGGAGAATCAATGAATTTACTTATTGTAGGTTGAGGAAGGTTGTGAGGCAAGACATAGTATGAGATATCAACATTAGCTTGATATGAGGAATTGATTTCAGTGTTGAACTTGTCAGGAGGGTATCTTGATGAGTCATCAATTCCTATTTCCTCCACTGAGGTATTGGTAGACTTGATGCTTTCGAACTTTCATCAAAGGTGACATGAAAGGTTTCTCAACTTCTTTTCTTCCGTGTTAAACACCACAAGGCTTTATGATTAGTGAGTAACCTAGAAATACCCATCATCAGCTTTTGCATCAAACTTGCCTAAGTGATCCTTGTGATTGTGAATGAATACAGGACACCCAAACACATGAAATTAGCTGACATCAGGAAGTCTTCCTTTGAAGATCTCATATGGGGTCTTGTTATGCCTCTTGACAATGATTGACCTGTTTTGAGTGTAACAGGCCATTTTAACAGCTTCAGTCCAAAAGTGCTTTGAAAGTGCTAAGCCATTTAACATGGTTCTAGCAACCCCATTTTTTTTAGGGGTATATGGAGATGAAAATTTTTGGGAAATTCCCTTTTCATCACAGAAACTCACAAGCTCTTGATTTCGAACTCGCACCATTATCTGCTCGATTTGTTTAATTGTAATGTCATTCGGTTTTCAATCTTCCCGATGAATGACATTATGGTATCGATTACTGACTCTTTTGGAAAGAAAGTATACCCAAGTGTATCTTGAGAACTCATCAACAATGACAAGTGTATACTTCTCATGCTTGGATTTATCTTGGATTGATGGTCCAAAGAGATCAATATGCGAGAGGTGAAGGCGCTTTTGATAGAGAAATTTTGTTTTGTTTTGAATGATACTCTATGATGTTTGCCTTTCTCACAGGCTGAGCATGGTTTGTCTTTGCAAAACCGGTGATGGTAAACCAAGGACTTTGTTTTGTTTTGCCAAGTTGTTTATATTTTGAAGTTTAAGTGAGAGAGTCTCTTGTGCCACGCCCGGTTGATAGTTTCAATTGGCTTTGGCAAAGAGGCATGTCCCGATTCGAGAGAGAGTTGACATGTCTAGAACATATACATCATCTCTCCTAGGAGCTATTAAAACAACTTCTTTGTTGGCATTGAAAATTATACCTTGTTTATCTTTGAACTGCACTATGTATTTTGCATCACACAACTGACTAACACTGATGAGATTGTACTTTATACCATTGACATAAGCTATTCTAGAGAAAACTATTCCATTACAATTTACTGAATCATAACCTTCAGTGGGACATGGTGAGTTATCACCAAATACTACCTTGGGTCCTGGTTCCTTTACATACTTGTGCAGATACTCCTTTACACCAGTCAAGCTTCTTGAACATCCACTATCTAGATGCTAAATAGGCTCCCTGGCATGTCTCTGCACAAATAGTAAACTGAATTAGTTTCTCTTACTGACCCACTTACTAGTGGGCTTGGGTCTCATGGTCTGTTTGAACTTAGCAATTGATTCATGGTCAGTGGTTAAGTGAAGTGTGCTACCACATGTTTTGCATTTGCTTACTGAGGAAGACTCAGTGATGTGGGGTTGTTTTGAAGTTCGCCTTGCCTGGATGACTCTATCATGCTGAGATGTCTCATGAGCTGGATTTCCATATATATCACAACAAGAGTTCATGAGTCAGTCATCAGGAAGATGATCATTATAGCCCCAATGTGGGCAAGGAGGAAAAGGTTTAGCTTTAGGTCTTTGACCCTGCTTATAGGATGAAGCATACTGATAACCAGTGTTGGTATGAGTTGCTTCACTGAATGAACTTACATACTGTAAGTGGTCAGAAGTTCTGTGATCTTCCTTTTTGCAGATCATACAAAAAAGGATTCTGTAGCAATTATCAGTGGTATAGCTGGTATAATGGCACAAATCATACTTCTTCTTGGGCTTGGTGATTGACTTTGACTTAGATGAACTAGAGGAGGTTGACTTAGGTTCCTTGATTGTTGAATCAGGAGCTTTCTCTATAGAGTTCATCTTATCAGTCAACTTCCTCGCAAGTTTAGTCAATTGTTGGATTTGGTCTTCTTCAGCAGGAACTAAAGATGTGGAAGTCTCACTGGGGACTGAATCTTCTTTGGTTGGTTTTGTTGGTCTTTTCAAAATGGTTCTACCACGACCTGACCTTTCTTTAGGAGAGTGAGGGTTGAATTGTAACGGAGTAAGCTCAGAGCTAGGTGCAACACCCTGAAGAGGTTTCAGAGGTGGAAGAGGTGCTTCAGATTCAGCTTCAGACTCAGTGACATGTTCAGTACTACTAGGTACATTAGGGAGTCCAACCATGCTCTTGAGAGCTTGACTCGTGTTCAAGAATCCTTCCGTAATCAAAGTTTGAAGCTTACTCGTGGTTTACCCTTCAACCCAATCACTAGACTTAGGCATTAACTCCTTATTGCAAAGTATGCCAGCAGACACAAATGGTTTTGGACTTTGGTCTTCACTAAGAGAATCAGTGAGGAGATCTTCACCTAAGATTCTCTTTTTGCTACTAGGGGCTTGAACAGTGTCAAAGACTCTAGGTTTCTTAGCAGTCCAGCTTTTAGTGATATCTTTTTCCTTTTTAAGTTCCTCCTGAAGAGATTGATTTCTTTTAACTAATTCAGAGTTTTGAATTTGTAGTCTGACAGGCTCAAGCTTGGCTTGTTTCAAAATAAGCAATTCATCTCTACACTTGTTTAATTCAAAACTTAACTTTTTGTATTTTGAAAAAAGATTTAATCGTTGCTCTTCAACGAACTTAAGGTCAACATTAACATAGTTCATGAAAGACTGCCAATCAGAATCATCATCCATAAAAAGTAAAATATTTACCTTCATCATAGTGATGTTCACCCATTCACCATTCCTAGCATGATTCTTCCCAACAGCTAGCTTGTCCTTTTCTGAAAGAGCCATCAGTGCACTGACTTGCACCATTTCATCGTCTAAGGAGAATGGTTCTTCATCCCAGTTGAAGACTTCAGCTATCAGGCCCTTGTTTTTACCCTGCACAGATTTAACATTGTTTGTTGTTTCTAAGGGAGTGGCCTTAAGAAGTTCTAGTTTAGTCTTGGCTTTCCTATACTTGGCTTCAAAATCAACAGCTTTGTTTTGGTCAAACTTGTTTTGGAAATTTTGATGAGACTGATATACTTTTGGTTCAATTTTGCTAAAACCCAAGGACTGATTTGACCCTGAGGGTTTGTAAGAGGGCTCAGAGATGGTTTTTGAAAAACAGTCTTTAGCAAAATGACCCTTTTTGTGACACTTAAAACACTTAGTGTCCTCATTAGCTTTAGCATTTGAAAAACTTTTGTTCCTTCTTATAAACCTTCTGGAGTTAGAAAGGAGTGCCCTTTCCTAGAACTCAGTGTTCAAGTCATTGTGTACTCGCTAGTTCTCTTATCGCTCATCATCCGAATTTTCCGAAAATCCTGAACCACACTGCTTGAATAAAAGGCGTAGAAATTGGTGTTGAAGTGGTGGTCGGGACTTCTTGACTTCCCGAGACTTTTTCAAGTCGGGTATCGTCTGCTGATGAGGTTTTCCTCACGCACAAATTTCCCATATATTTCGTAAAGTTCAAGATTTTGGATATGATTAGCATTCTTAAGTCCCCGAGAGAAATTCAACCACTTCTCGTGAAGACTATTGACAAAACCAACATTGATTTCATGTTTGGAAAACTTTACACCATCATTTGACAATTCATTTAACAAAGTTTTATACCGGTGTAAGTTTGAGAGAGAGTTTCGAGTCTTTAGCCACAAGGTATTGTACTCAAGTTTCAGGTCTATGATCATGTTTTCCTTGGTATCCGAGGGACCTTCATAGGCGTGGACCGTGTCATTCCAGTTTGTTTAGTCAGACTACGACTAATGACAGACTCCATAACATCATCAAGAAGACAAGATATGATGATGCTTTTGAGCCTTTGGTCCGGTTGACCACTCTTCTCTCCCCGAAGTCCATCGAGCTTCGTGTTTAGGTAAACCTTCGCCAGTCTTTGGGATAAATGGACCTTCATTAATGCACTTAATGTAGTAAGGTTCCATCCTAGTCAAATAACAAAGCATTCACTTTTTCCATTTGTTAAATTTGCCAACTTCTAGTCGAGGGGCAACAGCAGCATAGGCTCCACCCTTTTTATCGACAAGTTGGGGCACATCACTTTTAGCCATTAAGATCTTGATTTAAAAAACGTTTTTGAGCGGCTTAAAAAAGGTTTTTATAATCATCTTTCTCTGATACCACTTGTTGTCCCCGTTTCACAGTTAGTTTAAAAAACAATTAAAATGACTAATTGTGAACAATGACAAAAGTAATGTAAGTAAAAACACACTGAGTAATTTTCAATGTTTATATTCTTTATTAAAATGAATCAAAAAGAATACATTACCCAAGTACTTGCGGAATAGCACTTGGGATTGAAATGAGAAGTATGGTATGACTCCTTACTAAACTTAGGCTAAGTCTAAGCACAACTACGCAGGAACTACTGAGCTATCTTAGGGACATAGTTGTATTTGGAGGAGTGAAAGATTGCTTGTGTGTATGTGTTTTACAATTAATGCACAAGCTTAAATCTTTCACTCCAACTCTTATGCTATTTATATAAGTATGGTTTTTAACTCTATCCTAGAGGACAACTAACAGATTCTGAGAGGACAAAATATCGATGTATTTTGTCTCATTTAATGGCTATTTAGAGTAAGTGACAAGGTCGCTTTCTTCTAGTCGGTGATGACACCGAGCCCGATAGTTAGTGATTCGGAGAAAGTTTGACTTTGGTTGATAAGGACTTCGCCTTATCTGCTTAAACTTATCCCACCTTGTCCCGCTCATTCTTCGCCTTCTTAGCCTTTAGTCTTCGTCTTCAATATTGTCTTCAGTGGTAGTAGTTGGCGAGGAGTTTCGGGATTCAGTGAGTTATTGTCATCACTCACTGAATCCACCATCTTCTTCTTGACTTAGTCTTCACCATTTAAGTTCTGCCTTACTGAGTGGAGAGACTTCTACTTTGTCTCTTACTGAGTGTCCCGAAGACAGCTCACTGAGTGGCTATGCGCTCAGTGACTTGTTAGTGTTTAAGGGACTAAACACTTAGAGTATATTTTATTCAAATCTTAGAATTAAGAGGTTTGGGTATTCACTAAACCAAACAAATACATAGTAGAGAAAATTTTATAACAAGAAAAATGTTTATAAATTGATGATATATTATGACTTAGCACCATTATTACTAGTTTTAGATCCCCGTGCACGCACAGGACTTTGGGTTTAATTTTTGTTATCTAAGCATGATATAGTAAAACTATTGTTTTATATTATTATTAATATTATATTAACATTTATAGTGTACCTTCCAATGCTAATGATGACTTTCCATTAAGTTGTCAAATCATTTATATATATTTCAATTATAAATTGACACCAATCTCAAGTTAAATAGTAATCTATTCTTATTTAAATTCCTCCTATCATCTAATCTTGAATAAATCCATTTACTCTATTGCAAATCGATAAACAAAGACATACAATTATTAGAAAAAGATATTGTAAAAAAAGAGTAAGATGGTTGTACAAAATGGTGTTAAATTTGCTTTTGACTTAGTTACTTTTTCAAGTTAGTCATGTTCCATCGAGGTGGACAAGATTGCCTTGGTGGACAATATTGCCCTTTTGATTTGTCTACTCCCACAATGTATGTTGATATATTCTTATTTTTTTGTAGCTATACCATTTTTAAATGTTACTAGTTTTTTGTTTGTAGTTGTTGATTATGTCAACAAGACATTTGTGGATAACAATCAAATGTTAGTGGTGAACGATGATGATATTGATACTTATGAAAAAGCGAATAGAAAATGGTGACAAATATCAAGAATGTTAAAATTGTAGATTTAAAGATTATTGTGGTATCGAATAAGATGTATTGGATTTAATTATTGGGGAAGAAGATGATGTTGAAAAAAAGGGATATCAGATTTGATGATATTGATTGTTACGATTTAGTAAATCCGTAAGTTAAAGACTCGGTCACCTCAAGTATTTGTAAGCATTAGAAAGATCGTAGTCTTAGTCGTTTAGTTATTATAAGTAGTTAGTTAAGTAACACCGTGGTGGACGGACGGGTCTTTACCCATTGTATACCTAATCCACAGCCCGTAGGTGGCGTATATTGTAAAAACTATAAATACCTTCTACCTCCCAAGGTAGAAGGTTGGAGATTCATAATACATTATTACTTTCTCTCACTAGAAGTTCCCATTCTCTCCACTTTCTCTCTCTAAACTCATTTTTTCATTCGAACCATAGTATTTGTGTTTGTGTGTTTGTGATAACCAATATGTTACAATTGGTATCAAGAGCCATGGTTTAATCATCTACTTTGTGTGTTCTTGGATTCTTGATTGGTTATTTATAAGTTTAGGGTTTGAATGAGTTTAGAGACTTTTTCACTCTTTTGATCTTATTTAATGGTAAAGTTTGCATCTTGGTTGTACTTTTGTGTTTAGGATCATCATATTAGTTTAGTTTTGGGTTTGGAAGGATTGATTCATCTTGGTTGTGGTGTTTTTGATTGAAAAAGCAAGGTTTTAGGAAGTATTCTTGGGAGCGTTTTGACTCACGGTAAAAGTATTCTAGGTTGCATTTTGTCACTGGTAAGTTGCGTTTTGGTAGTTTCTGGCTGCGATTTGATTGTTTCTAGCTGCGATTTGTTGGATTTTGGCCTGCGACTTGATTATTTTTTATTATTGGACTGCGATTTGTTTGCTAAAAAACAAAAGGACAAGTAGTTCTTGTACTATTGAAAGCGACCTGCGACTTGTGTAGTGCGTTTTGGTATTTTTGTGTTTTGACAGGTTGCATTTCGGATAGAGCTGCGTTTTGTTCTTGCGTTTTGGATAGTGCTGTGTTTTGTTCCTGCGTTTTGTCAAGAACTGCGAGTTGTCTCTGCGTTTTTCAAGTGCTACATTTTGTCAAGTATTGCGAGTTGTCTCTGCGTTTTGTAAGTGCTGCGATTTGTTCATGCGTTTTGTCAAAGTGTTGTGATTTGAATGTGTTGCGACTTGATTGTTCCATTTTATCTCTTGAGATTTGACACTTGTGATTTGAGTTCTACGATTTCCTCTTGATTTTGTAAAATCTCGCAAAATATTCTATTTCTCGGTTAACTCAAACAGTAGTAAAATCCCGTGTACTTAAAAATCATGTCTACTGTTTCAGATGACGTTCAAGCTGCTAGGTCCGATACCCGCCCTCCTATGCTGGATAGAACTGATTATGGCTCTTGGGCACAGAGAATCAAGTTGTTTGCTTGGGCAAAGAGAATGGTCTTAACATTCTTCAGTCGATTGATGAAGGACCCTTCCAAATGGGGGCACCACCAGAGATCAACTTGAAGCTGGTGCTGATGGAATTGTCACTCTGGGTATGGATAGACCAAGGACTTATGATGATCTCAACAATAAAGAGAAGAAAAGATATGATGCTGAAATTAGAGCTTCAAACATCATACTTCAAGGTCTACCCAAGGACATCTACAAGCTGACTAATCATAACACTCATGCCAAAGCAGTTTGGGACAATGTCAAGATGCTTCTCTCTGGCTAAGAATTGACAATGGAAGATCGAGAGTCACAACTTTATGATGACTTTGAGAAATTCAATATGAACCCCGGGGGAGAGCATTACAGAGTATCATCTGAGGTTTCATAAACTTGTGAATGATATGAGGAATATCAATATGACTATGCCGAATATCCAACTCAATTCCAAGTTCGTAAACAACATGAACCCTGAATGGCACAGATTTGTTACTGCAGTGAAGTTGAACAAAGGATTGAGGAACACTAACTATGAGCAATTGTAAGCCTACTTACTTCAACATGAGAATCATGCTACATTTGAGCGTTGAATCTTGGAAAAATTCAATTCTACTACATCAGCAAACCCAACAAATAACTCAGTTGCATTTGTTTCAAATGTAAGGTTAAACACTCGAGCATCACAAGTCATACCATCTTCTCATAATCAGAATCAGATTACCATACCAGACTCAGGGTTTACCCCAACAGACATGTTGATTGAAAACCTCGCAAATCAAGTTGCTCTATTGGTTCAACAGTCCAGAGCATCACTTCCCCAAACCAACAACCAACTTAGGACCTCATCTAACCCACACAATCAAGCTACGGTGGAAGATGGAAGGGTTGTGGTTCATAATGTGCAAGGAAGGCAAAATGTGATTCCAAGGAATGTTGCACAGGGGAATGTTGGAGCTGGCTATGTAGGTGCTCAGAACAGAGGAAGAATTGTAGTTCAGGGTCAAGGCAAACCCATTAAGTGTTAGAATTATGGAGGAGAGGGACATATTGCTAGGAACTGCACTCAACCTAAACATCCATAGAATGCTGAGTACTTCAAGGATAAGATGCTGCTGATACAAGCTGAAGACAGTGGAGCAGTGTTGGATGAGGAAGAGTTGCTGTTTCTTGCAGATGGGAATGCCAAAACATATGATGCTGACTTGGATGAACAACCAGTATATGATTTGGCACAAAACAATCCCAATGTCTTCCAGTTTGCTGACTGTGATGCTTTTGGATCTGATGTTGATGATGAACCAACGGCACAAACTATTTTCATGGCTAATATTTCTCCAATGGTTTCATCACCTCAACAAGCCAGTCCCTCCAATGCTTCTATCATATCAGAGGTACTAAAGCTATATGATATGGTTGATGAGCAAAAGATTCCCAACAAAGTACAACCAACAGAAGTCGTTGAGTCAGATATTGTAAATATGGATAATAGCAATATTGTCCCATATGAGCAATATGTGAAACACGATGAAAGTCTTGTTGTACTAAGTGGTGCATCTTCTGCCATTAATGATAAATATGTGTTTGATGAGTACACTGAATATGTGCCTGATGATTCCATTACCACTAAGCTAAATATATATAAGGATCAAGTTGCCATCTATGAACAACGTGCTAAATTTGAGTTGACCACCCGTGAGCAGGAAATGGATAGCCAAATGCGTACATTGATCACTAAAAGTAATTTAAGGGAAGAAACGTTAAAACAAAGAGTTAAATTCCTTACAAGAGAAACTTAATAAAGCTTTTAAGCAAATACAAGAACTTCAAGAAAATGTAAAAACACTTAAACAGGAATTCAAAGAAAAGGAATCAAAACTCCTAAATGATTTTTCCAACCTTAAGACTTTAAAGAACAAGCTTGAAAATAAGTTGTACGTACAAGGCAACACCATTCAAACTGCTCACATGATTTCAAAGCATAGAGTATTAAGTGATAAAAACAGTATAGGCCTTGTAGAAGACCCAAATCCTGCGTATCTTAAGAATGCTAAAAGGGCTCATGATGTGATTTATGATGGTAGTGAGATTCTTAAGCCCAAAAAAAAGACAACTTGTGTAGAGAACACTGAAGAGGACATAGAGTTAGAAAGTGCCTCTAGAGAGAAAATGGATAAGAAATTGAAGGAACCTATGTGTGTGAGTCATAGAATAAATGTCAAATCTCACGATTATTCTAAGGAAAACTTCTTAGCCACGTTTAAACCTCAAACTCAAATAACCCCTAAACAGGTGTTTTGGAAGTTAGATATGGATAAGAGAAAGGTCGAAGAACTTGTTATAAATAATCCTCCCCTTAGGAAGTTGGCTGCAGCTACTGTGTATCCTCCCAATACACCAATTAGTTCCTAGAACTCTTCCCACTCAAAGCAAAACCTTAATTAGCATATACGTAGTTTATCAAATATTTGCTGATTTCGATAAAACATGTAAGAAGAGAATCACACCAATAAGTATTACTGAAGGGGAAAGGGGTTTTGAGCAAACAAAAGAGTGTTATCTTACTGAGGTTATTCCAATCTTTAAACAATTAAAAGAACAATTCGATGGTATTCAAAAGGCCTTAGATACTGAAGATAACGAAATGAAAAAGATGTTTAATGAAATGGAAAACGAGGCAAGAAATAATGCATATGAGCTTAAAAGCAATGAGATTGAGAGAAAGAATATTCACATCCTTAATGAGAATTTGATTTCCAGATGCATTGCCCAGGATGTGTTTTATACTGTAACTAATTATGCCATAACTACTTCTTAATTTCATGATTTATCAATTGTATTTAAAGTTTTCCAAGATCGTGTCAATGAGCTTGAGACTGAGAATTCAAAATTGCATCACAAAATCGAAAAGGATGATTATGATAACATGGTCAGGCATTTTTCTAAATTAGAAGTTGAATATCTTAACAATTAAAATATCAACATCTTGAAGAAAGAATCAAAACCTCAAATGCCAAGACATCTTCGGATGCTCCTGAGTTTGATGCATATTTTGAAATAAGCACACATGATGAACAGATTCAAGCTCACTGCAACACGATCCGAAAGTTGAAAGCTCAAATTTCCCAATTCAAGGGAAATAGGAGTGAAGTGGTCGGCACTCAGATACCTCCGCCTTTAGATTCTCAGAATTTCCAACTTCAAAACATCATTAATAAATTGCAACAAGAAAATGAATGTTTTGAAGCGAAAAATTCAAAAGTTAAATTGCAAAACAAAGAGTTATATGATTCATTCAAGGTAAATCATGATAAACACATTGAAAAAAGTAACTTCTTTGCTTAACGAAATTGAGAATATGAAGCGTCTGGTGAAAGGGAAATTGCCGATTCCCATTTTCAAATATGTTGTTCCAAAGGTTTCTGCTTGTAATAATTATTCTATTGATGTGTTGTATATTCCCCCTCCTCTTAGGAATAATGAACTTGCATATCAAGCATATCTTTCGTACCTTAAGGATAGTTTAGAGGGTCTCTGTGAGATTGTAGAAGATGATAGAATAGAGAAACCACTTGATAGTGCGGTTACCTATGCTTGTATGTATGCCAAACGATCTCAGAAACTCTTAGAATATGTCATTGCCACATGTCCTAAATCTGGTACTAGGCGAGATAGAATAGTTGCACCCACCTCTATGCCTAAAGTCTAGCATGTTACCTTTGATGTGCCTCCTAAAGTCTCAGAGCCCAGCACTTCTAGGCCAAAAATGCAAAAAGTAGTGAAACAAACTAATATTCCCGTTGTTCCTTCTACATGAGTAAGCAATGACACTAAGGCTAACGGGTCAAAGCCTTCAGGAAATAAAAAGCAAGATAGGACCTCGCGAGCTAAAAGTAATCAAGAGAAGAGAGTAGAAGACCACCATAGGAATAAAAATAAGTTTGAGTTGAATAAAATGAATCGTGTTGATTCTAGTATTAGCTATAAGCGTACTGTAATTAATTCAAATTCTGCTACTGCTTGCAAAACATGTAATGAGTTTTTAATTTCTGGTAATCATGATGAATGTGTTGTATCTTATTTGAGGCATTCTGTTAAATCCCCATCTGATAACGCAAAACAGGTTAAGCAATCTTGGAAACCTACATGGAAAAGGTTTATTAGTAAGGGTTTTCAACGGAATCCCACTGGCCGCAAGTTTAAAATTAGTGAACTTTGTCCCTCATTTTCAAGATTAGTGCCTAATAAGAAATGGAATCCCACTGGTAGAATCATACCTTTAGGAATTCAGCACACATTGACTAGGTCCACTGCCTCTACTAGTTCAGCTCCCACTAAGGATATCATGGCTTCTAGAAATGCTATAGGTCTACAGATTGCTTGTACTAACCAATCAGAACCCATATTCGAATAGGGATCCAATGTTTCCAGTTATCCACTCTTGTCTATTTTCAAATGCAGGTCGTATAAATTGTCCTTTGGTATTTGGATTCAGGCTGCTCAAAACATATGACCGGGGATCGCTCACGGCTCAAGAACTTCGTGAATAAGTTCATCGGGAAAGTTAGATTTGGGAATGATCATTTTGGGGCAATTATGGGTTATGGAGATTATGTTTTCAGTGATAGTGTTATCCCCCGGGTATATTATGTAGAAGGACTTGGGCACAATCTGTTCTCTGTCGGTCAATTTTGTGATTCTGATCTCGAAGTAGCCTTCAGAAAACACACATGCTTCATTAGGGAATTAGATGGTGTTGAGATTCTAAAGGGATCTCGTGGCATAAACTTGTACACCATCTCTATCAAAGATATGATGAAGTCTTCTCCTATTTGCTTACTGTCTAAGGCATCTAAGAACAAACCATGGTTAAGGCACCGTTGACGCAATCACTAGAACTTTGGCACCATCAATGATCTTACTAGAAAGGACCTTTTGAGCGGTTTGCTCTGGTTAAAATATGAAAAAGATCATCTTGTTCTGCTTGTCAATTGGGCAAAAGAAAAAAGTATGCCCATACACCCAAACCTGTCAATACCATTATGGAAGTTCTTCATACCCTTCACATGGATCTATGCAGACCCATGAGAGTTCAAAGTATCAATGGGAATAAGTATGTGCAAGTTGTTGTTGACAATTACCCTCGGTTCACTTGGGTAAAGTTTTTGAGAACTAAGGATGAAACTCCTGAGGTTATCATTAAGCTTATCAAACAATTGCAGGTTAGGCTTAACAAAACTGTTAGAATCATCCGAACAGACAATGGAACTGAATTTTGAACAAACAGCTCATTCAGTTTTATAATAGCATTTGAATTACTCATTAAAAAAGTGTTCCACGCACTCCTCGGCAGAACGGTGTAGTTGAAAGGCGTAATCGTACTCTTGTGACTATGCTAATATTCTCAAAGGCTCCAATGTTTCTCTGAAAGGAAGCCATTGCCACTGCTTGTTATACTCAAAACTGATCCCTAATACATACTCTTCATGGAAAAACTCGATATGACTTAGTGCAACCAATGACGGTCAAGATCTGAGAAGTTGAAAGCTAAGGCTGATATTGGATTCTTCGTTGGTTATGCACCTGATCGGAAGGGTTACCGAATCTACAACAAAAGAACCCGAGATATTATAGAAACTATTAATGTTACGTTCGATGAGCTGAGTGAGCAAATGGCTCCAGGACCCGCACCTCAACTTTTGACACCTGGACCCATTAGTACTTTTTTTATTCGAATATTTAGAATCATAAACATAATAATTAACATAATTATAAAAAACATTCATGATAGGATTCATTTACCAGTTGAGGAATGTCATAACACCAAATATATTAAAATATTAGAATATTTTATATATGATAATGTATAATAGCATGATGGTTTTTTGTATTCACGTTTTTTTAATTATTTGGTTACAACGCAAAGCCATTAGAAACAAAATAATAAAGTTTTTTAAAATATTAAAATATCAGAAATACGATAAGCGATGTTCAATTAAATTTTAATTTCTATTTGTAATGATCTATGCTCATCAATTTCTCTTTTATTTTATTTATTTATACCAAGTCTCATAGATACATTTATTTACTTTCATCTTTACTAACAATCACATTTCTCACCTACCATTCAATCTAATGGCTACCTTTCCAGTTTTCAAAGAGACCAAGGAAGCTAGCAGTTCTACCGAGCACCACAAATGTATGAAGTTCTTATTCTGTTAGGAGTTCACGGAAGATGAGGGTTGATCATCTGGCTTGGCGAGCGCTGTGACTATCTTCGAAGGTAAATCGCCAAGCGCGTTGAGCTGATGGTGGGGCATGAAGATATGAATGTAGAGGACGTTATGGGTGACAACTTCGAGTGCATGAAGGAGACTTAGGAGAGGGAGACAAAGAAGTTGGCTGCATTGACTGTGGTGTTGATTGAAGTTAGGGAGGGGATATTTGAGAAGCACGGCCATATCACTCACATGGATCTCTATAATTGAAGCTTGGTAGTGCCGGTTTTATCTCTTTTGCTGTGTTGATGGTGGTTAGGGTTGGTAGTAGTAGTATGTAAATGTTCCTTTTTCTTTTGGCAGTTTTGAAGTTTATTATGTTTATGAACATGGTGATAGTTTGTAATCATAAGCCGTTATAATTATCAATGAGAACCCATTTGTACATCACCTTGAAGCTACATTGGAAACAAAGAGTTGTATAAGAAACAAAAAACTAATTCAAGTATACATTATAAATCTATATTTTGTACATTTTTTTAATAATAAAAATATACCATCATGGTTTTTAATATATGCACAACTGGATGTGAATTGAGAACCACTGTTGTGATTCGAAACCATATTAGAAACAAATTATAGTATAAGAAACACATGTAATTCTATGCAAACCAAAACACAATAACAAAAATAAACAAATCCATAATATTAAAAACAAATTATCATATAAGAAGCATATGTAATTCTAATATGCAAACAAAAACAAAAATTGGCAGTTATGAAGTTTATTATGTTTATGAACATGGTGATAGTCTGTAATCATAAGCCGTTATGATTATCAATAAGAACCCATTTGTGCATCACTTTGAAACTACATTGAAAACAAATAATTGCATAAGAAACCAAAATATAATTAAGGTATACATTATAAAACTATATTTTGTACACTCTTTTAAATAATAAAAATATACCATCATGGTTTTTAATATATGCACAACTGGTTGCGAATGAGAAACCACTGTTCTAATTCGAAACCATATTAGAAACAAGTTATAGTATAACCAATGATGCTTTAGTCCATTGGTAAGAGCTCTTGGGCTTGGGTCAATAGACTCGGGTTCAAACCTCTTCCATGGCACTAAAGATCATTTGGTACCATCCCTCCACCGCAAATGCTCAGATTGACTGGTCATCGAGGGGCTTTTGGAGAAAATGGCCAAGGTTCAAAGCCCACCTCATGATAAGTACAGTCACTGAGACAGGTACTCATTGCCTGGGGTCGGGTCCTTGGGGGAGGGTCCGGTTGGCATCCTTAGGATGCATAGGACTAGGGTGATCCCACCGATCTTCACCTTTTGGAGAGAAACAAGTTATAGTATAAGAAACACATGTAATTCTAGGCAAACCAAAACACAATAACAAAAATAAATAAATCCATAATATTAAAAACAAATTATCATGTAAGAAACATATGTAATTCTTATACACAAAGCAAAACACAAATTGGCAGTTATGAAGTTTATTATGTTTACTAACATGATGATAGTCTGTAATCATAAGCCATTATTATTATCAATCAGAACCCATTTGTGCACCACTTTGAAACTACATTGGAAACAAATACTAATTGTGTAAGAAACAAAAAACTAATTCAGGTATACATTATAAAACTATATTTTGTACATTCTTTTTAATAAAAAAAAATATACCATCATGGTTTTTAATATATGCAAGCCGAATGTGAATGAAAACCGTTGTTGTAATTCGAAACCATATTAGAAAAAGGTTATAGTATAAGAAACACATGTAATTCTATGCAAACCAAAACACAATAACAAAAATAAAAAATCCATAATATTAAAAACAAATTATCATACAAGAAATAAATATAATTCTAATACGCAAACCAATACACAAATAAATAAATCCAAAATATAGTTGTTTAAAATTCAAAAATTAACTATTATCTGGTTCGGTTTTTGCAGTTTTTTTTCCCACCTCGCTTCAAGGGTCCTTTGGTCTTACGCTTACTCCCAGTTGATAATGGAGCTTCAACCTCCTATTCTTCAACCGATAATGGAATTTCAACTTCCTCCTCCTCGACTGATCCTACAGCTTCAACTTCGTCCTATCCTGAATAAAGACAAATTCTGAACATAAAACTAATGTTTAAAAAAAAAATTATAACGAAATTCAAAACATATATAAATACCTCTTCTTTCTGCGGTTTTGAAGCGAGCTCTTTTATAATTGATTCGTCTCCGGTTATTTTGTTAACAGTGAATACATGATAACTATTATTCAAGTTGTAATTAGAAACATGTATCTTAAATGCACATTCTTTCCCAACCATGATATCCAAATCTTTTGGATATATATCCACCGGAAAATCTTGTATTTAAACATAACCATGCTAAACATTATTTAATATTTTTAAAAAATGAATCCATTTATAATTATACTTTGGAAAATTATATAACCTTGTCATTTTTTGACATGAGATGCGTTTGTGATTTTCCAGTAAGTTTGCAAACATCTTGTTGAAACAAACTTAAAGTAGCCGAACCAGTGTCATCTTGAACACGTATTTGAACTTTGATCCTATACAAACAAACGTTTTACGTTGTTAGTGTTTTTATTAATATAAATTCCCATTAATGTTACATTTAATTGTATTTTTCATACATTGGAAAAAGTCTCATCTGCGTAGCATAACCCTCACAATAATTCATTCCATTTTTTGTATTTGAAAATATTTTGACAATACTTTTACAAATAGTACACGTCATGTAATAGCATCCTTGGTCAGTTACAGCCTTCAAAATTTTTCCAACAACAACACATCCATTTGAGTGAGAAAAAAAAGTTATTATATGAAAAAATTATTATACAACATATATAATAAACAATTAAAAAAATTGTAATTACTTGTCGAATATCATAATCTTCCGCAACACTTTTAAATGGAAACAATAAATAGAACTCTACTGGTTGTCATTGAGTTGTAGATAAAACTACCTTTGTATTCCTAGATATAGTGATATCAAAACTTAGAAATCTGTTTTAAAAACAAAAACTTTTAACATAATTGTTTTATCAAACTTATAAAATCATACAAATTATTATATTTATGCATTCAATTACTTCTTTTTGAATTCTTTAATATGTTGGTTTGATTCATCATTTATAACCATTATCGTGCCAGTAAAACAATTTGAAACTTGTGATGCACCTACATGTAATTCAAAATTTAGTTTGCTTGCTTATATCTCGATGAACAAACATTAACATTTAAATTACAATTCCACATGCTATGTTTTGCCATAACGATAAGCATGATTATAGGATCTTTTGATGTGACATTCGCCTTGATAAAGTCATGAAGTTTAACAACCAGGTTATTCCAAAGTTTGCATGAGACTCTTACACCACTGGACAAAAAGATGTAACATTATTGACTAAACCTATGTCATTCCAAAGTATGTATTTAATAACATTATTAATATTTACAAAAACGATGAACATTGTAAATCACCTAAGATCTTATATCTTGAAATCTAAAGAATGTTTAGGTTTATTATCTGGATCAATAATCGTGATGTTGTTATTCTCTACTAATTCACCAATAACATCTGAGAAAGATAAATCATATTAAATATTGTATCAGAAACACATATATTCTGATACACAAACTAAAACAAAATTAAAAATAACAATAAAACTTACCAAAGGAACACTTAGGATCAATCTTGTGCTCTAAAAAACTTTCAAAAGACAGAAAGTTCAAAGACTTTTATATATCACCAAAATCAAAACATCGTCGAACATTTTTTTTAAGAAAGTGGATTTTGCATGCATGAGAAGTTAGTTTAAGCATGTATGTATTATTTTTAACTTTGAAGTTTGATATAAAATGATAATCATCTTGGCGAATGAGGTTTTGGAAATCAGAAACCAGTAAATTACCAATGGTTGCATGGATCTTGGTACCCTGTTAAGTAAAACATATTATCAAGATAAATATTTACAACATGTATATGATTTTAAACAAAGGATTTGGTTATAAACAATTAATTATACATGTTCGTCCGTCATAATAATATCAATTCCAACAACTTTAGATTGCTTAGTAACACTGTAAGACTGGTTCCATATAGAAACGAATTTTACCTAAATGTTGCACTTACCATTCGTGCCATCGATATCTGAAAGCGCGGTGATTAGCATGGTTTTGCCTGCGATAAGAAAATGAAATAACAAAAGGTTAGAAGACTAATGAACGATGAGCAACCACATTGGTCGAGTATATATAGGCTCAGGATTAGGGTTTTTACCCGTGCCCCAATAGATAACGCAATTCAATATATAAAAGATTTCGGTGAAGATAACCATCGTTTTAAAAACCTTTTAGAACACACCTCTCATATTTGGAAACACATCTCTGATATGCCCAAGAGTTTCACGACACCAAAGTTTTAAAAAACACACTGGTTCCTCAGAGGTTTTTTCTTCGCGTTTTTGACACGTCTATGTTTGAGGAGCCTTTTAGAAAACCCCAAAACTGGCCCGACTTTTCTCACTTAAAAATCCAATTAGCCAATGAGAGGGCTTAGATTCAAAACCGAGACCTCTTATTGGTTAACCGAATCCATCAATTTGACAAAAAGTGAGTTCTCTTATTATATAAAAGATTATAAACATTTACAAAAGTTTATCATAGTAGATGCTTAGTAAAAAATTTTAAGAAAATTACAAAATAGCAACATTTAATACCAACCAATCCACAAAATTTTCAATTCATTTTAACCATCTATCATAGTCTCTATATTTTGTATGAGTGCCAAATTGGTTATAACAAGCTCATGCAAGCCAAATTGTAGATATTTGAACTAATATTGATTGTAGATATCTTCATATCTGCGTTCTTTTTTATTTATTTTTTGTCACAACAAGGTAATAACATTGACTGACACAAGTTTATGCATTAAAAAAACGTGTCACTAGTTCTATGTTTTGGGTGACAATGAAAAAATTGTGTATGTTATAGTTTGAAGTTTTATTGAAAATTTCTTTGTAAAAATTGTGTACCAAACGGCATAATGTACATTACCACACTTTCATTGTGTCATTAGAAATAAGTTTTCTTGTCTAGTCAGGGGGTGCGGACACACCTGCGCGGATTACAGGTGACAGTTACAAGAATGGTGGGGAAGTTAACAGTACCCAACATTTAGCGATGGATGTAGACCCATCGGGCAGGGATAATCATTCCGGTCGTGGGAGAGGTGGCGACCATTCTCAAGAACCAAAAATACTGAGCTGAGGGGAATCCCTATGACTCACTGAAACGACGACAGGAGGGCCCTTGATATATCAATATAGGGAGAAAAAGGGGCTTTGCTCCCCTTTACAATATAATATGAAGAAAGAAATAAGGGTCGAAGTTTAGAATGCTCACAGTAGTTCTACATATAGAAAGGATCATGAAAGAGGCGACGAGAATGGTACTCGAATCCATTTACGATCCCGAGTTTCGGACACATCGCACTTCACTCGGGTCAAGGCGCCACTCGGCCTAAGACGGATCAAAGAAGAGTGGGGAACCTCTCGCTAGTTTTTGGAATTCGACATCAGAAAGTGTTTTCACACCATCGACCGACATCGACTCATCCCCATCTTTAAGGAAGAGATCGACGACCCCAAGTTCTTTTACCCCATTCAGAAAGAATACACAATGCACTTTTTTTCTTCTTTTCTTTTTCTCTTCTTCTTCTAAAAAGAAGTCACTAAATGAAAATCTCCGTGTTCTCTATTACCTCCAAATTATTAACTGTACACCACATGCAATACTACATATAATACACAAATCACTCCCTCTCCTCATTCTTAATTTTAAGATTTATGACTCTACATGCTTATTGTACAAACATTTACAACACTTTATCCTCGATCTTAATTTTATGATTTACAACTCTACAAACTTATTGTACAAACCTTTACAAAACTTAAACTTTATAAATTACATTTTCAGTGAGAAATTAGTGTGGTAAATAAAAACCATTAACAGAGTTATTAAAACACCCCCTACATAAGAAATACAAATTATCAAACATATTGTACAACTAACTTAAACATAATTTTTGTATTAGATGTCACTAAAATAGTTAAAACTAATAACTAAATAATATAAATAATAAAACATATTATACAAACTATTCAAACACAAAAACTACAATTTAAGAAATACAAATAATAAAGATAAAATTACAAAATATTTTTCTTTATATTTTATCCTAGTGAATATATTTCTAATTCATCCTCAATTTGTTTAAAACTACATTTATATAAAACATAGTTCAAAAACCAAAATCCAACTGCGATAAGAGGGTTTATCGATTTCTGGTTTTCTCGGATTCAATTTCTTATTTAACGTTTTTTGCTGTTTCGGATAGAGCGGGTCGGCTCAGTTTGTCGGTTTCATAGATTTTTAAACACCCGGATCTATAAAACTTAGCTTTATATAAATCAAATAGATATTTTGAGCGACGAAAAAACATGGATCAATAAAATATTTATTATCACAATCGTATAATAATGAAAAAGATTGTCCTTAGTTAAAGAGGTGAAATACGTCACATGTAATTCTTGATATTCGTAAATTTATTGTCAAAAAGAAAATAATAAAATAGAATACATGATTTATCAAAAAAATTTACTTCAGGTACGCGCCGCCTGCTAGTGTATTTTAATACGATAGAGCTTATTTAATTATGACAATCATACTCCTAATAATCTTCTTAAACATTTAGGGCGTGTTTGGTACGGTGGAAAGGAAACTAGAGAATGGAAAGGAGAATGATATCCCTTGTTTGTTATGCACAATGAATGAAAAGATGAGGTTCTCATTCCATTCCCAACCTGTGTTTTGATTCTTCAAAAAAAGTAAAGAAAGGTGGGAATAGAAAAATAACAAAGAAAACAAAGAAGCCATTCTCCGTACTTTTTCTTGTGAGAATGAAATGGGAGCGCAAAAAAAAAAGAGTATATACACCAATCACATGTGGGCACATGCATTACACACAAATCCTCCCATATTCTACCTCTGGCGACTCTAAAACTTTAACCCTATCATCTCTGTAATCAACCTACTGCTCGTGAAAACTGTTCTCAATCCGAAAATATGGTAATTATTGTCTTTGATTTTGTTACTTCATCTACAAAAATCGATCTTATGAACAAACATTAGTCATTTTGCTGTAAACAATTAGGGTTTCAGTATCAAATCTGTTGATCAATTTATCAAACGTAGCTTGTTGATCGATCAATGGACTATTATGAACATATTTAATCACCTTGAATACATTATGAAACTAGGGTGTACTTATCAAACCTAAAAAACTCATGGATTTTTTTGTTATTTCATAGGTAATTAAAATTACATTGTACTTTATACTTAGATGACTTTTATATGTCTAATTATGTTGGTATTTTTTTTACTTGACATGTTTAAAGTTGTTTGTAATCACATCACATATGAATCTGCATCAAGATAATAGAAATCAATGCGTATGTTTTGATCATTTTATATGTACAAGCAACCTAAGGTGTCAAACAAAAGCATAAGTACATCGAAACTCATCCTAACAAAAATAGGAAAGGTGTGGATGCTATAATTCTAGATAAATTTATTGTTAAAGAAGGTGAGGTGAATATATACAGATTATTTATGATGAACCTGCATACAAATTATTGATAACATGTACATTACGTCTAGATCGACAACTACACGGTACGGACTCTCGAGCATTGATCTAGGATATGATCGATGACGTTGTAAAAGAGACACCTAGCTATGTCACCCACTGAAGTTGATCCGGATAGTCCTATGCCCATTGGCACTACAAGAGGTTTGAGCATTAAAAAATAGAAGCAAGTCGAGTTCATTTGAAACTTAAAGAATTATTCAGAAGACTTGATAATATGATATTGTTTAGTTTATAACTCATTCATGATTTCGATGTAATTGATACAACAGTTTATCATTGAAGTCGTGTTGTTTTGCCTTCAAATTCTTGTTGATCATGTAGGTAATTAAGTTGCTTTCATGCAAGTTTTGCTTCAGGGATGTAATTTTTGTAGCAGCTTCGGCTCATTTTTGTTCATAAAATGGATGTAATGATGTATTCTATCCTAGACAATTTTCATGTACACTATTTTGTTTCATTGTGCTCTTTTGCTAATGCCTTATAAAGATGTTCATTCTTTGTCTCATATGTTTTGGTGCTTTTTTTTCTCTTGATTTTTGTCTAATTAAAAATTTGTGATGTAATTGGCATTCATGTTTATTATTTTCTAATTTTATAATATCTTATCATTTTACTTTTAGAAAAGAGTTTGAAACAACTAAAACTAAGGTGATAGTAAGAACTACATTAAATAATAATTTAGGTGTTATTTAAAATTGGGAGCTGATAAATACACGACTCCATTTTATAAATCCACTGCAAGTGAATGTGAGATT
Source organism: Chrysanthemum lavandulifolium (assembly GCA_022545495.1). Classification (NCBI taxonomy): domain Eukaryota; kingdom Viridiplantae; phylum Streptophyta; class Magnoliopsida; order Asterales; family Asteraceae; genus Chrysanthemum; species Chrysanthemum lavandulifolium. The sequence continues at coordinate 256,185,089 of CM040245.1, forward strand.
ACGTTTCTACCCTTACATTTCATATTTGCACATCCCGGTTTCTCGCATATATTATTTTCGTACCCAACATTTTTGACATCATGTCATCATCACTGCCATACTCCAAGTCTCCAATTGTATCCCTCTTCATCTTCACGACTTCACCGCTTATTGCGTCTCAAGTATAATTGTAGTCGAATTAATGTATATTACACTACTTATAAGAACCGTCAATTCCGATCTTATTTAATAACGTTGAAAAAATTATCTAAGACCCGCTTAACTAAAAACTGCAGTTTAATAACGTGGATTGTTTAATTTGGCGCCGAATCGAAAAAAATAGGAAACCCAAACTGAATTGGAGCCAAAAGAAAGTTAAAATCGTCATTTTTATTTAAAACCGATCCAATCAAATCTACTGAGGAATGTGTCACCCGCACCGTTGACACTCATACAATCTAATATGAGTTTTTTTTATTAAACGGGTCATGACTAGTTACTAAATAATAAGACATTTTGGAGAGTTACAGGTTGGCTACATGCTTTGTTCAGTAGTTTCTGTATGGTTTCTCTGATTTTGACTACCACAGCTAATGTAGCCTATCAAGAGGTGTTTGCAAGTTCACATTCAAAGTATATTCTTAATCATGTTTCGTCATCTGGCTAGAAAGACTATCAAGATGAAAGTACGGCAATTATATGATGATGTAAAAGTTGATGGAAAAAAAAAGGTAGATGGCAAGGGTATAAATGTACATTTACTCTCAATTGCCGTGAAGTTATAAATTTGTGCCGTGGTTTTATCAGCTCCCTTTAAAATTATGTATTTGTTATGTATTTAGAAATTATTTCAGCTTGATTTATGCACACATTTATAAATGGAAAACCGTAGTATTAGAAATTTTGGTTTATATGTTAAATATATGAGGCGCTTTATTTTGGATACCATCATTTTGCTACTTACCAAGGAATGGATCTCCACCGTTGGATCAAAAAGATAAATTTTAAGAATAAAATACATGGAGGGACCACTTCTGTAAATAATGAATTCTTGCCCCACCTTACCTCATATCTATACCAGTCACTTTCCTCAAATTCAGTATCAACAAATCTCACTTTCTCTCTCTAACCAAAATCAAAAACTAGCATAAAAATTCAAAATCAACCACTTTTAATCGTTAAAAGCAAAAAGTAAAACACAAAAATGAAACAATCAACGCATGTAGAACCAGATCTAGGAAAAAAACGGTTCAAAATGAACCGATTCAAACTCAAGATGATCGTACGGTACTTCCAATTCTTTATTTAGTTGTTATTTTACTATTTGTTGTGATTTTATTTACGTTTTTGTTGTTGTTTATAAAAAAATTGTGTTTTTTTAGTTGTTAATTGATAGATTAATGTGATGATGAGATGATTGTGATGATTTTGTTCTTGAATCTTGATTTTATTTGTGTTTTGAAAGATATTTATGAGAATTTTTATTAGGATTTTTGTGTTTTTATGATAATATGAGATATTAGAGGTTAGATCTAATTGAAAACCAGAGATATTATGATCTTTCTGTTAGTTTTGTATACATGGATGCACACCAAGTGTTTGATAAAATGTGTGAGTGAAAAGTATCATACGTGTAGTATCACCAGTGATATTTGAAGTTGAATTGTATATATGTATTATCACTAGTGATATTTGTATTATCACTTGTGAAATTTTATTTATATGATAGGTTTTTTTGTTTATTTGTTAAACTTTATTATATGTCATGTATAGTATCATTTTTGATATTCCATTGTTATTGTTTTATAATCATAGTTAAAGTTTTGTTTTTCTTTTTTCTTTTTTTTTTGTTAAAAGTTTTGATGATATACTATTTACTGTGTGTTTTATCACATTTGCTTTATATCATTATTTTGATGTTTTATGTGCTTTTTGTGGATGATAATTGTGTTTTGGTTACTGATAAGCTATTTATTATAGTGCAATATTGCTTATTATTTAAGTTGTTAGATTAAACAGGTTGATTTTTCTTTAAACACATAGTTATTTAGTGTGATTTTGCTATTATTTAAGTTGTAATTGAATTTGTCTATTAAATGGCTACATTGTGCGTATTTCAATTGGTTTTACAACAGGATTTGAAAATATCTATGGGTGAATCAGCAGATTACAGAAGTTATGGTTATACAAAGCACAACATCTTCATAACAAACTGAAGAAGCTCAAACATATGTTATATCACATGTGATATCACACGTGATATCATTTATGATATCACCTGTGATATCATATGTGATATCACCTGTGATATCATATGTGATATCACCTGTGATATCACACGTGATTCAACAAATAGTAGAAGTCGACACATCTGTGATGTCACCTGTGATATCAAATTCTCCTCCAAAAAGTTGAACAACAGAGAATGAGACACACAATAAATTAGCAATTAAAGTGTGGTAGTTAGTAGTTATTGAGGGATTGTTGTGATAATGTGATGAATGTTGTGATAATATGAGAAATCACAAGAGATATTGAGCTTGTAACATGCTTCTGTTAGATTTGTAATGTATTTATTTTCTTAATTGATAGAGTGTGCATGTTTCGATAGGTTTAACACTGTATCACATGTTTCTCCATCACCACCATTGATTCAAAAAATAGAAGAAGTCGACATGCCTGTGATATCACAGATGATACACCTGTGATATCACCTATGATATCATGATATCACAGGTTCCTTCAAAAAGCCTAACAACATGTTGCATATATGTTTTTTAAATGCATTATAATATCACAAGTGATAAATGAGTATATATTGGTCTATAATAAACATGACCTATTAATTTTTCCAGGCGGACGTGCTTTCGAGGCACGTGATGATAAATAATCCATATGAAACTTTATGAAGAATTGCAGCAAAGATAATTCTACATCAAGTAAACGAAAAAAGGAGATGATGTCTAATTCTGCAAACAAGATTGATACAAAAAAATAAAGATGACTAGATAAAGAGAATGATAGATGAAACAAAGATGACTGGTGAAGGAGCAGGCGAAGCAAGAAGCAATCCTTATGTTGCTTAGTTTAAAAATGCAATGCGAGTTTGGGGTAACCTAAGAAGGGTGCGCTCTATTAGGTCCCGAGCCACATTGCATGGTGCCGGAGTTTGTACTACTTTTGGGAATCAGTAAGTGACTTGTATGATCATTTGTATGGAAAAGTATTAATGTAGCATTTTATTCTTTTATCACATGTGATATTACTCTTAGCATTTTTTTATTACAATAAAATGTTTCATATCACAAGAGATATAACACTGCATATTACATATACCAAATATGTATAAAAACAAGAAACAAAACTACAAAAATAAAAACTTGACATATCTAAAAATTAAAGAAAGTGTTACATCAAATTTAACGAATATCATAAGTGATATAAACATCAAAATCAAAACCAAGTGTTGCCTCATTTTTAAAAGAATATCACAAGTGATACCGATACGTAAAACATATGAATCACAAAATCCTCATAAAAATCATTCCAAACTATTGAGCATAAGTTTTTTAGCAATATTGAAAAGCTATGAATTACAAGTGTTACATCAAACAAAAGAAATTAAAAAGAAGAAGAAGGTAAAATTGGACTTTGACTGCAGCAGATTCACCTTCAACGGAGCCGCCTCCAGGAACACCGTCTCCAGGGGTCACCACCCCTCGGGGCAATGACTAGAGAATACTGGTAACGCACTAGCCGAAACTCTAGGAACCCAAAAAAACTTATCCCCCAGGAGTGTCAATAAACTCATGATGATTAAACGACTTATGTGTTTTCACACTATTAGAAGCTGTAAACAAAGGTAAACATACGGTAAGTAGGGTATCATCACAACTTAAAAAAAATAAGGTTTAAGAATAATTATAAAACAATAACAATGAAATATCACAAGTGATAATATACATGACATATAATAAAGTTTAAACTATAAATATCAAAACGTATAAAAAACAAAATATTACAAGTGATACTACAAATATCACAAGTGATACTACAAAACTACAGTTCAAAAGCAAGCATTTTGTTTATTTGTAACTCTTTTATACCCAGTTGATTCCCTCTCAATTTCAAGTGTACACTAAATATCCTATTGGGAACTGAACTCACAAAGATATGTGCATACTATAACAATTATGTTGTACCATTCAAGACGAGACCGAATATATAAAGGTAGATAACACCTAGGCAACGACCTCCACAAGGATAACAACCAAAAGCATTTTACTAGGCAATAAATATATCATAAATTGTTTTACCTTGTCCAATAAGGTGAAAGGGGCCTTGAATGGTTCTAAAACTTTTCCAACGGGTTTTGCAGCATCAATCTGAGAGAAAATTTAGTTCAATGTTAAAAAGTATAAATTGCGTAAACGTGCATGATCACGAGCTTCACCACGCATCTCAGAATACATATTTACTGTGATCTCGACAAAGTTAAAGCATTCATACATCGCAGACGTTAATAGAACCTATCTTAACAAGCACTAAGCTTCATAAGATAAACATTGCCGACTGCATCTCCAGTTTCAAGCCAAACAGGAGCTGAACACCCTGAACTCCGGTTAGCTAATTTATTTCCATAATTCAAACTCCCATGCCCACCATTATAAGCATCTGCCAAGACATGAGAGATTCTACTGCATCAAATGGTTGTAACTTGAGAAGCACATAAACAACAAAATTATAATATCATCAACTTGGATATCATTGGTGATACTACACGTACGATAGAAGCGATTCAAAAGCGACAATCGGACTTAAAAATAGCATTTCGGTGCGATTAAAACATAAATTCAACTAACAACTTAATTAATAAGTAAAATTACAGGAACAGATAACAAGATTATCAAATATTTTTCACTCACACATTTTATCAAACACTTGGTGTGCAACTTGATAAGAAGGATTGTTACACAACTTGATCCACATAATTAACAACGGATTCAATAGCATTATCAACCACAACAATATAAATCAGATAAGCTTCTGAAACAAACAGTTCATTCAAATTAAAAGAAGACATAAAAAATAATGACAATGATCCGGAGGTGATGATGAGATAATGATCGGAACGGTGATGGTGATCGGAATGGTGATGGTGATGATGATCGGAACGGTGATGATGATCGGAACGGTAATTGTGGATCGGGATAACTAATTTTTGGAGGGAAAGAATGAGAGCAGAGGAAAACACATATAAAGTGTGTGTAAAAAAATGGCGAATGGTAAGAAAGAAAAATAAATGAAGGCTTTATATAGTTGGAAGATTAAGGTTAAGCATATTAAATCTTAGATTAATTTCAACCATTAGATCAATCTAAATAGAAGGTGAAGATTTGTCCATTGGTAAGCATCAAAATAAAGGTAAGCAAATGAAAATTTCTATAAATATAATAGACAATTACTCTGTATAACCGCGCAATGTTGTATATATAGTAACGTCATTTTGTATGTGCGTATCATTTGTGGAGTAAGTGATCAGAGTAGAGCTGAGAAAGTTTGTGTTGTCTTTTATAGGTAAAGTTATTTTTGTCAAACAACATTATTTACTTTTAATGTTTTTTATTTTTAAGTAATTTAAATTTTCATTTATATATAATATAGATATGTATTTTAGAAATATTTTTCTGATTTGATTTGATTTACATATTTTCGGTAATAATGTTTTCTTGTTAAAACCATTTAAAACTTACCATGAGTTTGAAGCAACAAAAAACTTTATTTTCGGTATACAATTGAGGAATTCCATATAACATTAGACAGCACAGATCAGTTTAAGGTCCAATATAATATAATTCACCCATTTCTCCTCCTCTTTTGTAGATGCAGAATAAGAAAATGAAAACCTACCAAGAAGAGATATCACTCATTAAAAAAAGACCAAGAACACCGGGCCCGTAAGCATGAAAGATGCATCTACTAGTTTTTGGTAGATGATACAAAACTCATAAAGGATATAAAGGGCGTGTGCTTGAAAGCTAACGATCAGGTGGTTACTCGTGCGACTGCTTCGTTGATGTCAAGTCAATGAAAGTGAAAGACAAAACTTTACGAGTTCTGCCCGGTAAGGTTACTGAGCTTAAATTCTACCCAACTACAGAGATGAGGATGCTTGTTGCTGGAAACGACTCCGGAAACATTGGGTTTTGGAAGATTGATTCAAATGAAGATGAAAATGGGATCTATGTTTATCAGCCTCATCCTGCGTTTATTACAGGAATTTCGGTTCAGTCTTCTTCATTATCTAAGGTACTCTTCGTAACTAATTTTTCATTTATTCAATATTTTGTATCTAGCTAGTTGGCGATGTTTTAAAGATCAGTGTAAGAAATTACTCATTAGATGAAAAATACATCCCTTTCAATGAAAACATGCAAATCCAATATTCAGTAAATGGTTAATGGTTTAGATAGATCAGATTCAAAATCAACAAAAACTATTGTGCTAACTGCTAACAATGTTTCCTATTCAACTAGTTTTAACTGTAAAAAAATGAGACATTTTTCAGTAAAAAACTTTAAATATTAGGTAATACTTGATTTGATTATTTAATAAAACCTTTAAGAGGCTGGTTCATGATGGGTGTTGGTGTGTTTGTGAAACATACAAAAAAATAAAATAAAAATGACATCTTTTGAATGGCTTTGTGAGTGTGTGTGTTGTAGTGTTTATGGGTAGTAAGAAAATTAGACAATTTTTAAATGAGTTTTGGAATGAAACTTGCTAATGTGGGGTATATATCAAGAAGATTGATAATATGTTGAGGATTTGTGTATTTGAAAATTTTGATTGATATACAATAAAGAAAAAAGGGTTTTTTTGTTGGAAGTTGGTTGGAGAAGATAAAGTAAGATGGTAGTGACTTGCAACTTTTTGGGTAGGTAAAAGTTTTTCAACATCGCAACTCGAAAAAACTTGAATATCCTGAATTGAGAAAAAAAAAAAAAAAGAAGACAATTAACTTGTAAGGGCAAAGCCAGAAAGTTATGGTCGATAGGAAACTTTTATAAGTTTTAAAAACTACACTACAATTGGTTCGTTAGAGGAATATTAAATAATAGCCAAATATTTTATAAAAATAACACTACAATATATTTCGCTAGAGAACCACGTGCCCACCCTGCCTCTTCTTGTTTCCGCCACTTCAAACTTGAATTGAAATTGAGGATGATTTGTATACATTTTGATGTGATTTACCCTATGATATATAATCACATAAAACTAATGATATTTAGTTTTTCGCAGATAATAAGTAGCTGTCGCGATGGCTACCTTCGTGTCTTTGATATTGAGAAAGAGTGTTTTGACCTAGCTTACAATAGCGACTTCCCGATTTTTAGTATTGGTAGACCAAATGACGATGTGAATTGTGTATACCTTGCGGAGGATCGTGGAGGTGTTAGTATTTTGGATGTACGGATGTCAAAACCTTCTAAGTCACTGAGCTTACACTATAACTCAATTAACACAATCGACTTTAATCCGCAAGATTCAAACCTAATGTCTACAAGTTCTAGTGACAATACTGCGTGCATCTGGGACTTGAGAAATATTAACCAAAATGTTTTTATCAAGGAGATTAAACACAAGAACAAGGTGAGCTCAGCTTATTTTTCTCCTTCTGGGAGCCTTCTTGCCACCACAAGGTACGACATGCATTGTAAAGTTCAATGTACTCTCATTTACTAGTTCAATATTAACCAAAATGTCTTATGTTTCATACAGTATGGACAATAACGTCGGACTAGTTAGTGGAACAAGTTATGATGTTGTGGACATGATAAGTCACTTAAGTAAAACACCCAGATTTCTTTCTTCGATCAGGTAATCCAAGTTACGACACATCCTATCACAAATTATATATTGTAAATAGTTTTTAAGCATAATCATCTGTGTACGTTTTTTGCAGAGGTATATGGGGTTGGGATGATAGCTTCATCATGGTGGCAACTACGAAGAAAGAGAAAGGGCCGATAAACATTATATCCACAGACATCAAAAGAATTTCACATACTTTGGAAAGTGAACACGTTAATGCAGTCCCATGTCGTCTAGATGCTCATCCGTTAATGCCTGGGGTGGTTGCTGGTGCTACCGCTGGAGGTCGAGTTTACGTATGGGACATCTAAATGTGCATGTATAATCAACCTAGCTTTTATCTTTTGTCGGTGTTTCAATTATTTTAACGTGCGTACAATTGGAATATTTGTATGCATTTTGACGAAAATAAGCTTGGCTAGGGACTCATATAACCAAAAACATTAGTGTCGTACTCATCCAAAAACTATTGATACGTACAGTTGATTTTCTTTATTGCTATAATGAGTATAATAATACTCTATATATGCGTAGAAGATTCTACTATTTTATCTTTGACTTTCTTCTTGAAATATTAAAATAATAAATAAAAGGGCAATGTAAAATTTAGGGTTGAATATGGAAACATTTACTCAAAATCCTTTGGAGCTTCTCCGGCCACTGGTTCTTCATCAGATATGTTTGTTGCAAGCAAGTTTTCGTCTACCGCAAGTCGGACCAAATTCTAAGTGACAACTCATTTCAATTTTAGTTGATACTACTTATATAAAAGATCTCTTTGATGTTTGAAATCCTTTGGTGATTTTAGTAGAGGATTAGTAAGCCCAAGTCCGATTTGTGGGCTTGGAATTTGTTTAGGTTTCACAATTATAAATTGTGATGAATAATGTTCTAACTGATTTTATATAGAATGTCAAGGTCATTTTCATGCAAATGATTAGCGAAGTGTGAAACTAAGCTCCATGGGCTGAGTGACACTAAGGTATATCTTAAGTTGCTGTGATTATTATTGGTGGTATTAATAATAAATTTGATTCAAAGTATCTCGTAGTAAAAAGTCGATCAATTGAAATAAAATGAATAAATTTACTGCAAAATTTTATATTCTTAGAGGTTATGTGTTTGGATCAGCTTACCTAATTAATAGGGTGAAGATAGTCAATGTAGTTGGATATCACTTATAATCGTATAACTACTTTGCAAAAGAAACTATTCGACTCTAACACCTGTGTATCACGAATATCTCTTTGGGATAAGACCAATTACTCATTATTGATTTAGGCACAAATGTAAGAACGTTTTCGATTTTAAGTGTTTAGGTTTTTCTGTATCTCTTTTTTCCATATGTGTGTTCCTGTTTATAGGAAAAACTCGCAGCCCAATAGAATTATGATATTTAATTGGCGCATTAATCACATCATAATACTCCTTCATTATAGGGATTAGTAGTTACACGACCAATATAATGTTGTCATTAAGTTGCAGTTATTACTACCCTTGAATAGCTCAAATCCGTTACAAGTTAGTTTGAATTCAATTACAACATGTTTACTCGCTGATGAACATGCTCACTGAGCGGGCTCACTAAGGAGTTGATGGAGGACCGAAACATAAAAAGTGTAAAGAATTAATTCTGGCAGATTAGTTGGAAGTAAATTAAGATTTATCTTGAGTCTAGTTGTATTTCAGGTTTATCTTTACTTATTTAATTAGGATTATTATTCTATTAGGAAACTTTATTTGAGCCGCTTTAGGATTCTTAGGTCTATATTCTATCAATATTATTCAATTTTCTTTTATACGTGACTTCATGTTTTTAGCCTTTGTTCATACGTGAACCAGAAACCAGCCTAGGTTTCTTGGATTTTGCCATTAACATGTTTATTAGCATCGGCTGTGAAAGAAACTATCTTCCGCTGTCCTACTTCAGTGGTAATTAGAGCCACGTTCAATTTGGGTCTCTCCCAAGTTGACACCAGGTCACCACTTTCAATCTTTATCTTTTATCAATTCGGGTTTTCCCCGATTGTTCTAAATGTTATTTTCTTTTCTTTTAGTAGTTGTATTCCGTTATTAAAGAAAAATAGTTATTGTTCATCGTATTGTTCAAGAAAAAAAAACATTTTTTAAGTGATCATGACGAATGATAATACTGCACTTTTGCAAACCCTACAAGCGATTCAAACAACAATTGCATCAACAATCACAACAATTACAGCAACAATCACAACAACAAATGGAACAGAATACTAAATTCTTGAGAACTTGATAATCTTAATATCCGCTGTTGATACAAAAGTTGGACGTTCCTGATTTGGAGCTCCGGTTCTCGTACCAATTGAGAATTGCTGCTTGAGACCTGCACACTAAGAGACAAGAAACACCGTTAGGCTTACCGTGGGATTGTCTCCCACGATTATCCTCCGGCGTGAGAGTGAGTAATCGGTTTAGGGTTTAAGGAGTTTTAGGGTTATGAGATCGTACCTTAAACGAGGGATATGATTCCCTTTATATACGCACGGAATCCTTGTTGGTTCCGTGTTCCCCAACCTTCGGCGTATCCCGCCTAAGTTGGTTGGGAATGAATATCTTCTTATTTTAGAAGATATCATATATCTATTCCGTAAATAGATTTGGGCTTGGGCTTTCGTGAGCCCAAACCTTTATTGAAACTGGCCCAGTTCGTGCCGGGCTTGTTAGTATTGGGTTGTGGTCGGGTTTATGACCCGACACCAGACTATACGTCATCATCCGCGAAGAACCAAAACGAGAAAGCCACTTTTATGAGTCCTCAAGTGACGAAGACGAAGAAGCTGGTCAAGTTGATCCCACGAATCATCAAAGAAATCGAATGTCTAGGATAAAGGCGGACATACCAACTTTTTCAAGGTCATTAAAATCGAAGATTTTCTTGATTAGTGTAACACCCCAAAATATCGCGTGTGAATGATAGTATCAACTGGGTGCTACCTCAAGGCACAAAGTACAAGATATAAGCGGCCTCTAAATAAGGCGTTTTGAAAAGTTACCATTCGAATTATTTAAATCGAGTTATAACAAGACAAGAGGTCCTAGAGTATGATAATAAATAATTTTTTAAAGCGTATCGAATGGTAAATGATAAAAGCATAAGTCTCCAAAACATGTCCTAAGACTCTATGCTCCATGCATCCGCTATCTCCTTACAAACCTGAGATAAACATGCTAAAAGTGTCAACACAAAGGTTGGTGAGTTCATAGAGTTTGTTTTAAATAAGTTGAAAAGCCTTTAGAGAATGTTTCCATAGCTAAGGCATTATAAATCCACTCAGTTGCAAATCCCGCCCATACAAAACTTGCGACTTGTGTGTTCACAACCTTTGCTAAAGTATAGCATGATTAAGACATATATGGATATGATATATGCATGCTTAATGTAAAGTAATATCCGAATCTCATGACAAGACTATGCAAGTTTACACAAATTTATACAATACACCGGATTATATTCACCCAAGGTCATGAATCTGGGACACAAGGGCGGGGGCATCTAAGAGTAGTTTTGCCGATTCACTTGTTTCTAAAAACTTTAAATTCGCAAAATTTTGATGCATAGTAGGTTGCAACAAATCCTTTTGCCTTCTTGCTGTCGATCATTATGCCTATTCACTTGTTTGACTCACTAGTTCCCTTCCTCTTATCACCGTTTTTCAAAGTCCCATTCTTAACCATCTCATCAGTTAAGGTTCCTGCCGTTAATATTGCACTTTGAATTGTAGAGGGCTCAGTTGTTTTCACAGTCTCATGAATTGTAAAGACCCGATGAGATTGATAAGGTTTAAGAAGCTCGAGTAACACTTAAACAAAGACTATACTTTACTGATGTGAGGCAGTATTTTCCCAAGTGGAACAGTTGTCTCTTTGTGCATGTACTATGCAGCTTGAGAATCGCTACCAGGCCTTGCTCAGCGTGGGTTTATGTAGTTCTTGTCAAGATTGAGTTGTGAACTGTTGTTGTTTGGGCCTGATTCGAGCGTGTGATTAGTGGGCTTGAGCCACTTATAATGATACGCTATCAATTCCTTTATGTTAGTTTAATCTTTTTGTTTTGCTATTGTTTCATTTTTCTGGCTACAACTGTAATCGTTTAGGGCTGTTTAGTTGGTAAAAAAATTCTCATTTTTTCAGGAAAATTTTCAAATGAAAAGGACAAAAATTGAAAATCCGTTTAGTTACACTTTTTCCCAACAATGTTAAAAAAAAGTGGAATTCTCATTCTCTAAATTTTAGGTAAAAATTCGAAAAGCCCATTCTACTCTTCTCTCTTTTTTTTCATTCTCATTTTATATACGTCCGTTTTATACGTTTTTAACCATTTTTATACGCTTTTACAGATTTTTATACGTTTTCATCCGTTTTTATATTTTTTATACGTTCTCATCCGTTTCTATATTTTTCATCCGTTTTCATCTATTTTTATACGTTTTCATCCGTTTTTGTCCGTTTTAATACTTTTCGTCCGTTTTTCATCCGTTTTCGTCCTCTTTTATACGTTTTTATACGTTTTCGTCGATTTTAACCGTTTACATTGGTTTTGTCCGTTTCATCTGTTATATACGTTTTCATCTACTTTCGTCCAATTTTATACGTTTTAATACGCTTTTCGTCCTCCTTTTATTTGTTTTCATTTGTTTGTATACGTTTACGTTCATTTTTATAGGTTTTCGTCCATTCTTTTCCGTTTTCGTTGGTTTTTAACTTGTTATACATATTTTTACGTTTTTGTTTGTTTCTAAACGCTTTTATACGTTTCCATCCATTTTGAACCACTTTCGTCCGTTTTTATACGTTTTCATCCGGTTTTATACGCTTTTATATGTTTTCATCCGTTTTCGTCCGTTTTTATAAGTTTTTGTTCGTTTTATACATTTTAATATGTTTTTGTCCATTTTCGCCATTTTATCGTTTCGTTCATTTTATAAGTTATCATCCGTTTTATCGTTTATATCGTTTTAAATCATTATTATATGTTTTATCCATATTTATACACGTTTATACGTTTTGAGATGTTTTTAACCGTTTACATTGGTTTTCATACGTTTTCGTCATTTTTCATCAATTTTCGTCCGTTTTATGCATTTTTTTATCTTTTGGTCTGTTTTCATTCATTTGCATCCGTTTTCGTCCGTTTTTTGCATTTTATACGTTTTGTATGTTTTAATACGTTTTGTCCGTTTTTATGCGTTTTGGTACATTTATATCGTTTTCTTGGCGTTCTTATAAGTTTTTATGCGGTTTTGTACATTTTCATACGTTTTATCCGTACAAAATGTATACAACGTACAAGAATGTCCAAAACGTACACAAAAATATAAAAATGGACAAAAAAGAACAAAAGCAAACGAAAATGTTTCAAAATGTACAAAAGCTTACAAAACGGATATAAACGGATGATATTTCGCAAAAAAACATAAAAACTGTACAGAAATGTATAAGACATACAAAAATGTACGCAAATGTATAAAAACTTCTTAAAATGCACGAAAACGTATAAAAACATACAAATACGTACAAAATGGATAAAAACAGATGAGAATAAATAGAAACATATAAAAACGGACGAAAACATATGAAAACGTATAAAACGATTAAAAAAAACGTATAAAAATGGTCAAAAACGTATAAAAATGGATGAGATCTTACAAAAACAACAAAAAGCGTAAAAAACAGACGAAAACGCATAAAAACAGTAAAAAGCGTATAAAAGCTGTGGAAAACTAGAAGGGGAGTTGAGTAGTTTTGCCGATTTAAGTTAGTTTCTAAAAACTTTAGATTCGATGTTATGCAAAATCGTATGGATGAAGATAAAGTATAGATCTAATAGTAATGCAAGTAAAGAAAGTAAGGTAAGGGATAGAAATGACACAACCGATTTATAGTGGTTCGGCTACAATGACACTTTCCTTGCCTACTCCACTCCCCACTACAAGAAAAGTGGCTTTTAGGACCCTTTGTGTGGGACGGTATGATAATGGAGTCCTAAAAACTGCTTAATAGGACATATGAGCGTTTAGGGTCCTTTTAAATATTTGCTACTTAGGCGATGTCCTAAAAGGTATATAATAGGATGGTCGATGATTTGGGGTCCTATTATCATATAACTTAATATGACACTTAAAATATGGGTCCTAATAAATTACCTTTATAAGACGTTTATTCATTATGGTTGTATTATAATAAACCATAATAGGACACGTGAGTTTTGAGTCATAAGACATCGCTAGTTAAAACGCTTATTCACAAAAAGTTTTATTTAGCAAAATTTAATAGGACCTTTGACACGCCGGTATTATAACGTTAACCTTTATAGGACGCTTATGTACAATGGTTTTATAACATCATTTTTTAAAACGATTTTTGCAAAAGTTTTATTATAACAAAACTTAATAGGACCCTTAAAGGATGCATATTAATTATGGTTTTATTACAATACACCATAATAGGACACTTGATATATAAGTCATAAAACATTAATTATTTAAAACGCTTATTCGCAAACGTATTATTAAAACATAACTTAATATGACAATTGACACTGGGTCCCATAGATTGATACACCATCATAAGACACTTGATATTTGAGTCATAAAACATCGGTTTTATGGAACACTTATTCGCAAACGGTTTTTTATAAGAAAAGTGAATAGGACCCTTGACAATAGCGCCTTATAACGTTAACCTTTATATAACGCTTATTCATAATGGTTTGTTTATGATACACCACAATATGGCACATCTTTTAGAGTCGTAAAACATCCGCTTTTATAACGCTTATTCGCTTTTATAGAACGCTTAATTGCAAAAGTTTTATTTGAACACAAATTAACAGGACCCTTGACAACTGTGTCTTTTAACATTAACCTTTATAGTACGCTTATTTGTTGTGGTTTTATTATCCTACGCCATAATAGAACACTCCTTTATTTGAGTCATAAAACATCGCTTTTTAGAACGCTTATTTACAAAAGTTTTATTTAAACATTAGTTAGTATGACACTTGATACTGGGTATCAAAACTTGATACACCATAATAGGACACTTGATATTTGAGTCGTAAAAGATCGCTTTATGAAACGCTTATTCACAAAAGTTTTATTTAAACATTAGTTTTATGCCATGTAGGATTTCCACTAAATCCTTATTATAATAATACTTCCCTATTATTTTTCCCCAATTATACACCCTAAATAAATAAAAACATAAAATGTCTTCCTCCTCAAATAGAAGTAATCACCACCACCACCAACACATTGTGAACACCAAGAATTAGCGACTTCAGGACAATTGATTTCCCTTTAAGATGTGGTTGCGTAATAACCATTTGAAGCTCAAAATCATCACCTATGTCAAGTCGTGAAGATGAGTTAAGCTCAAAATCATCTTGGGCTGATTACTTTCCACCTAATTGGAAATTCAAAGGATTAACAAAGTCGAAGCCAAAAGTCAAAAGGCAAGAAGTCAAAAGGCAAAATGTTGAACAAGTTGAAGAAGTTCCCGGTAAAAGGATACAAGTGTTAGGTCTTGCTAACAATGTTACTTGGGATGCAATAAAAAGAAGACATTTGAGTCAAAAACCATCGTGATAATGTGTTATCTGTCTTTGTATTGTTATATGTCTCAATATTTTGGAAGTTATGTATGGGTTATCTGTCTTTGTATTGTCCTTATCTATCAATGATAATGGTTAATTTGGTGCATTATTGTCGTACTATACTAAGCCGTAATTGCACTCACAAAATAAACTAGGCTTGATTAAAAACAAAATGACCGAGTGCAGCATCTCATCCTAATGGGTGATTAGCGCACCAAATGAAAGCAACAAGATAAGATCTAGAATCCCAATTAAGCTCGAATTCTCTAGTCAAGAGTACAAGCTACTAAAGGAAACAAAAATGTAAGAGAAACAACAAAGTGAATAAGCGTAAATTAAGCTCTTAATATGGGCATTTGAGCCAAACAAAGGATAAGCCATATTGACCCGTTTGACCCATTTGAGCCAAACACCCTTGCTGTGGTTGTATAAGAAAGAGTTATACAAACAAGAATGAGGATTGTCATTGATTCTTAACAACTAATTTTACATAAAAACAGGGACTATTATTATTTAGCTAATTGAAATCATTAAGCTTCTTCAACTGGATCTTCTTCATCGGCAATAACTAAGTCATTGTTGTCCACAACGGTTCCATCGAAACCACCTCTAACCAATTCAATATCCATTGTTTCGTCATGTTGAGGACACATAAATGAGTCACCCCGCAAATGTGTTTCCACGTCATCAAGACTTGTTTGTTCATCCATGTCATAAACATGTCCGGGCGCCGCCTTGATCACAACTTGCCATCCTTTGTCAACACTATCTCGCAACGTAAAATACTTGATGTGCTTGAGAAGTTAGTATAAAAGGCTCGTTATGAGCCTTCAATCCTTCAAAATTCAATAGAGTAAACCCGTTGTCATCTTCTTTTTCCTTGAACCATTCAAATCCAATCACAATCGAACAAAACTACTTTCTTGTCAATACCATACTCCAACTCAATTATATCATTCAAAACCCCGTAGTAAGCTACATCTCCGCGATAGGATTGTTATCTCGTAGCACTCGAGTAACTGCTTGTCATGGCCTCAAGAGTAACCCCACTATTCTCGTGTTTTCCTATTATGTTCTACATCTTTGTGTGAAATCGAAACCATTTATGATAAATCCCTTATATTTTTCACATACTCGATGGACCACTTGCCAAGCACCTTAGACTTTCTCGTGATTCTCGTGATCCCCTATAGCATGTAGCTCCTCAACCCGAAATAAGGCAAGATGTGTTAATTGTTTTGTTATTAGTAGGTCGAAAATGCTATGTCATTATAATAATTTTTCAAAAGTAATAAACCCGTATATGCCTTACATGATCTTGAAACCACGACTCAAAAGTGTCACTATGTAAACGTTGAATGTCACGCTTACGCTTTCTCCGATTTTGATGATGAACCAACGCCGATGTTCACCGCAGTGTTAACAGATGATAATGATGATAACAACGACAACTATTAATCGATAATATAATTTATGAAACTCACAACTAATATAATTACTTACGCTCAAATTCATCAACTTCACTACAATTGAACAACACATATGAATGTGCTTTAGCCAAATTGTCAAGTTCCATCATTTCTACCTTTGTAGCACCAATCGGTCGACCCGCCATAGAAAAGATAGGTAAAACATCCTCATAACCATCGCCATCATTATTTCGACTTGTCTTATTATGTACGGTCTCAACATCACCGGATAAGTACAATGAACAAAACGACACACACTCTTCGCCTAGATATCCTTCGCAATGGAACCCTCCGGTTATTCCTGCTTTCGCACGTAAGATTTTAATGTAGCTAAATACCGAGATATCAAAACCAATAATTTTAGATTCAATAATATTTGTTAATAAAGGTATTTACTATAATAGTAATGTGCACCTCTCGATTGGATACATCCAACGGTAATGAACCGTCCCTCCTAATCGCCTCAAGCAAGATGAACCGAAGATGAACCATGACATCAAAGAATGATGGCGGAAAATCCTTTCTAAATCACAAAGTATTTTTCCAATCTCGGTTTCCATTTGAACCAAATCATTTGGATTAAGAACCTTTATGATAATTGTTTATAGTAACGACATAGCTTCATCACAAGATAGCGCACGTGCTTAGGCAACACATTTCGCAAGGCAATGGGAAGCAATCACGATCAAAATATGGCAATCATGACTTTTAAGTCCAAACAGCTTTGAGGTTTTAACTCTACGCATCTTGATATATTAGTCGATAACCATCTCGAACTTTCACCTTCTTAAGCACACGACAAAAATATCTTTCTTTTTATCCATTGAGAAACAAGGGTGGCAAATAAACTTTGTTGTTATCTTGAACTATAGGATGAAGTTCACGCCTAATGCCCATTTCTTGTAAATCTAGGCGTGCTTTAATATGATCCTTGGTCTTCCCATCTTGATTCATTAGCTGCCCAAAGACACCGCACAAACATTCTTCTCAATATGCATTACATCTAGATTATGGCGTAGTGTTATCTTTCCAAGACGGTAACTCAAAAAATACTTTTCTTCTTCCAATTAAAAGGTAACTGGGTTGCTCTTCACAAGTTTTCCAAATTTAACTTCAAAACCATCTAACTCATCAAGTATTTCTTGTCCTGTTAAGCCACGGGTTGCTCGCTCGCTCTTCTCGTGCCATCAAAAGAGTTTGTATCTCTTCTAAAAGCATGATCGAGAGGCAAATATCGACGATGTCCCATAAAACATTGTTTTTGCCATGACTCAAGCGTGTTGATTTTGTATGTTTATGGCGCTAGGACATGCAAGTTTACCTTTGGTGCTCCATCCGGATAAATTTGCATAAGGTGAAAGTCACCGATCGTCCATAACAAACAAGCACGCATCCGAAAGTTACTTTTGTTGATGCATCATAAGTGTCTACTCCTTTACGATCCCACAACTCCTTTAGCTCAAGAACTAACGGTTCCATATAGACATCTATATTATTCCTGTGAGCGATGGGCCGTATAAGTAACGTTAGAAAGAAATAAGGTTTCGCATGCACATCCAAGGAGGTAGATTATATGGCGCCAAAACAACAGCCATGTACTATGAGAAACACTCATTGTTCCAAAAGGGTTAAACCCATCACCGCTAAACCAAGCCCGACATTACGAGATTCTTTGGCAAACTTATCATACTTAAAATCAAATGCTTTCCATGCCGGGAATCTGCAGGATGTCTCAAGTAACCATCTTTCGTGCGACTCTCTTCATGCCATCTCATGGAGGCGGCTGCTTTAGATGACATAAATAACATTTGCAATCGTGGTAAGAGCGGAAAATGACGCAACACCTTTGCTCCAATCTTCTTACTTGTATCACCGTGGTTGACTCATCCGCACAATCATCTTCACTTGCTTTATACCTTGACGTATGGCATATATCACATTCTGCTTTATTAATGTTTTCTTTCCAAGACAAAGATACAATCATTAGGACATGCATCAATTTTATCATAACTAAGTCCCAACTCTCGAATTATCTTCCTTAGTTCATACAATGACTTTGGTATAGAAGCATCGGGAAGGCTTCCTCATTGTATCTAGCATCTTGTCGAAACCATTATCACTACATTTCCCAACACACTTACCATGAAATAGTCTAATGATAAAAGAAAGAACTGATAACTTACACCTGTGATATAGTGGTTTCTTTGCCTCCCAACACTTTATAAAATTTTTCCGCCTTTAGGTTTGGCATACTCATACTTTCGCTTAGGTTCCCATGTCATCGGTTAGTGTGTCATCACCAAACCGATGGAAGGCATCATTCACCAACCCTTGCATGTCATCTTCAAAGATCCAACATTGGAGCATCACTTGATTTGGAACCGAAAGGTGGAATTGTATAACCTTTCATAAACCCGACACATAACAGATGTGTTGTAGCCTCCGTCCGATCTACCCATATCCGACACACATAATCAATACATGGACATGAAATCATCCATTTTACCCTCATTATAGAAAATATGATCAAGAAAGTCGTCAAGACCTTTTTATATTCAATGGTAAATCTAGGTAAAGACATCCAACTCGTATCCATCTTAAACCTAATTCAATTAACCACGTAAAACCACATATAATTGCAACAAAAGAAAGGGAGCCTAATTCAATTAACCACATATGTTGTTTCATAAAAATTAGCAAAACGATTAGGGTTTCATTTATGAGGTATTACCGGTCTTGATGATGGTGGTGAATCTGCTGGCAATTTTGGATGGTGGAAATGATGTGATTTGGATCTTAAAATTAAAAATACTTTTACAATTTATTTTAAGCTATTTCTTAATTAATTGCCTAATTATTACTTCAAAGCTAGACAAACTAATTTATATCTAAAATTAGAAATTAAAAGTCAAAATTGCATAAGTAATTAGGCGTACTTCATGACAATTGATTTCCTTTAAGGCTTTTTTGGATGCGTTGACTATTATAATGTAAGTTTTCTTGGATGCGTTGAGTATTATAATGCGCTTTCTTGGATGCGTTGATATTAGTGATGTTTGTTGTTTGTACCATATAGGGTTCAAAATGTAAGACATTTTACTTGGCTAGATCCCGAGTTGCCTAATGACTATTACAAACAAGAGGTTTTAGTTTGATTCAAAAGGAAAACGCTTGAAAGAAGACAAGTATGGAAAAATAAGAGATTTGGAAAGGAGATTGAGTTTCAAAATAAACTATGGAGAAGCAAATGTTTTTGCCGCAATTGGAGTTGAAAGAAAGCAAGTCTAGTGTGGTTCTTTTAAGAAAATTGTTATTGTTTTGTGTTTCGTTATTGTCGTTATGTTGTCAAAATTGTGTAATGAAATGCTTGTTATGGGATATATGTGTGGATGCATTTACGCTTGTTGATGTTTGTCGAGATAGTAATGGATGCATTTACGCTTGTTATCAAAGAAGTTGAAGCTAAATGGGAATTGAAGTTGCAGAGAATGAGTAGTTAATAAGCTCTTAATATGGGCATTTGAGCCAAACAAAGGATAAGCCATATTGACCCGCTTGACCCATTTGAGCCAAACACCAAGCTAGCGATAAGCTAAAGGAATAATAAGTTACAAATAAGCTACAATAAGCTAAATAAGTCAGAACTACATGAGTAGTAACTAGATTAAGCTAAACACTACCGATAAGCTAAAGGAATAAGCTATAGACCGTAATAATCACTGATCAAATATCACAGCCAAACAGCCAAAACCAACAACCTTGCAGCCCTTGTGGGTCCCACTAGGGTTGACAGGATCCAAACCGAGACTTGATATGAAAAGGTGACTTATTGAGGTTTCTAAAAGCTACTACTAAAGGTTTGGGTCCCACAGATAAGCACTTGATGAGGGCTTGAACTGGTGGTCAACACCGATCACTCAAGGTATGGGTGGAATCGGACAAACAAAAGCTATATGCGCACCTATCTAATAAGCTCAAAAGTTTGAAATAAGCCCGAATATTATAGATGAGCTTATTGGATTTCAAAACCAATAAGCTCACCGTGTGGCCCACTAATGAAGAAGCTAAGGCACATGGAAAGTTGGGGTTTTGAGTGATGCCTGTGCGGGGCAATGGTTAGCCCCGCATGCCACTTTCAACTATCACATAAGCCGAGAAAAATCATAAAATAAGCTAACTGTGTGATTCAAAAGCTTAGATGGGGAATCTCAACACAAAATTCACAAAATTCTCCCAAGATCCGAGTTTCGACTAACATACCATTTTGACTTTTGATTTTGAACTTAAACTTTGACTTTAATGAAACTTGTTTGATCCGTATGCACTACTTATGATTATTTAAGCTATGATAACACTAATTTAAGATACATGAACAAGATTTAGACCAAGTGGGTGATATTTGATCCTCACATGTCCCAACAAAGGACCGTGAGAGTGAAGGTACTTTGATTTTGACTTTCTAGTTCAAACATTGGTTTTATTGTTTTACTAGTTCTAATATCACCTAAAGGTCATAGTGTGCGATAAACAAGTGAAAATGCAACTACCACAGCTTGAAACAACACGTAACCAAACACCCTTAATAACCGAGTTAACAAATTTAAAAGGCAAATGAGCAATCTAAATCATAATATCGATACATAAGCTTGTACTAGGCTAAATTAAACACATATAAACAAAAGCAACCAACATTTAACAATAACAACTAACAATCACAGATTATCAACATAAGCAACATAAGCACATATGGATTATCATCAAAACACATAACAAAACAAACGGCCATTAAACATTAATATGCACATACCATTGAAATATTAAACATAATAAGTTATCCTAAACCATTGTTCGAAACCATTGTTCACAAACCATACCCTTCACCCTAAATACATAACAAGTTTTCATCAAAATAATTACATAACCCAACAACATGACACCATCGACACAAAACCACAAAAGACCCAACAACTACCTTCATTCTTCATCATACTTCTCCGTAATCTTAATGGTCTCCTTCTTCAATGTTATCAACCTCTCAAAATCAGCGACAACACTTGCAAGAGATTCAACCAATCGCCTCTCAATGAGTGGACTTCATGCATTGAATCATACACATCCTCGCAGCCCATTTCTTCATCAAGATTCAAAGAAAACACCTCCGCACTCGTCTGCTCGTATCCACTTGCATCCTCATGTCGCCTCTCGACGGCCGCAACATTTCTCATGTTGACCTCATTCGTAGGTATCTCATTAATATTGAGAAAATGAAACAATCATGCGCTTTTCGACCCACAAAGATCTTTCAGCCCTTCAAGTATGGAGTGGCGTACATTTTCAATTAGGGTTGTGAAAAGTTATGAACCGAAAATAGGATATGGATGAACCGAAAAATAAAAATAAAACCAACATATATATAAAGGGTAGATGCATGAACCGAAAAATTAAGAGTATTATTGAGAAACAAAATAATTAAAACAAGTAATGATGACAAATTAAGAGAATGCGAAAATCAAAGGTCTAGAATTACTTACGAGTTCCCATAATATTGATGATTATTATTTTAATTGGGATGACTCAAAGTGTAACCAATTCATTTGAGTTTGAAGCGCTTGTAACAAGGAAGGAACTAGTAACTCGGTGTTGAGTATAAATATATTTCGGTCGGGTTCGGCCCACCCATCTAACCGCTTATTAATCGTGTAGGTTCGGGTTGTGAATAAATTAATTGGGTCGGGTTTGGGTCGACCCATCTAACCCGCTTAAGCTTTTTTCTAAATGTGGCAACTTTTGTATAAAAAGGTTGACCGTGTCAACCAAAACCCGCTTAACCTTTTCAACCCGTGAATTTCAAAAGATCACGCCCATCTTTATAAATGGTTATAATTTGAATATTATTTTAAAATATTCATGATTATTATTTTCAAATTGAATGAAACTAACTAACCGAACAACCCGACAATACACTTGGGTCATATGAACCGTGATATTGCCTTGTTGTCGACCTTGATGAACCTTAATGACGAATCTTCATTTGAGCTAAAGTATATGTTTGGCCACTATGTTATCTCGCAGGGAGTATGGATGCATCCTATATCTTTTATCTACATTCCATCGGATTATCCGTTATATGATATGATATGTTATGTTTCGGGCTCGTGTTGGATTATCGTCCTATCTATGACTTCATGCGAATCAATACATTCAATCATAATAGTCGGCACTTTATGATCACCTCGCAGATATTGGCCTCGCAAATGCCTAGGACAATTCCTCCGCTCAATATGTGTAGAATATAGGCTACAAAGCATCCCCGAATGTGACGTCATGGGAAGTCGACTTACGTAAAAACTCTTGACGATATAAATGAACGATCCGCATCCGTTGAGAGTTATTCATATTAGCTTTTTCAAAGTTAATATTTCATAAACTTTACGCTTTTACCAAATCAATCCCGAATCCAAAGCAACACCCACCTACCAAACGGGCCCTTAGTTGATAACCCGAGCAACGACCGGTAATACTCTAGTTCTTTTTAGTTTCAAATACAATAAAATACCTATATATACCTATATATTATATATATATATACAATAATACAATACTTTTCATATATCGTATACTAGGTAGTATTAATTAATTTACTTATACATCAAATTATACCCTATCACCGATTCATCCCGCCTAAACCGACATACAACCTACAAGGTGGTCGACCGCCCGACCATCGATTCGCGATTTTAATTTGCAACATTGGATATGAACCTTTGATATGACACTGATTATGATATGATATCTCGACTCCCGCCAAACCCGAGCCATTTCATTATTATTCATATGGTTCCATGCATGTCCGTCTCATTGATGCACCAATGGCATATATGACTCTAGTGTGTTTATCGTCCTACATCTCACTTTATCTTTCGGGTCAAGTAGATGCGGATACGCTTTAACAAACGTAGACCACGAGGATAAATCCCGTCAGAAGAAAATAGCAACATTTTAAATAACGCCCGCGAAAAAATTGAACTATCTCGAGCCGCCCATTTCGGCAAGAAGATACAACAGAGAATGATTACTTCAACACATTGATAATGTTGTTTGACCCGGAAGTCGGAAAACGAATGCCAAATCTACTTCATTTTTAGTTTCACATACAATAAAATACTTATATATTACATATATACAATAATATAATACATTTCATATACTATATACTACTATTAGTTAATTTAATTATAAATCTAATTATAATCTTAAAATTAGGGAAAACTTACACACCCACCACGCTCACATAAACCCGCTTAAAATTTTTGGGAAAATTTCGATTCATAAATAACTTTTACCGCGAAAATCAAGCATATCTTTTCGAATTCAAGTATTTGATTCGATTTTATTAATGGAAATCGTTTTTCACGCATTTGTTAAAATCTCAATTTTGGTTTAGGGTTGTATGTGGGAAGCAAAACAAGGAGTGTGGGTTTTCACTTTGAATGAAGATCCGACTCAATGTAATGCAAACCTCTTGTTGTTATTATTATTGTTATTATTATTATTATTATTATTATTATTATTATTATTATTATTATTATTATTATTATTATTATTATTATTATTATTATTATTATTATTATTATTATTATTATTGTTATTATTATTATTGGTATTATCATACATTGTTAGTGTGGGAAATGGTTGGTCTGTATGTGTTTGGTTGACCTCTTGTGATGAGTCTCATATGTGATCATAAGTGTCGCTTATTTGTGATGGGGTACAAGTTGTATTTAAGTTGCTCGCTTAATTTAAATGAATGTTGGTATACCCGTAAAGTTGGGTCAAAGGATTTGGGTAGTGATAGTGATAGTGATTTGATATCGCTTCTAGCTAATGTATTTCATTCTCGAACATGTAACAGATAATCGATTTGATTTCGCTTTGTTGTTCTCAAACGACTATTGTTCTTTGCAATCTCATAATAATTTTATTTGTTTTGTGCACCGCTTATGGAAAATAACAGATGCAACGCCAAATCACCACGAGAAATACGAATGATTATGAAATGTCCGTAAGGACAAGGATTCAAGAAACCAACAGAGATTACAAGCTTTGGGAGTGAAAATATTGCTAAGTCTTTGACAAGTCTAGTAGAGAGTGACAAAAGAAAGAAAAGAAAAGAAACCAACGGATACCGTGAGAAAGATGCAGATTATATGTCCGTTCGACTTCCATCTTAATGCCGAGGAAGATAACCCGTAAGAAGCGGCTACACAAACAAATAAAAGGTACGAATAATAAATTTGGCTACTATATTTTCTCAGATGTTTGTTTTCTAACAATTATACTTGCATGAAATGTAATCGAAAATACATTGCTCCACACCCATGACTAGATATAAAATTTAGCAAAAACGAATGAGTGCTCGAATGTCTCCAAATAACATCTTCGTAATCTCAATCGCAAAAGGGACAACAGATTGATACAGGAGGCAATACGTAGTAGGGTGTGTGAGTCCCACCAAGTCCAAAAGAGAAATGATCAACCAAATTCGCCAACAGAGGAGATTAATCGCAATCGAGAGAAACTTAGTTGCATTGACAACGATCAAGACCACGGGAGCGTGACTTGAGATCCGATGGTAACTATACATAAATTTCAAATACTATATATATGATATTAAATTACTATTAAGTGTATATTCGCTAACTGCTTTCTGCTTACTTGTTTTTGTTTTTTTTTGAAGATTTTAATATAGATAATGAGACCTTTATGATTTGAGAATGAGATATGATTATGAATGAGATATTGAACAACAAGCTACTTGAAGATGATGTGGAGAATGAGGATGATTTGGAGAATGAGCATGATTTGGAGAATGAGCATGATTTGAGTTTGTGAATGATTTAACAAATGACGGCGATGATCTACTCGGAGAAGAGATTCAAGTCGAGCATTCGAAAATGAAGAAAACCATGTAGTTACACAAGCTCGAAATGAAACAGTTAACATGGTCACTTGATTGCATTGTTTTAAAAATCATATATCATATATTGTGTCATATAAGAAGAATATATAATAAAGTTAAATTAAAACAAGACAAAATACAACGCTAAGATATTGCCTCCATTTCAATTATTTAGTATTTTAAATGTATACGATCTATTGTAAATCATGTTCACTTTTGTAGTTCGGATTGTAAGCAAAAGAAAGAGAGGACCAACACGTATGGCAAAAGTTTGGGCCCAAGAAAAGGGATAGAATTCTATTTTAGTTAATGAACACGGACAACCTATTAACGACAAAAGTAGTCATCGACTCATTTCATGGGAACACTTTCAAGGAGTGGAAAGTATTGTCCGATTTATAAACCATGGAATAAAGTTGACGCCGAAAAAAAAAAGCTTTGCTTGAACTCTTAAAGGTACACAATGTTAAATTTGTATGTTAATGAATAAAGTATTTGTTTTCTAATGTGAGCTATTACATTTGTTAGACAAAATTTGATATTCCTAAGTCGGAGAAAATGGATATTGCAATCATTTGGGCGTAAGGTGAAGAACCGAGGGCAAGAGTTAAGGAACACTACCATGATCCGCCTTTGTCGGCTAAGCAACAAATAAGATCTAGGCCAAAGCAAGTGCAAAATAAACAATGGAAGAAGCTTGTGAAGTATTGGAATACAGAAACACTAAGGTGTGAAATACTATTTCACTTTAAATAACATTAATTAATTTCCCATTATGATATTTTACTTTCATGTCAGCAGAGTTTAAGTGAAAAACAAGGCGAATCGGGCAAAAAGAAGATGATCCAAAGAACCGTAAAAAGTTATGCTCGCAAAAGGGAAGAGTTAAAGGTAAGTGTATGGAGAAAGTGGGATTGTTAATGTATCCTGTGGATATCCACCGTTAATATTCATTTTCTTTTTATTCATACAGATATTTGGGACGAGATCCAACTCGATTGGATCTTTTAGTGCATGCTTCTCCATAGATGGAAATACCAAAATGATGACACCGCAAAAGCGATTGTAAGTAATATGCTTTTGTGTTTGCAAAGTGTATTAATAGCATAAGTTAAACACAATATGCTTTTTTTGTAATACATGCTTTTACTATATGTTGTTCATGTTTATATAAAATGCGGATGATATGAAACAACTTAGTGATAATCGCCGAGGGTTCGATTGATAATCCCGGACCGATGATATTTTTCTACGCTATGGGTAAAGATCGAAATGGTGATGCAGCATGTATGGTCTAGGTGTTCGTGCTTCATTGTTTGGGGTGTAACACCAAGTCGCTTAGCATGTCATAGAGAAAACAACGAATTGAAGTCTAGAAATGGAGAACTTACTAGTGAAAATGAAAAGTTACGAGCCCGCTTATCGAGAAGAATGGGTCGAATGATAGTTCCATTGTTCCACCTCTTACATCACAAGCTTCTCCTGTTGTAACCAATGAACCTCCACGCTACGGGTATGTTTGTATTATAAATCGCTCCTTTCTAGTTGTTATAGCTTATTTTATCTTTGATAGCTAATGAACCTAGGCTACAAGCTTATGTATCAAGATTATGATTTAGATTGCTCATTTGCCTTTTAAATTTGTTAACTCGCTTATTAAGGGTGTTTGGTTCTGTGTTGTTTCAACTGTGGTAGTTGCATTTTCACTTGTTTATCTCGCACACTATGACCTCTAGGTGATATTAGAACTAGTAAAACTATAAAACCAATGTTTGAACTAGAGAAAGTCAAAATCAAATTATTTTCACTCTCACAAATCCATCGTTGGGACATGCGAGGATCAAATCTCAACCACTTGGTCTAAATCTTGTTCATGTATCTTAAATTAGTGTTATCATAGCTTAAATAATCATAATTAGTGCATACGGATCAAACAAGTTTCATTAAAGTCAAAGTTTAAGTTCAAAATCAAAAGTCAAAATGGTATGTTAGTCGAAACTCGATCTTGGGAGAATTTTTGTGAATTTTGTGTTGAGATTCAAGTCTTGAGATTTTTACATGTTGAAATTCCCCATCTAAGCTTTTGAATCCCACAGCTAGCTTATTTTTATGATTTTTCTCCGCTTAGGTGATAGTTCAAAGCATAACCATTGCCTCGCACTGTGGCATCGCCCACACCGCAGATACAATACCCCACCTCCATACCGCAGATACATCCGCTTAACCTAATACATGTGTCTTGACTATAAATTGATAAATGTTTGTTGAAAACTCAAATCTAGGTCGGGATGAAGTTTTCCTTAAAAGCATTCTAAACTCAACCGAGACTCGTAGCAAAAGGATGGGTGAGGAGCTTGAACCCAAATGATATAGTTGGTGGTACGAGATTGGACGAGGATGGTGTGAGGTAAACGCTCAAGTACCAACAAAAGAGATGAAGTGTTGGTGAGACCCTATGGGTTATTTGCCACAATTGAAGACTGTGTTGGTGCAACCATAGCATGGCCTTGTCCCTTTATCTCGGTATGTCTTTGTTAATCTTGTGATACCAATAATTTTACTAACATGGAGCTTAATGCTTATACATGGGTGTTTATTTGTAGGTGGTCCGTGAGGATTGAGAGAGATGATGCATGATGACCACGGACTAAGCTTCTTGTTGCGTTAATTTATTGTTTAATGTTAATGACTTTATGTTAGATTCTGCTCACCTTATTTATGTTTAGTGATTTTGTTATGACAATTGCTAATTTGAAATACAATTTCGCTTTTATTCATTTAATATTTAGTTGATGTTTTATTCATATCGTAATAATAGAGTGTGCATGGTGAAAATAGCGTCCTATCATATGACTTGTCCGGACTTTGAAAATAGCGCCCTATCCTATTAAACTTATTAACCGTCCTAACAATTAACTTAACATTGTAAAAGTGTCCTAATATGTTGTTATTAGGACGTTATTTAGGTTGTTAATAGACATTTTATACGACCAAAAATTGGTTTCATAATCTTCTTTGAGATATTAGAACCCTTTTCTTGGTGCTAAAATAGCTATAATGGTATATGATAAGCGCCCTAACAATTATCTTTTAAGCACGCTTGTATGTGTATCAAAAGATTAAAATTAGGTAACAACGCTTTACAACATTGTAAAAGTGTCCTAATATGTTGTTATTAGGACGTTATTTGGTTGTTCATAGACATATTATGCACCATAAATTTGGTTTCATAATCGTATTTGGGATATTAGGACCCTTTTCTTGGTGTTAAAGTAACTATAATGGTATATGATAACCGCCCTAAGAATTAACATTAAAGGACGCTTGTATGTGTATCAAAAGATTACAAGTAGGTTACCACATGTTAGAACATTGGAAAAGTGTCCTAATATGTTTTTATTAGGACGTTATTTGTGTTGTTTATAGACCTAAAATGCAACCATAAAATTGGTATCATAATCTTATTTGAGTTATTAGTACCCTTTTCTTGGTTGCTAAAATAGCTATGATGTTACATCATAAGCGCCCTAACAATACTTTTAAGGACGCTTTTATGTGTCTCAAAAGATTAAAAGTAGGTAATCACATGTTAAAACATTGTAAAAGTGTCCTAATATGGTTTTATTAGGACGCTATTTGTGTTGTTCATAGACATATAATACGACCATAAAATTGGTTTCATAAGGGTTAGGACGCTTTGGACCTATTACAACCGCCTTACATGAAACGCTTTCATCCTTGGTCCTATTAAATGAAAGGTCCTAAAAGTACCATTTTATGACGCTTATGGGGTCCTAAAAGCCACTTTTCTTGTAGTGCCCTTACATGTTGTGAGAAAAAATTTTAAAAAATCCTACAAAGATGAAGGAGGTGCTATAATGGAAGCATCTTGTGGTGAATGAGTGGTTGGTGATGAACCATTTGATGATGGTTTTGCTAAGCAACAAGGCCTAGGATGCTAATCCGCGTGTTTGGAGAAGTGGGAGGTGTCGGATTTCCTAGATTTTGGTTGTGGTATTTTGGAAGGTGGGAGGACAAAATTTTGGATTTCTTGAAAGGGATTGTTTGCACTAGGTGATTCATCTATGTTGGAAGATCTTTTGGATGACATGATGGTGTTTGTTTGTGAAGTTGAGATTGGCGAATATGCAAGCATTTTGGGAATTCTATTTATAGAAAAATAATGCATTGTAATGAATGCTTGACCCAAAATGTGGATTAAAATCTATTGATTAGATATGAATTTAAGGCATGTGATCATGAGAACACAAGCATTAAATAACATACTCCAAAAAGATAAAAAAAAAAAAATAAATGATGAAAATATTGAGGTTTTCATCCAAAGTGAGAAACATAGAAGATAAAATTAGCTTCTGTCTCACGGATCCCACGGATCCTTCCCTTGAGAGATCCGTCCAGCATTAAGGCTGGGATCCATGGTACTGGTGAGTCAGGCAGCTCAAAATTTTCCTTTTGGAAACATTTGTGCCTAGTGTGTGCCTATATGCAAACCATTTGAAGTTGCGGTTATCTTGACTCTTAAAAGGAAAAGAAAAATAAAGTAGAAGTGAAAAAGCACATTATTATGTGAGATAACCTGAGTGCTACTAATTCATTGTTGCTTAAATGAATGTACCCAAAAACACATATTAGTTATGTGTCCTCTTTAGCATTCAAAAGACATGAGATGCAATGAAAACGGGTTTTTACTTTGTATTAATAATGAAAAAGCGATTTGTCCTAGACGTGAGAAATGGCTTTTATGAAAGTGATACGGGAAGATGTATCCTTTTAGAAAACATTTTGAAAAAAGATTTCTTTGTGTAAATACGCCGTTTATTTAAAAGAAAATATGTATGCAATTACGCGTTTGCAAAAGGTACTTGTCTTGAAAAGTAAGAGACGACTATGAAACTATGAGTTATAAGT
The DNA here is from genome assembly GCA_022545495.1 of Chrysanthemum lavandulifolium. Lineage (NCBI taxonomy): Eukaryota > Viridiplantae > Streptophyta > Magnoliopsida > Asterales > Asteraceae > Chrysanthemum > Chrysanthemum lavandulifolium. The sequence goes on from CM040245.1 coordinate 256,215,933, forward strand.
AAAAACTTATCTTGGGTTTTGAAAATTCTCGTATTGCTTGTGAGTTGTGCGCGAAATAGAAATCCTAGACTCAAAAGGAAGAAGGCTAGTGTTTACATACCTTGTAGATTTTAAAAAACTAATTACGACGATTGTTCCATGAGACCAAGACCAAGACGAAGTAGGTTGAATTGTTCCCGCTTCAATGGTTTGGTGAGCAAGTCGGCTATGTTGTCTCGGATGCTACCTTCTCAATACAGATGTTCCCCTTTTGAACATTGTATCTTAAGAAGTGATGAAGAATCTCTATATGCTTTGTGCGAGAATACAATACCATACTCTTGCTTTTGTTGTCACATAGAATGGCTATGTCACTTAGATGAATGTCGTAGTCAACTAACGCTTGTTTCATCCATAGTACTTGTTGGCATGCTTTGCCGGCGGAGACATATTCGGCTCCGGTTGATGATATGGCCAATGCCGTTTGCTTCTTTGAGAACCACGATGTTAAAAAACATCCTATAAAAGTATATACCCCACTTGTTCTTTTTCGGTCAACATAATGACCTGCATGGTCAGAATCTGCATATACAATTGTTTCTACCCCCGTACCCTTAGGATACCATAATCCTAATTGAGTCGTACCCTTAATGTATCTAAATATCCTTTTGACGGCTTCTAGATGTGATGTTTTAGGATCTTCGTGAAACCTAGCACATAGACAAACACTAAACATGATATCCGGCCGAATAGCCGTAAGGTAGAGAAGACTACCAATCATGCCACGATATTTTGTGTTATCAACGGATTCGCCGTCTTCATCTTTTGTAAGTTTAGTGTCGGATGAAATTGGTGTCCTAATGGGTTTTAACTCTTCTAAACCAAATTTCTTTAACATCTCCTTTATGTATTTAGATTGATTAAAGAAGATACCATCTTCTACTTGTTTGATTTGTAGACCAAGAAAGAAACTAAGTTCTCCCATCATACTCATCTCGAACTCGTCATGAATGATTTTAGAGAAATCATCACATGTCTTGACAAGTAGATTTGAATATAATATCATCTAGATATTTGAACAATGATTATATGTGACTCTCTTTTCTTAGTAAAAAGTGTGTTATCAACTAACCCCATGGTGTAGTTGTGTTTGATTAAGAATGACTTGAGTCTATCATACCAAGCTTTTGGAGCTTGTTTAAGACCGTAAAGGGCTTTCTTTAATTTATACACATGTTTAGGTTTTTCAAAATCGATGAAGCCCGGAGGTTGAGCTACATATACTTCTTCATTAATAAAACCATTTAGAAAAGCACTTTTGACATCCATTTGATAAAGCTTAAGATCATTAGCACAAGCATAAGCAAGAAGTATTCTTATAGACTCTAATCTAGCCACGAGGCGTAGGTCTCATCAAAGTCTATTCCTTCTTGTTGATTATACCCTTGGGCAACGAGTCTAGCTTTGTTTCTAGACACTATACCATTTGAATCTAACTTGTTTTTATATACCCATTTGGTTCCTATTATGGTTTGATCACTAGGTGGGGGGACGAGTGTCCAAACATCGTTAGAAACAAATTGATTTAACTCTTCTTGCATAGCCATTACCCAACTTTCATCTTTTATGGCTTCTTGTGTATTCTTAGGTTCTATGGTTGAGACAAAACAGAATAAGCTACTTTGGTTTTGAACTTGAGACCTTAAGGTTCTTTCGTTTAGCTTTCCTATGACCTTATCTACGGGGTGATCTTTGGACTCTTTAATATTTATGATCTCATCATTTAAAGGTTCTTCTTCTTCGTTTATCTTTTTCTTTATTAAAATAGCTTCACTTTCGACAATCTCGTCATCGACAAGAGGTGGAGTAGGTTTTGGTGGGCTTTCATCAAATTTTACGTTTAATGACTCTTCAACCTTCATTTCTTCTTTATTTAATATGACGTAAGCTTTGCTATTAGGAGAGTAACCTAAAAAGATACCTACGGTTGATTTAGGATCAATTTTTGTAAGGTAATCTTTAGTGTTAAGTAGAAAATATTTGCTACCAAAGATTCTAAAGTGATCTAGCATAGGCTTTTTTCCTCGAAGTAACTCGTATAGAGTTTTACCTAAAATTGGTCTAATTAAGACTCTATTAAGTATGTACGTTGAAGTATCAACGACATTGCACCAAAACTTTTGAGGTATGGATTGCTCATTTAGCATGGTGCGACTCATTTCTTGTAGGGTTCTATTCTTTCTTTCAACTACCCCATTCGATTGTGGAGTGCGAGGAGTCGAGAAGTTGTGAGTAATACCATTAGCGTCACAAAAGGCTCCAAATTGCACTTCATTATCGAATTCCTACCATGATCCGTTCTAATAGACACTATAGGACTTCCTAGTTGTCTTTGGATTTTCTTACTTAATATTTCAAAGTAATTGAACGTTTCTGTTTTGTTCTTTAAAAATTTAATCCATGTGTACCTAGAGTAATCATCCACTATAACCAAAGTGTAGTAGTTGCCTCCATAACTTTGGATAGCGGATGGACCAAATAAATCCATGTGTAGTAACTTTACACACTTAGTTGTAGACACCATGTTTTTAGCTTTGTGACTAGAATGGAATTGTTTTCCTACGTTACAAGCATCACAAAAGTGATGTTCATATTTTAATTTAGTTAGATCTCTTACTAGATCTTTGGATGATAGTGATTGAAGAAGTCGCATATTGGCATGACCCAATCTTCGATGCCATAAGGTCAAAGTATCATCCATAGAAGTAAGACAAAGTTTGTCTTTAGGTTCATTACCAATCTTAATGACATAGACTCCATGTTTCCTAATTCCTCTACCTATGGTGATACTGTTTTTTAATATTTTACTACCGGTTTCGTTAAAAAGTACGTTGCACTTTTTACCACATATTTGTCCTATACTTAAGAGGTTAAAGTTTAGGTTTTCTACGTGACACACATGTTAATGGTTAGAGATTTGTTAGAAATCGTACCTTTACCTATGATTTTGCTTTTGCTATTTCTAAATACCACATTTCCTCCATTGAAGGATTCATATGTGGAGAATAAATCTTTATTACCGGTCATGTGCCTCGTGCACCCGCTATCCTTGATCCACTCATCCGGATCTAGGTCGACCTTTAAGTACACCTAAGAAAACAATTAACTCAAAATTTTGGTCCCCATTTGTTCATGGGTCCATTAGTGTTAAACATTCCATTCATGTTAGACATGTATGGATAGGGTGAATATGCGTTCCATGGTGTAAAGTTTTGAAATGGAAAGCCATTTTGCATATTTAGATTCCATCCCATTTGATGGTTACTTCTTGGATAAACATTATTAGGTCTCCTAGATGTGTTTGGTTTTGAAAATGATGGACCTTTGTTTCTTATAAAGCTTTGATTATATCTTGGAGGTCGTTGTCTAATGGTAACATGAGTTGGTTTCTTCTTATTAACAATAACAAAATTAGTTCTAGATGAAGAAGCTATATTACCACTGCTTGCTTGCTTGACAGACCCATGATCCTCAGGTCGTACACTAGCGGTTCCCTTTTGTGGGATCCGTGACTACGATGGTTTGTTTTTCTATTGCTTTTCTGAATTGTGTTTCTTTGTTATCACTAGTTGACGCATCAAGTTCATTAAATCCTAACCCTTTTTGGTTGTATCCTGTTTTAACACCATCTAATATCACATCTAAGGTATTAGTGTTCATCCTAGAAAGTTTAGAGTCTAGATGATCAACTAGAGTTTGAAGTTGAACGCAAAGTTCACATTCGCCACTTGCTATCTTCCCCTTTTCTAGACATTTTAGTTTTGCCTTTAATTCTATCACTTCCTTTCCTAAATGTTGGTTTTGGCTTTTCAAAAACTTGTTTTTGTTGATTAATTTTAAACTAATTTTGCAAAGTTTATCATATTCATTATGCAAAGAGTCATCATCTAATGATGAGCTACTATAGTATTCGTGACATACCTCGTCATTTGCCATGAGACAAAAATTTTCGTCCTCCTCCTTGCTCATTCCCCACGAGCTGCTCACGAATGCTATTTGATCATCACGTTTGGGACACTTACTAATAAAGTGGTTTGGATCCCCACATTTAAAGCAAGCGCGATCATCCCTTATCTTCTCATCCTCTTTTCTTTTCCGGAACCCTTTCTAACGTATCTTCCTTTTCTTCTAAAGAACTTTTTGAAGTCCCTAACCGCCATGGCATACTCCTCGTCATCACTATCCGAAGAGGAGTTCTCTTCATCGCTTGAAACCTTCTTGTCTTTAAGGGCAAGCGATTTGTATTTCTTTTTACCTTTGAAGCTTGAAATCTTTAGCGAGGACAAGCTCATAGACTTTAAATTGCCTATGAGTTCATCAAGGTGAGGATTGTCAAGTCTTTTGATTCTTCGATTGTCACACTTAGATCTCCACTTGGATGCAAGTGCCCTTAGATATTTCCTAACATGATTACGGCTAGAGAAAGATTCATCAAGTGCTTGTAAAGATGTAATTATAGTATTAAAATTAGCAAAAGAATGATCTATTGTATCCTCATCCGATATTGAAAATTGTTCATATTGTTGAACATATAAATCAATTTTATTGTTTTTAACTTGTTGATTACCTTGATGAGTTACAACTAAAGAATTCCAAATTTCTTTAGAAGTTTAAGCATGGAGATTCTTTCGAATTCCTTTTTGGGTAAAGCATTATATAAAACCATTTTAGCTTCACTATTTTTGGAAAGCTTTTTCTTAATATCATCGGTGAGTTTATCATGAGGTATGTTAACTAAATTTCCATTTTCATCTTTTAAAGTGGCTTCAAAATCGCCTTCAACAATGTTGTACCAAAGATCAATATCTTTTGACTTCACATACGTTTCGAATATATTTTTCCAATATATAAAACCGTTAGTTTCAAGTAGTTGAGGTCTTTGCATAGACTGCCATTCCTTGTAATTTTCAGAACCCATAGTGATCGAAAAGTTTTTAAAATACGGTTTACTTTAAAACTTTTTATAAACTTAGCTCTTGATGCCAATTGTGGAAAACTAGAAGGGGGTTGAATAGTTTTGCCGATTTTAAGTTAGTTTCTAAAAACGTTAGATTCGATGTTATGTGAAATCATATGGATGAAGATGAAGTATATATCTAAGAGTAATGCAAGTAAAGAAACTAAGGTAAGGGATAGAAATGACACAACTGATTTATAGTAGTTCGGCTACAAGGACACCTTCCTTGCCCTACTCCACTCCCCGAGTCACCTACTCGAGAGTTCAAGCACTATGTCAACAAACTCCTTCAACTTGGCGGAGAAGCCTTCACAATGTTGCTTATACCTTTTTCGGTACAAAGCTAAATACCGAGTCCGTAACACGGAGGACCAAACCAACACGACTATTACACAACAAATATGTGAAATATCTAATATCAAATATTTGCTACAGAAATCTTGTGGATGAACAAATCAATCAAGGACCCCTTGCTTGGATGACTTGTAGAATGCTCGTGATCTCGCCTTAGAGAAGGACCTATATGAGAATCACAATGGCAGAAAGAAGAACAACTCTCAAGATGAAGTGATCTTTTGTTAGAAGAGTGTAAGAATATATGAGAGAGTTAGTAAGAAGAGGGTGAGTAGAAATGAAGAAATGGCTCTCTATGTATAGGAAAAATCTTGCAATCATTGTACGGATCCCTTGCTTAAGGGATCCGTCTAGTGTAACACCAGGGATCCGTGGGACGCTCCTCTTTGCCCATGGATTTTTTGGTTATGAGTCATGGGTCATGGGTTATGGGTTGGTCCATGGGTATTTCATTAGATACAATGTATCTAATAGATGCAATGCATCTAGTCAAACGGATATGGGTCAATACAATAGGTTAAGGATATGCTCCATGGGTTGTGGTTTTTACCCATCCTAATAAACTATTACAACAAAAGATTTATTACAACAATTTGTATTAAATGACTATATGTAAATGCTTTATAAAATTAACATGTAACCTTATGATTTTACTTATGATAACATTATATTTGTTATCAACAAAACATAAAGAGATCGCTAAATATTAATAAACATTCTTACAGTTTATTTGTATTAACAAAAGCAGTTAAAAACGGATGAAACCGTATAAAAACGTACAAAAGCGTACAAATGAAACCGGACGAGAACGGATGAAAAAGTATCAAAACGTGTAAAAACATATAAAAAGCATGAAAACGTATAAAAATGGATAAAAAAAGGATGAAAACATATAAAAACGGATGAAAACGTACAAAGATCCAATGTGAAAAAATTTGATTATAAAAAGAAAAATGCATGAAAAGATCTTCATCTAAACATCTTTTTTTCTTTTTTTTTTTTTGAAAAGGAAAAATATAGTTTTATTTAGGGTGGAGGCTGAATATACGTAACAAACTTTCTCGAATATACCGATGTACGTAACATACTTATTTTATTATTAACGTATGTAATATACTTTCAAATACTCACCAATGTACGTAATATTGACAGGTTACCAAGTTTTAAAGTTACAACATTGGTCCCTGTCGTTTGCATTCACTTTCACCGTTAGTCATTTGACATTTTTTCACTTAAAAATTACGATAACGGTCCTTGTAGTTTGCTTTGACTTTCACTATTAGTCCTTTGTCTTTCAGAAATCTTGTGGAGGAACAAATCAATCAAGGACCCCTTGCTTGGATGACTTGTAGAATGCTCGTGATCTCGCCTTAGAGAAGGACCTATATGAGAATCACAATGGAAGAAAGAAGAACAACTCTCTAGATGAAGTGATCTTTTGTTAAAAGAGTGTAAGAATATATGAGAGAGTTAGTAAGAAAAGAGGTGAGTAAAAATGAAGAAATGGCTCTCTATGTATAGGAAAAATCTTGCCCTTTGTTGCACGGATCCTCGCTTAGGGATCCGTCTAGTGTAACACCGTGGATCCGTGGACGCTCCTCTTTGCCCATGGCTTTTTGGTTATGAGTCATGGGTCATGGGTTATGGGTTGGTCCATGGGTATTTCATTAGATACAATGTATCTAATAGATGCAATGCATCTAGTCAAATGGATATGGGTCAAAACCATGGGTTAAGGATATGCTCCATGGGTTGTGGTTTTTACCCATCCTAATAAACTATTACAACAAATGATTTATTTCAACAATTTGTATTAAATGACTATATGTAAATGCTTTATAAAATTAACATGTAACCTTATGATTTTACTTATGATAACATTATATTTGTTATCAACAAAACACAAAGAGAACGCTAAATATTAATAAACATTTTTACGGTTTATTTGTATTAACAAAAGCAGTTAAAAACGGATGAAACCGTATAAAAACGTACAAAAGCGTACAAATGAAACCGGGCGAGAACGGATGAAAAAGTATCAAAACGTGTAAAAACATATAAAAAACATGAAAACGTATTGATGAGTGTCTAAATACTCATCATTTTTGTACAATCTAAATTGCAAAATCATCTGAAAACACTCAAAAAATGCATCAAAATGATGAAAATATCACAAATCAGTGTTTTATGTGTTTTAAATGCAAAATATCAAAATCGATGAAAATGATTCAAGTTTGCAAAATTGGCGCTTTAGTCCCCAAGTTTTAAAAGTTGTCAAATCTAGTCCTCGGAATTCAAAATGTGGAATTTTATCATTCAAGGTCCACGAAATATTCTAAGTTGTTAAAATGATCCTTGAATGATTCTTTGGTCAAATGGCGGAAAAGGTCCTTCAATTTTGAAAAATTGGAAAATGGTCCTTGGACATTTAAAAATGGAATTTAATACACAAGTGATCCTTGTACTATTAACTTTTGGCAGAATGGTCCTTATGTTAACTTGGGAATATTGGCAAGATCAGTCCTTAACTTTGGCCGATTACAGTTTTGGTCCTTGTGTTTACTAGCTACAACAAACGGACCATTGTTATTAATCCAATACAAACACAAACACAAACCAAATCCAATATCCAGCCCAATGTAACCCAAGCCCAACCTCCATTTGACCCTTGACCCTTGAGCCTTTAACCTTGAACCCCAGTCCACAATACATTTTTAACCCAGTCAATAACCATTATGAACCCTCCCACGTTATTAAATAATACCGGTCAGCACAAGTCAAACCCATGGTTACTGTTTGTCTCCCTCACTGTCGCGCCAAAAACCAGAAACCAGAGTAGTTTCTTGCCATTTGTTTACCCACTCTCAATCACCACATTTCCACTTGTTTACCAACTCTCTTCCACCTCCACATCCTCCCAAAACCCTTTAATTGCAAAAAAACCTGCTTGTACCTGCTCAAGACTTTTGGCGCCAAAAAGTGAAAATCAAAGGTTGTGGTCACTTTGACCTATCCAATGGTGGGAAATGATCAGAGGAAAAAGGGGATGCTTTTGGATCACAATAAAGAGGAAAGGAAGCAGAGAAAAAAAAGAGTGTAGTGTAATTTAATTTCCCTTATGTCGTTTTTAATAATTTAAGTTTTTCAGTTCATGTTTAAACTCTTAAGTGTTTTGTAATCTTATCTTAGTGAAATAAAAATCTATTTTCAGCATCAATTTCGGTTTTAAGTTTCATTTCAAAATTATGCAATTTTCAAATTCGAATTCTCAAAATATTTGAAGGTTATCTGAAGGAGGTTGGTAATTGAATGGAAATGGGTTAGAAGCTTATAGGTGTGGTCTTCAGTTCTAAATTCTCAGTTTGGAGCATAAACATATATTGTAAGCCATTTACTTAAATTTTGCATTTCTTAGTAATAGTGCTTAAATATTGTTAATTCCAGCTTTATCCTGTCTCAATTTAGTTAATATTAGTTAATAAAGGGATTCCTTGACTTAAAACTTTGTTCTAGTACTAAAAGTCTTAAAACAGTTTATATAAAGGGTGTTTGGATTTGTTTGTTAAACTGTGTTAGAGGTTGATTGTGATGTTGTTCTTGTCTGATATACACTACAATAGATCCTAATAGTTCAGTTAAACATTAACAACTAGTACTTGTTTTATAAAAAGTCAACATAGCTTCTAATCTCAATGCAGGTTCAACGTTGAGATTTCAAATGGCAATTCTCATCAAAGTAGCTTACAACTTGATACAATAGCTTAATTTCACTTTATCATAGCTTATAATAACATAATTAGTAAGTAAAATCAGTTATAAACTCATAAAAGTCAAACTAGTTCATTTCTACAAAAAGTCAAATTTAACTTAAGCCGTTTTTGAATAAAATGTATAATTTTGTGTAGGATTCAATATTAGGATTTAGCTTAAATACTTTTGGGATATTAATATTTAGTTGCTAAAATAAATTATAAAAATACTAGCTTACAATAACTTAGCTTATTTAGTGCTTAATTCTCAACTTCTTTCAGACCCTAGTCTGTTAAAGTGCCCTGTGCACAGTGAATGGCACCATTTTGAAAAGCTGGCACTGAGCTTATTAGTGGGTCAAATCTTGTGATCTTTGTTTCTTTGGGAATCCAACCTGGTCATCTTGGATTGTCAAGCTTAAGTTTTCACTTTTTAGCTTGTTGGCTAGGGCTGCAAGTGGTTCTAAGTTTGTCCCATTTCATCTTTGTCATAAGTGCTTATTACCTTTTCAGAGCTTATCGGTGTGCTTCTTTTTATCTTTTAGCTTCATTTCAGTAGCTTGTAGCTTATTTCATCTTATTCCATCTTTGTTTTAGCTTGTGACCTTGTGTGAGCTTATTTCTACAAAATAAGCTAATTTAGCCACCGCTTGGCTCATAAGATCCTCAAACAACTTATTTCAAGTTTGTAAAATTTTGTCTTTGTTAAAGTTTCATAATATCAGTATTAAAGTAGTTTTCAAAAGAAAATCCGAAAAAGATCAATTAAAAATCGGTGATAGTGTTTATTTAATATTTCCTAGCTTTTGATTTTTCTTTTTAGCTTATTAATAAGCAAATCTTGTTTTCTATTTTTCTTAGTATTCTGTCATCATATAGTATTTTTAGAAAAGTTTTATAATTTTCCTAATCTTTTAGTATTTATTATAATTTTAAATAGTTAAAAATAGTAATTAATTAGTAATAAATAATTAAAAAGTATAAAAATATCTTTTCAGTTTTAAAATTAGTTTTATCATATTTTAGATTTTCAAAGTTAAAATTTTATTTTTCCAAGTTTATTTTATATTTTCTAGAATTTAAGTGTATTTTAAATAATAATTAATTAGTAATAATTAGATAAAAATGTGAAAATATATTTTTAGTTTTAAAATTAGTTTTATAATATTTTAGATTTTCTCAATAATAATTTTATTTTTCTAGCCTTATTTTGTATTTTCTTCTATTTTAGAGTATTTATTAAATAGTTAAAATAGTTTTTAATTAATAATAATTAATTAAATAGTCATAAAATAATTTTCTTTTTCTAATAATTTTCTTTTATTTTTAGGATTCTAAAAATGTTATTTTCATATTTTTAGGTCTTTTATTTCTTAGATTTCACTTTTATTTTGTATGCGATACGTAGTTTTAAACGTCGTGTTTACGTTTCTTTTATCGATTGTTGTGCTTTCAGCTCAGTATCCTATTCCATTCCAATCAATCAAGAGTGTAATTTCTCAATCAAACCTTTATCGATCACTATCATTAGTGATCATTCTATCCTCTGAGTTTGCTTTGACACACCATTGAGTCTCCGTGGGACTAAACGACCCGAATTCATTCTATTCTCCGTGACTTCATTGTATTTGTGCTCAAGTCGCTTTAAGTCTCATACGGTTGGTCATTCACAAGTGGCTACTTGTGTGATTAGACTTGACGGTTTAGCACGAGATCAAATTTTGGCGCCACGCCGGGAGGCTTTAGTGTGTTTAGCCATTTTCGGACCCATTCTTGCACATAACCCATCATTTGTAAAAAAAATTGTAAAGTTTTCAAAATCCAAAAGTTCATTAACACTTTTCCTAAAGTGTTAAAAACGCCAAAAATATTTTCATTCTTTGTTTTATCATCATGTTTTCAAAAATACCAAAATATTCCTCTTTACCCTCTTACCTTTTTGATTCTTCATTTCTTACCCTCTGTTAACCTTTGATTCTTTCTATGTCTTATCCTCACCCTATTGGTTGTCAATGGTGTGGTGGTCCTTATAATGGTGGCAATTGCCCCGCTTGTAGCGTGGTGGAATCGGAAGCGGGTCCATCATAACCGTGATCCCTATTCCTACCATAACACGAATCGATTTATTCCATCGGCTACCACACCGCGAGACTCGGCGCTTTCTTGTTGTAGTCTTGTGGTGGTTCACATTCCGCCTCGATTGTCAATCGGAAACACGCTTGTCTATGAGCGGGTTCTTGATAACAATTATGACTACAACACATACCACTCACAACCGCATCAGCTTTCTTGTTGTGAGTATTGTGGAGGTCCTCACTCTAGCTCGGATTGTCAAACAAGGAATCCATTTCCTTGTAACAATTACGACTCTTCAGATCATGACCAACCTCTACGGTAGATCACTGACCCACTTCCTCAAAATCTTCTCCTTGATCTTTTGGATTTAGTGAAAGATTTGAAGGAATCTAAACATCCCAAGATAATCCAAATGAGAAATCCATGGAAGTTTTGTTAGTCAAGAGCGGGTCGCTAAATTAGATTCCCAAATTGCCTTTGAACAATCTATTAGGGAATCAATTGCAAAAGAAAAGCAGCCAAATCTAGCTCTCGATTCCGTTTCATTCGATGACGATGATGATGAAGATATCCTTGATATCCTACAATTTTATAACGGTTCATCAAGTTCATCGGTTGAGATTCCTTCCATGAAAAGTCGGGGAGAAAAGACTATGGTGGAATTACTAGCGGAAGAACAAATGGAAAGTATAAAACATATGTATGCTAGTCCTTCTAAACTCCCCGCTTTGTTGTTATCACACCCGATATTCCCTCACTCTCCGAACATAGGGACGAGCATCTTGACACTGTTCTCGAAAAGGAATCGGACGAATTTATAAAGTCTAGTGTTGAGGACCTTGTCCCAATCCCGAGAGAGTCACAGGAATTTCGATCATATGTGATTCTTCTTCCCTCTTGAGTGTTCAAATGATCATTTTGAGACTTTCTCCGATTTAGCGATGATTGTAAATCTTATGGAGACATCGAGTATGTTGAGGCCTCACTCCACAATCGATCCTCTTCTTGAGGAGTTCACCGATGAACTCACTCACATCAATCCACTTTCATCGAAAGTGACGATGATCTCTTTGATTTGAAGCCGATCTTGGAGAAACTAGAAATCTCCTATATAATGATCATCCACTCGTTTCTTGTCCCATTTCCGACTCTTCCATCCCTTCTCTCACTCTCGATGAGGAAGATGACAAATTTTGGAAGGAGGTCGATGATTTTCTTAGTGATGAGTCGATTCCAACAGAATTGACAATACTTACTTTGATTCGGAGGAGACATCCTTTTCTTGAAAATCTATTGATTGAAGAACCGTTTCAGCTCTCCTCCCGAAATTTTGTTACCAATCACCATACAAGCTTCAAGTTTAAGCTTAAAATGTCAAAAATGGTGATTTGCTTCTTTCTAATGAGGAATGGACATGCATTGTGATGCATATTTATTCCATTCTTCACAAATGGTGTGGTTGCTCTTTCCCTTTCTCCTTCGGGAATGAGGATACTATTTTTGATCCCGCATTTTCATTTATCATTTTGAGCGGTTCTATGTATATCTCGTCGGTGTGGAACTTTCGCGCTTCAAATGTTTATACAAACATCTTGAACGAAAGTCCGATTGAGATTGTTTCTTCCATTTTGCTTTCCCATGAACCAATGAATTGGGTCGAGTCAAGCTAGCGACTCGAAATCAAAAACAAGAGCACACACTATATGGGTTTTCACCCATATTTACGTCTTCTTACCCTTTCTACCACCTAAGTGTGGGGTGATGCCCACATGTTATATATATATATATATATATATATATATATATATATATATATATATATATATATATATATATATATATATATATATATATATATATATATATATATATATATCTTTAAAAAATCATCTTTCTAAATAATGGCGTAGTATTTCCCTTTTACGTTCTTTGTTTCGGCATAACCGCGTACTTTGAATATTGAGGAAATATTCATTTCTAAGTGTGGGGAATTCTCACGAATTTCATGTATTATCTACCCAATTCCCCGTTTTGGCCAAAATTTTTTTGGAGTAAGTGTTTTCACTTACTCGCCTGGTTATCATCCGCTTTGTCCGTAAGACAAAAGGATTAGCTAATCCAGAGCAAACGGCTCTTGGTAAAGATTTCTCAAATCCGTTTATATGGCTTGCAATTTGCCCAAAATTGTATGGTTCTCAACTCACCATATCCTAAAAAGTGAAGAGTTGGCTAGCCCGCAAGATTATGGCTTGTGGTAAAGGCGTGGAAAAACCATAATTGGTAATCAGCTCACCAAAGATAATCATGATAATTTATCTAAGAGTTGGCTAGTCGAGCAAACGGCTTCGTAAAGACAAATCAAATCCGTTCTGACTTATGATTTGCTCAAAATCATTTGGTTATCGATGTACCAAGGTTCTTACTTGAATGAAACATTTGGCTACTCGAAATGATGGCTTTTGGTAAAGAGTTTTAAAATCCATTAAAGATCTAAATCATTGCTAGGGACTAGCAATATCTCGAAGGGGATTGATGAGTGTCTAAATACTCATCATTTTGTACAATCTAAACTGCAAAATCATCTCGAAAACACTCAAAAAATGCATCAAAATGATGAAAATATCACAAATCAGTGTTTTATGTGTTTTAAATGCAAAATATCAAAATCGATGAAAATGATTCAAGTTTGCAAATTGGCGCTTTTAGTCCCCAAGTTTTAAAAGTTGTCAAATCTAGTCCCTGAATTCAAAATGTGGAATTTTATCATTCAAGGTCCCTGAAATATTCTAAGTTGTTAAAATGATCCTTGAATGATTCTTTGGTCAAATGGCGGAAAAGGTCCTTCAATTTTGAAAAATTGGAAAAATGGTCCTTGACATTTAAAAATGGAATTTAATACACAAGTGATCCTTGTACTATTAACTTTTGGCAGGAATGGTCCTTATGTTAACTTGGGAATATTGGCAAGATCAGTCCTTAACTTTGGCCGAATTACGCTTTGGTCCTTGTGTTTACTAGCTACAACAAACGGACCATTGTTATTAATCCAATACAAACACAAACACAAACCAAATCCAATATCCAGGCCCAATGTAACCCAAGCCCAACCTCCATTTGACCCTTGACCCTTGAGCCTTTAACCTTGAACCCCATCCACAATACATTTTAACCCACTAATAACCATTATGAACCCTCCCACGTTATTAAATAATACCGGTCAAGACAAGTCAAACCCATGGTTACTGTTGTCTCCTCATCGTCACGCCAAAACCGAAAACTGTAGTAGTTTCTTGCCATTTGTTTACCCACTCTCAATCACCACATTTCCACTTGTTTACCAACTCTTCCACCTCCACATCCTCCCAAACCCTTTAATTGCAAAAACCCTGCTTGTACCTGCTCAAGACTTTTGGCGCCAAAAAGTGAAAATCAAAGGTTGTGGTCACTTTGACCTATCCAATGGTGGGAAATGATCAGAGGAAAAAGGGGATGCTTTTGGATCACAATAAAGAGGAAAGGAAGCAGAGAAAAAAAAGAGTGTAGTGTAATTTAATTTCCCTTATGTCGTTTTTAATAATTTAAGTTTTTCAGTTCATGTTTAAACTCTTAAGTGTTTTGTAATCTTATCTTAGTGAAATAAAAATCTATTTTCAGCATCAATTTCGGTTTTAAGTTTCATTTCAAAATTATGCAATTTTCAAATTCGAATTCTCAAAATATTTGAAGGTTATCTGAAGGAGGTTGGTAATTGAATAGAAATGGGTTAGAAGCTTATTGGTAAGCTTATAGGTGTGGTCTTCGCTCTAAATTCTCGGTTTGAGCATAAACATATATTGTAAGCCATTTACTTAAATTTTGCATTTCTTAGTAATAGTGCTTAAATATTGTTAATTCCACTTTATCTGTCTCAATTTAGTTAATATTAGTTAATAAAGGGATTCCTCGACTTAAAACTTTGTTCTAGTACTAAAAGTCTTAAAAGCAGTTTATATAAAGGGTGTTTGGATTTGTTTGTTAAACTGTGTTAGAGGTTGATTGTGATGTTGTTCTTGTCTGATATACACTACAATAGATCCTAATAGTTCAGTTAAACATTAACAACTAGTACTTGTTTTATAAAAAGTCAACATAGCTTCTAATCTCAATGTGCAGTTCACTGTTGAGATTTCAAATGGCAATTCTCATCAAAGTAGCATACAACTTGATACAATAGCTTAATTTCACTTTATCATAGCTTATAATAACATAATTAGTAAGTAAAATCAGTTATAAACTCATAAAAGTCAAACTAGTTCATTTCTACAAAAAGTCAAATTTAACTTAAGCCGTTTTTGAATAAAATGTATAATTTTGTGTAGGATTCAATATTAGGATTTAGCTTAAATACTTTTGGGATATTAATATTTAGTTGCTAAAATAAATTATAAAAATACTAGCTTACAATAACTTAGCTTATTTAGTGCTTAATTTCAACTTCTTTAGGACCACAGTCATTAAAGCGCACATGCCGAATGAATAGCACCATTTTGAAAAGTCAATCGAGCTTATTAGTGGGTCAAATCTTGTGATCTTTGTTTCTTTAGGAAGCCAACCTGGTCATCTTGGATTGTCAAGCTTAAGTTTTCACTTTTTAGCTTGTTGGCTAGTAATGCAAGTGGTTCTAAGTTTGTCCCATTTGCCTTTGTCATAAGTGCTTATTACCTTTCAAGAGCTTATCGGTGTGCTTCTTTTTATCTTTTAGCTTCGTTTCAGAGCTTGTAGCTTATTTCATCTTATTCCATCTTTTGTTATAGCTTGGACCTTGTGTGAGCTTATTTCACAAAATAAGCTAATTTAGCCATCGTTGGGCTCATAAGCTCCTCAAACAACTTATTTCAAGTTTGTAAAATTTTTGTCTTTGTTAAAGTTTCATAATATCAGTATTAAAGTAGTTTTCAAAAGAAAATCTAGAAAAGATCAATTAAAATCGGTGATAGTGTTTATTTAATATTTCCTAGCTTTTTGATTTTCTTTATAGCTTATTAATAAGTTTAATCTTGTTTTTCTATTTTCTTAGTATTCGTCATCATATAGTATTTTTAGAAAAGTTTTATAATTTTCCTAATCTTTTAGTATTTATTATAATTTTAAATAGTTAAAAATAGTAATTAATTAGTAATAAATAATTAAAAAGTATAAAAATATCTTTCAGTTTTAAAATTAGTTTTATCATATTTTAGATTTTCAAAGTTAAAATTTTATTTTTCCAAGTTTATTTTATATTTTCTAGAATTTAAGTGTATTTTAAATAATAATTAATTAGTAATAATTAGATAAAAATGTGAAAAATATATTTTAGTTTTAAAATTAGTTTTATAATATTTTAGATTTTTCTCAATAATAATTTTATTTTTCTAGCCTTATTTTGTATTTTCTTCTATTTTAGAGTATTTATTAAATAGTTAAAATAGTTTTTAATTAATAATAATTAATTAAATAGTCATAAAAATAATTTTCTTTTTCTAATAATTTTCTTTTATTTTAGGATTCTAAAATGTTATTTTCATATTTTTAGGTCTTTTATTTCTTAGATTTCACTTTTTATTTTGTACGATATCGTAGTTTTAAACGACGTATTTACGTTTCTTTATCTCGATTCTTTGTGCTTTCCAGCTCAGTATCCTATTCCATTCCAATCAATCAAGAGTGTAAATTCTCAATCAAAACCTTTATCGATCACTATCATTAGTGATCATTCTATCGTCGATCAAGTGTTTACACACCATTGAGTCTCCGTGGGACTTAACGACACAGGAATCCACCGATTCTCCTCGATCTTCATTGTATTTGTGTTTTAAGCGGTTTAAGTCTATTACGGTTAGCCATTCACAAGTGGCTAGCTTATGTGATTAGACTTGACGGTTAACACGCATCACGATAAAAATGGATAAAAGGATGAAAACGTATAAAACGGATGAAACGCATAAAGATCCAATATGAAAAAATTTGATTATAAAAAGAAAAATGCATGAAAAGATCTTCTTCTAAACATCTTTTTTTCTTTTTTTTTGAAAAGGAAAATTATAGTTTTATTTAGGGTGAAGGCTGAATATACGTAACAAACTTTCTCAAATATACCGATGTACGTAACATACTTATTTTATTATTAACGTGCGTAATATACTTTCAAATACTCACCAATGTACGTAATATTGACAGGTTACCAAGTTTTAAAGTTACAACATTGGTCCCTGTCGTTTGCATTCACTTTCACCGTTAGTCATTTGACATTTTTTCACTTAAAAAAATTACAGTAACGGTCCTTGTAGTTTGCTTTGACTTTCACCATTAGTCCTTTGTCTTTCATCTTTTTTACATACGTTTTTTTCCGCGTTTTTATACACATTTTTTTACATATTTTTATACACGTTTTTTACACACGTTTTTATATACATTTTTTTACACATTTTTATACACGTTTTTATACATGTTTTTATACACGTTTTTATGTACGTTTTTATACACTGTTTATACACGTTTTTTACACGTTATTATACATAAATCTTGTGGAGGAACAAATCAATCAAGGACCCCTTGCTTGGATGACTTGTAGAATGCTCGTGATCTCGCCTTAGAGAAGGACCTATATGAGAATCACAATGGAAGAAGGAAGAACAACTCTCTAGATGAAGTGATCTTTTGTTAGAAGAGTGTAAGAATATATGAGAGAGTTAGTAAGAAGAGAGGTGAGTAAAAATGAAGAAATGGCTCTCTATGTATAGGAAAAATCTTGCCACTGTTGCACGGATCCCTTGCTTAAGAGATCCGTCTAGTGTAACACCAGGGATCCGTGGGACGCTCCTCTTTGCCCATGGCTTTTTTGGTTATGAGTCATGGGTCATGGGTTATGGGTTGGTCCATGGGTATTTCATTAGATACAATGTATCTAATAGATGTAATGCATCGAGTCAAATGGATATGGGTCAAAACCATGGGTTAAGGATATGCTCCATGGGTTGTGGTTTTTACCCATCCTAATAAACTATTACAACAAATGATTTATTACAACAATTTGTATTAAATGACTATATGTAAATGCTTTATAAAATTAACATGAAACCTTATGATTTTACTTATGATAACATTATATTTGTTATCAACAAAACACAAAGAGATCGCTAAATATTAATAAATATTTTTATGGTTTATTTGTATTAACAAAAGCAGTTAAAAACGGATGAAAACGTATAAAAACGTACAAAAGCGTACAAATGAAACCGGACGAGAACGGATGAAAAAGTATCAAAACGTGTAAAAACATATAAAAAACATGAAAACGTAAAAAAATGGATAAAAAAGGATGAAAACGTATAAAAACGGATGAAAACGTACAAAGATCCAATGTGAAAAAATTTGATTATAAAAATAAAAATGCATGAAAAGATCTTCATCTAAACATCTTTTTTTCTTCCTTTTTTTTGAAAAGGAAAAATATAGTTTTATTTAGGGTGAAGGCTGAATATACGTAACAAACTTTCTCAAATATACCGTTGTACGTAACATACTTATTTTATTATTAACGTGCGTAATATACTTTCAAATACTCACCAATGTACGTAATATTGACAGGTTACCAAGTTTTAAAGTTACAACATTGGTCCCTGTCGTTTGCATTCACATTCACCGTTAGTCATTTGACATTTTTTCACTTAAAAATTACGATGCGGTCCTTGTAGTTTGCTTTGACTTTCACCATTAGTCCTTTGTCTTTCATCTTTTTATATACGTTTTTACGCATTTTATACAAATTTTTTACATATTTTTATACACGCTTTTACACGTTTTTATATACATTTTTTTACTCATTTTTATACACGTTGTTTACGTTTTTATACATGTTTTATACACGTTTTTATGTACATTTTATACACTTTTATACACGTTATTATACACATTTTTTACACGTTATTATACACATTTTATACATGGTTTTATTACGTTTTACACACGCTTTTATATCGTTTTACATGTTTTATACACGCTTTTATACACGCTTTTATATCGTTTTACGATTTTACGACGGTTTTATACATTTTTAAAACATTTTCTAAACGTATAAAATGTATAGAAAACGTGCATAAAAACGCGTGTAAAATGTATAAAAAACTTTAAAACCGTGTATAAAAAAGTGCATAAAATTGTAAAAACGCATATAAAATGTGTGTAAAAAACATATAAAAACATGTAAATAAACATATATAAAAACGTAAAACGATATAAAACCGTATAGAAAACGTGCATAAATTGCATGTAAAAAACATATATAAAACGTGTAAAACATGTATAAATATGTAAAACGTATAAAAAGCGGTACATAAAACCGTGTATAAAAAGTGTATATAAAACGTACATAAAACCGTGTATAAAAATGTGTAAAAAATGTGTATAATAACATGTAAAAAATGTGTATAATAACGTGTAAAAACGTGTATAAAAAGTGTATAAAAACGTACATAAAAACGTGTATAAAAACATGTATAAAAACTTGTAAACAACGTGTATAAAAATGTGTAAAAAAATGTATATAAAAACGTGTGTAAAAACATGTATAAAAATATGTAAAAAATGTGTATAAAACGCGTAAAAACGATATATAAAAAGATGAAAGACAAAGACTAATGGTGAAAGTCAAAGCAAACTACAAGGACCGTTCTTCGTAATTTTTAAGTGAAAAAATGTCAAATGACTAACGGTAAAGTGAATGCAAACGACAGGGACCAATGTTGTAACTTTAAAACTTGGTAACCTGTTAATATTACGTACATTGGTGAGTATTGTAAGTATATTACGCACGTTAATAATAAAATAAGTATGTTACGTACATCGGTATATTTGAGAAAGTTTGTTACGTATATTCAGTTCACCCTTTTATTTAAAGGAGTTTTCAAAATTCTCAACTCTTTTCTAGAGAAAAAAAAACAATCCTTTCTCTAGGAATTTTGAAATGGAAAAAGAGAAAAAAAAATTCACCAACTAAACGGCCCCTTACCTTTCCCTACCTTCAAAATCTTATTAGAAAATTTCAAACCAAAATTTTAAATTCTACAGTTTTTATCACTCAAACAAGTAACAATCTATACTACATTATAATGCATTTGAGATATTTTCTTAAATGGTAAGGCTTAAAATTCATACTTTTTAACTTGCTTATTATAGAAATATTTTTGTACTAATTTTGCACGCAATACATACACATATGTTACAACTGAAATTTTAAAGGTCTTTATGTGCAACCCATTTTGTAACAGATAATGGCATGGAAATTAAATACATTTTCCAAATACAAATCCATTTACATAGTGTCCAAAGGCAAACGTAATTTAATATATCCTTGTAACAGTGTCCAATAATTATTAAAAACGTGTAACCGCTAAAAATCACTAATGATTATTAAAAATGTGTAACATCAACTACCATATAAATCCACACAAACCATTTCATATCTCTCATACACAAATATTTTGGTTAATTCTTTGCCAGGAGAATTGTTATTCATAAACAACAAAAATACGATCTTCATTGGTCCAAAATAAAAGAAAAACGAAACGACGTCAACCGACATACAACAACAACTACAACAACCTTTAAGATTACAACTAACAACAAGGTTTGCATAACCCCATATAACCTCAGATATGTTTCATTCTTCATTAGTCAAAGTAAAAAAAACCAAAAACAAAAAAACGAAAGAGAAAAGTATCACAACAAGATTCGAATCACGTCTAACACAATAACCAATGATGTGCTATTTCATCCCGCTTTAATATTTATAAACCGAGATATACTAGGATAAACACATGCTAACGGGCGGAGAACCCGATCGATGAAGTAAAGCCTTAGATAATCCGAGTGTCGTCCCAATAGAGTTGTGACCTTGAAAGAACTAAGATACTAAGAGATAAATAAGATAAAGTGATAATGGTATGATAAAATAGATAGAATTATCCTAATTACACAGGAGTAGAAATCAGGACAAAGTAATAGAAGAGTGAAGCTTAACTAAGATTTTAGATATGTTTTGATTCTCAATAGTTAAGCTCAATATAGTGGGTAAATATCGCTAGACTCCTTTGGTCAATTCGCCTTAGCCTATGATTCTTATACCCTCACCAAGATGATCGATCACCCGGATCATTCAAGAGTCTAATAGCGATCATTAAGAACCAAATCTACTAGACCTAGTCTATGGAAACCCGGTCGTTAGGAACTTAGATTTCTCCTAGCTTCTTAAATACCTCTCTTAAAAGGTGATCATTTGATCAATTCGCACACAAAGAATGGTTGTACTATGGCTAATTCCTTCCATACTTCGCAACCTAGTGAGTTGAGGTCTGATAACATCAAATTATCCTGAATATTAAGTGTCAATTTCCCCCGATAATGCTTGCAATTTATATCATTTATATGGATTTACGCTTGTTTTCCATTATATTCCACTTTCAGGTAAATTACGAGCATTGGAGCTAAAGAGACGCGGATTTGGAGAATTATTAAAGATTTATAATAGTATGCTCACTTTGAAGAAGTTACGGCGTAAATCATCTCTCACATTATGCCGTAACTAATCGGAAGATTACGGCATAACTCTCTCTAAAGATTACGACGTAACTATATTAGGTCAAATGAGGATCCGCGTCGCTGATAATTACTCCGTAACTCGTGCATAAACTACGGCGTAACCAAGGATTATTGAAGATACGGCGTAACCACTTCTAAGGTTACGCCGTAACCAGCAAATCTAGTGCAAATTACGAAGAAATAGATGATTACGACGTAACTCTTCTTATAGTTACGCCGTAACCAAGATCTGGCCTATAAATACTCCACGATTTCCAGCATTTTAAAGCATCCCATTTTACATACCACAACTAAAAAACGTGGGAAGAAGCCAAAGGTAGGTCTAGAGGAGCATACGGAGCTATCTCCAAGGGAGAAATCACTCCCCTACGATAAGCATTAGCATTTTATCTTTTCTTTGCTTTCGATTCATGTATTTCGTAACATTAATTATTGAATTGATTTGTATGGTTAATATGAGCGGCTAAGCACCTCTTGGTGCTGGCCTAGTTATGATTCCTTAATTGTTTTTTTTACGTTTGCATTACTTCCGTATAATTATTTTTAAGTGTATGCATGCATAGTTTATTGGTAGCTGCCCTTGTTTTGGTAGTTTTGAATGGCGGTAGAGGCTAGTTGCTTAGGAGATATGACCAACTGACCTTAAGTGAGTAGATCGAGACGGAAGGGTAAGATATGACCAACCCACGACCCTTTCTACTTGTGCGATTTGACCAACCGATTACCTACCGCTTGGATGAACTTAAGAATTAGGGGTGAGTGTTTAAGTTTTAACGCCCGGCACTCACTATTATAAGTCTAGCATGTAGCGGGACTTAATGACTCGACTTAGAGGACCAGAACAAGCTGGACTTATGAGGGACACCGACTTCTCCAAAGGTGGCATCTTTGTCGATAGGTTAGGCGAATTGACCAAATGTCGTCCTCTCGACTTTGACCCCACCAAGTAATTGGAAGTAATTAGACGAGACATTACTAGCTAGGATGAATAACTAGGTTAGCACCACTCTCCTCTATTGATCACATCCTTTGCCTTTATTTGCATTAGTAGTTAATTAATTAAACCATCTTAAAATCTGTGACACCTAGACTTAGTATTAATCCAACACACATAGCTCTTGGGACGACCTCGGTTTTACCAATACTACACTACACACGATCGGGTACATCGCACGTTAGTGCATTAGGTAGACCATAGGTATAACGAGACATTATAAATATTAAACCTCGGTCAAGAAACTCGCATCAAGGTTAGTTGGTCAATTCTCCCAACCCCCTAGATACTAACAAGCTTATAACATTACCGAAACTAGAGATATATGATAAGACTAAGTAGATGTCTATAAAGAGTGATAAAGAGGATAAGTAACATAAACATAAACTTGAATTAATAACATGAATTCATAGTATGATATCTAGAAAAACATAAAAGAATTCACACTCGATTATAAAGGAAATCGTAGATGAGAACTTCGTTCTTCATACTCCTAAGCCATGATTCTTCTTCTGTGGTACTCTCCCCTAACCCTAGAAAGGTTTGAGAAAGGGGAGATGATTAGAAAATGCAGAAATCGTCTTGTATTTATAGGCGTGAAACCCTAATTTGTGCTACGGCGTAACTCTATGAAATAGTTACGCCGTAGTTCTTTATAAGCAGATATACTGATGTCAATCCAGGATTACGGCGTAACCTGAGCTGATGGTTACGCCATAGTCTTCATAAAATGTCATTTACGCCGTAACTTAATTAATAGTTACGGCGTAGCCTTTGTAACTACGCTCTGGTGTGGTAACTACGCCGTATCTTAATCTGATTGTTATGGCGTAGACTCATTACGGCATAACTCCATTAGCTTGTTACGCCGTAGTCTTTTAAATATAATTACGGCGTAACTTCATCACTTAGTTACGTCGTAGTCATTATGAATGTAAGAATAATTCAATCATGAGCCCAGAATTGTCCAAATACCGCTTCTTCATAGCAAATTAATCCTGAAACGAAATAAAAAGAAATAAGGACAATTCAAATAACATTTTAAGCATAATATATCAATAAAGAGGGAAATTAACACTTAGGATATCATGATTATTTGATGTTATCGAATATCCCCCCACTTAAACTCTACTTGCCCTCAAGTAGACTTTTAGATTATAAGTAAAATAATACATTCCTCGAGTAAATCGAGGAACATGCAGTTAAGAGCTCCCATGCTAGAATAATTTTTAAAGCCGAACACCTCACGAAACGGGGAATGAAACACTCTCTCACACTTCATCCTATTCTAAGTTATAATTTTTGGGTGATCACTCAATTGCACAGACATAGTAAGTATTCTATCATAGGCTTGACGATTACACAAATCTCCACCACTATAACTAAGGTCAAAACAATCTTTTAGAAGGCAATGTTGGGTTATAATGATTCAAAGGTTTAGGGTGTTGTGTCATTTCTAACTTGCCATGACAAAGTGGACAAAATCAATGATACATGACCAAATCCATGGCCAAGATACTAAGGATTGCTCGCTTCATCACCTAGACACGCTTCATGACAAAAAGGGTAAGGTAAGACATGGAATAATTTAATGGGTGAAAAATAAAAAGAAAACAAATAGTCTTAGCTCAAAACCAGGTTGTCACCGCCCACCGTTCATCCAAAGTTTAACTTCAAGATGAAGAAATCGGATCATGATGTGTCAGGTGAATGTACCATTAGTGGACGTCATGATGAATACATTTCCTGTTCCTCGAAACGTTGGTACCTTGACCAACTCAAATCTTGAAATGTGATCGAGGTGGCCTCCTCGATGCTAATATCTTATAATCACATAACATAGTGCTATAACAATTTGCACTTTTAAAAATAAGAACTAGTCAATCGGATAATTTTTTTATTTATTTATTATTTTTAACATATACAATGAATGATAAATTATCCCCCCACTTGAGATGAACATAAGGAGAATATGGGGGATCTTCAATTATCTTCAAATAATTGACTTCAATGTAAGCGTGATTTCCGAAACTCTTTACTCAAACCTTGAACTAGGGTAAACTGTGACTTCCCGATCATAAAATAAGACTATATGGGAGGCTAAGGTGAAAAGGTGTAATGAAATAAGAATGTATATGGGTTAAGAAATGAACGGATAGGCTCAAATGGGTGTAACTAGGGGTATCTTGCACTAATAATGAGTGCAACAAAAAGGGTTTACCACGGAGGTCAAAAAGTCAATGTGACTAGTCGATAAACACACACAAATGAACACATATGGGCTATTTGGTTTAATCCTAAAACATTTGCCTCTTCGAATTGCCTTTTCCAAATGTATAAAGCTAACTTGACACACTACTCGTCTATGGTATCGAAATAATATAAGGGCCAAGTTCTAAAGTCTACAATACTACAGACACACTCAAGTTTTGGTAGATTTGGGTAAAATAGAGGAAATGGAAAGGCTAAATCTCACCAATTACATTAAAGGTTATTGTGTACTCGGCTTCATATAATTCAAGTTTGGTTAAAAGCATGCCAAATTTTTTTCAAAAGAGCTTTATTTTTCAAACCAACTAGAAAATTTAGGGCAAGTAGGCTAAGTAAACAAACACTTCATTTCTATTCCTATCCGCCCACTTGAAGTGTACAAAGTCCCGTTTGTACAAAAATAAAAAGGAAAAGAAAATAGAAATGAAAAAGAACTGAGAAAGAAACAAACTCCCCTCTCAATGGATCACCAAGTAAGTCTCAACGATGGTCAAAAGAATTGCTACGGCGTAACTAAAGGGACCGATTACACTCAGAACTCAAATAGCCTCACAACTAAACTTTCTCAAAGAAGAGTTACGACGTAACTCTATTAACTAGTTATGCCAGAATCGTCTCTCCGTAATATAATCTGCACAAAACATACGTAAAATTTGTACCTATTGGCACTTAGATCAACACAATAATCATCCTAGGAGTTTAATTATTACGTATATAATAATATTGTTTAGAAAGTAGAGAATTGTTCGAGAAACAAGGGAGTTAATCCTCCCTACGAGATCAGTTCTATTGATTGGTATTGGGATGGGTTAAACTGGGTACTAGTGGTGCTTCCAGGGGTTGGCTGAGGATTCATGTAGGCTACACCATGTTGAACTCCAATATCAGGAATATCCGGTTGATACACGTATAAAGCTCCATGTCAGCGGGGGTGGTTGAGGTGCTTCTCTTGAAGCATCTGGCTTGTGCAGTCTGCACTCCAATTGAAGAAGTCTTGCTGGAGCTCCTGCACTTGGTTCAATGTGCCTGAAAAACCATCAAATTTGGTGCTTAACCCATACAAACCTGCAGCCAAACCATCAATCTCCTCATTAAAGTGGCTCTCCATATGATCGAGCCGTCCATCAATCCTCTGCAATCTATCCCCAACACTCATGGTAGCCCTAGCTCGAACCCTTGGGGCCTCCTCATCGGCACCCATTTGGCTACCACCCACTTCACTACCACCGGCTTGACTTCCACTTGCTCCTTCTCATCTTAGTGGAGCATCCGACATCAACTTGGCCTTACCCAAACCATTAAAATGACAAATTCCATACTCAAGTAGCTTGTTAGACCCGATCAAGATAGTATCCCTACCATGAGTAACCAACAACAATTCTTGATGAGACATCAACCTGAAACTCCTCACAAGCTTACCAATCAAATTAGTCCCTTAAATCATGCTCTTTGTAGTGAACCCCTTTGCTCCAGTTGACATAAACTTGGCCAAATACCAAGGGACATCACTCAATGTACCTCCATCCATACCATGTAGCAAAAACAAGTCATCCATCGTCATCTTTTCCCTACCCGAATGTCTTCCTCTGATTGAGCAAGCGATAAGCCTATGAACAAGTCGGCGAATATGGCTTCTAATCATTGTGTAGGAGGGAGGATGTCTTGAGTTGTAACCAGAAGTGGTAGAGA
Source organism: Chrysanthemum lavandulifolium (assembly GCA_022545495.1). Lineage (NCBI taxonomy): Eukaryota > Viridiplantae > Streptophyta > Magnoliopsida > Asterales > Asteraceae > Chrysanthemum > Chrysanthemum lavandulifolium. Next base: position 256,242,679 of record CM040245.1, read on the forward strand.
TGCTATTGAAGTAATTGATGGGGTTGTATTCACTTGGCCTAAATCTTCAGCATTGATCATAAAACTCACACCAAATAGCAGACTCAAAGTAATTTCCCTTCTCACCCCTCCAAGTTGGAAATAGAGCGAGGTTGCATTAATGTCGGTAACATCTTCACTAAACTCCCCTAATGCCAAAAATTCTCTAACATACTCTGGAATGACGGGCTCTTTAATCTTGAATAGCCTTAACCAAGCTGAGCAAGTAAACGAACCTCTATCGCAAGTATACTTCGCCTTGCAAAATGCCTTTAGTGCCCTACTTGCTGCCCCATTGTTGATTGTTTCAAACTCGGTGAAATCAAGAGCCTCCGGTGTGTCAATTTCCTTTTTAACCAATTTTTCATAATTGGCCCTGCATGATTTTCTACCATGATCCCCATAGGTCATGAATCTCACCCATTGGGCGGGGTGTTTTTGTTGTTTCCTGAAAGAGAAACACGGATTTAAATAATGTAATAAGATATGTAGTTACGGCGTAGTGTTAGGAATAATTACACCATAACTGATATTACGGCGTAATGCTAAACATGGGTTACGCCGTAATCCGTTCACAGAATAAAAATTCAAACAACTACGGCGTAATCTAATCCCATGATTATGCCGTAATTTTCTCAATTCACAGAACAGAACAACCATGGTTACGACCAGCAATAGATTACACCGCAACCACCAAAATTTAACCAAAGTAAATAAAAGCATAATTTTTATTTATATAGTGTTACTAGAACGTGCCTAGACCATTATATTTCCGCTCAAATTAAAAACCCTTTCAAATTAATCAAACCGATCCCAACAACCAAAAGGTTTTAACATGATTAAAGAAAACATGAAAGATTAATCTAAATCATCATTTAAACAGGTCAAGAGCATTGATTAACACGAAAGAAGCAAGATCCCCAAATTGAAAATATAAACCCTAATTGAAAAATAATTGAAAGAGAATAAAAAGGGTTAAGCAAGATATTACTAGCCATTCGCGAATGCAAGAGATGAATGAGATAACACCAATGAAAATTTGTTGGGAGATTTTTACTGTAGCGATCGCTGTTAAAAGGTTTGGTAAAAACATAAATGCTCAGCCGTAGCTGAGTTTTTATACCTTCAAAAAGTTACGGCGTAATTAAATTTAGGGTTACGCCATAATTAATTTTTAATTATTTATTATGTTATTATTTTATATAAAGGTTACGCCGTAACTTTAATAAAAGTTACGCCGTAATTAATAGCTTCAAAATAAATATTTTAGGATATATCCGAAAATTGCAATACGAGAGAGTGAGATACGTACCGTATAAGGAACTGGAGGGTATTTACGTCTCTTAACATAGGTCAAAAATTATAAATTCATTCCTTAGATCTTCCATTAACTGCTCTCCGGCAGCGGCGCCATAAAAAGCTGATGTGCTATTTCATCATGCCTTTAATATTTATAGAACTGAGATATACTAGGATAAACACATGCTAAGGGGCAAAGAACCCGATCAGATGAAGTAAAGCCTTAGTTAAATCCGAGTGTCGTCCCAAGAGAGCTGTGACCTGGAAAGAACTAAGATACCAAGAGATAAATAAGATGAAGTGATAATGGTATGATAAAATAGATAGAATTATCCTAATTACGCAGGAGTAGAAATCAGGACAAAGTAATAGAAGAGTGAAGTGATAAGGTTTTAAAAGGTACCTTTTTGAGGGGGGTCGTTTAAGTCCTTATTTGATCACTTTTGTATCTGTTATTGCTTAATATCGTTCCTTTTCACTTTTTAGGTCTCTTGAAGGCAAAATGCTGGAATGGCACTTATTTGGACGAAAAGGCGCGAATATACGAAGAAAATGGCCAAAGTCAAAATCGAGACACTCAAAGTCATTGAAAACATAAGGTGACGGCGCCATAGCTTATACGCGATGCCGCGTCGGAGGATTTTGTGACGGACGTAAGCCAAAACTCCTATTTTCAAGTGACGACGCAAGTTATAAAAGAGTGAACCGTCGAACTCAAACGGCCTAGATGCAATCCAGACGGCGCCGAAGCGTAAGAGGACGACGTCACAATCATAAGGTGACACCGCCGCAAGTCTAACATAGCCAAGACGAAACCCTAATGATTTGCGACACGACGAAGGCCACAAAACAAAAGGTGACGCCGTCGCAGATGTAATCTTATATATAGAATCCAAATTTTTCAAGATTGATGTGTAGTCTTTGGAGTAAAACCTAAAACCGAACCAAGGCAGTCTTGTACCGTATTTTAGGGTTCCAAACCCTATCTTACACCAAGATAAGTGTTTTACTTCATTAATTCAATTATGTCTTTGATTATTTGTGTGTATGCTTGCATGTTTACCATGTCCTACTAAATTACTTGTGTGTTTGCTTAGATATATGAAACCTAGTTGTTAATTATTGTTAGGTTGTCTCTTTTTAATTGTATTGGCTTAGGAGTGCGACTAGGCTATCGTTGTGTTTAATACTTGATAAATCTTTAATAGTTTATGAATGACTTAGTGGATTTCGTTTACTAAACCCAAAGATAACTTCAAAGTTAGTTTATGAATGACTTAGTGGATTTCGTTTACTACACTTAAAGGTGACTTCAAAGAGTTAGGAATGCACACCTTACGACCTTAGAAAACACAACGCGTTAAGAATAAGGACGTGACAATTCAACCATCAATAGGAGATAACTAGGGAGTAGCAGATCTAGGTAAACACATCTTTAATTATCATACGAGCATACAACAATAGACATAGACTACCCTTATCTTAGTTAATTAGATAATTAGATAAGTAGAGTAATCGGTAGAAATACCAAAACCCCAAATCCAAACCCCGAGATTTGTACCTTTCCTTTCTTTAAAAATAAAAAGATAAAAATAATCTTCCTCAACCCCAACCTTAGCGTAGTAACTTCTCACTAGCATTCCTATTCCCCAGAGAACGATATCAATACCCGTGGCTTACCCTAATACTACACTACAACGATTAGGTTCATCGCCTAGGTGTTGAAAAACTTGCTCGACGAAAAGGAAGTTCCTTTGACCCCGACGACGCGCGTGTAGCGTCTTATATTTTGTTTTAACCTCGTCTTGATTGCATATAAAGGTATTTTACATAAAGGATAAGTGTAGATTTATTACACGTTTTCAAAAGAAACGTAAACATGAGAATAGCAATTCATTAAAAGATATATATGTGTGTTTGTTCGAGTCAAATGCTTGTATCGAGTCATAATGGATGTTTTATGAAATTTTCCAGATTCTAAAGATATAAATTTTCCGAATTTTTCCGAAAATCGCATACCGCTTTTTGTCGGGATAACCCGACGGCATCAGATCGCAACCGACGGCGCCGGGAAGGAGTAAAACAACAGATTACTTTTTCTCGTTTCTAAGCTACTTATAAATTTTGGAATTTTCTGTGTCTTAATTTTCCGTAAATTTGTAAACATCCATTCCACAAGCATTATATCCTAGTTTAGTAGAGTCTTATATATATTATTACCGCCGATTTTACGAAGGTTTCATTTGTTTTCTTGAATGTGCAGGTTTTATTTATCAAGAAGAAGAAACAAAGATTGGAAGGAGCTTTTCACGCATACATTTTTCTTGGAAAGGATTTAACCACTACTTCACACACGGATCCTACCGAGCTAATCGGGAGTATTAGTTTCTTTCGTTGTTATTTACCTTCCATTATCATAACTTTGATACTTTCGGGAACATTGGGGATAATGTTCGGTTTAAGTGTAGGGAGGGAAAATAAAACGGAACTTTGAAACTATGCTTATCCTTGATTATTTGCTTTGTCCAATGGTATTTGTGTAATAAACCATGAGAAAATGTCGGTTAGGGTAATTTTGGCACCAAATTTAAAATTTTCATGACATATAGGAGTGGGCCATTAGTCTTAACAAAAGCGTCTCACGGATAGGAAGTTGCATGACTAGCACAAAACCCTTTACCACCTAAATTCCACCCAAAATGCGAGGATCGCCTTAGATTAGTAGGAATTAAAGCATTCATCTTTAATGCTTAGAGTGTGAACCGGTAGTATAATAGATTCTAGAACTTGTTTTGTGATGCATTCGAGATCGCTAGTAAGACTACACTTGTGTAGTTAGGAATAACTAAATGATAAGAGGCATTAGGATAACCCTTGTTTGATACCCGTAATATAATTACTTCTTCCACATCGGTTAAGTAATTCCCCACACCCTTTGCGTTGTACTCATCTTTAGTACACGATACCCCTAGTTAACCCCTCGAGCCTATCCTTTCGCGGTTCTCGTGATGTTTCGGTTTTCCGTAATATCAATGAAGAGCATTGTTTACACCCCACCCCCAAATATACACCCAAATCGCCTTAGCCTACCCTATATGCACTCACTTTTAGTGCATTATTGTTATCACCCTAAACCCTTAGTTTAATTATCCGTTGCTTGCATGAGTTGCTAAGTCGAGTCATATCCGTTGTATACGATTTTGGGACGATTGGGATTCATGGGAAAAGTTAAAGTTTATGAAATGACGGAAAGGAACGTTAAATTCAAATTCCTTTGTTTGCCTAATAATGTACCCCAAGTGTTTGGATATTTTCAATTCGGGTCAAATTAGTGTTAGAGTAATAATAAAACTCAAGTGTAGGGATGTGCCTATAAATCCCTATCATTTTGATGTTACCGTAGAGGATGGTAGAGTAAAAGTGTATGAAAAAGAAAAAAAATCGAAAAAAAAGAGAAAAGGAGAAAAGAAAAAAAAATAGAGTGAAAAAAAAACATACGTGCTACCATCCTCGCCTATCCTTTAAATTTATGTTTGTTTGTTTCAGTTATTTAGAGTTTAGAGTGTCGAGTCTTGGCTTAGCAACGCCATTCTTCGTATGCATTTAACATAGAGATTTTGACTTGCCACCACTAAATAGCCTATCCCACCATACCCTTTGTTTCCCTACCGTAAGCCTAACATTACAACCCTTTAAAGACCTCTTTGATAGTCTTTCCTAGGTGCTTACGCCAAAGCGATGGAGGTTTGATCTATTCTCAAGCCTATGGTAATCTATGTACTAGGACCGGTTAATGAGTGTTTATCTTCCATTTCCAATTTGTTATATTTCATATACACCCGAGAGAGATGTGAGTATCCAAACACCCCATGTGAGGTGCTAGTGTGTAATTTCCGTGCTTGTTATGATTTTTATGGGCTTATATGTGTTGTGGACTGTTTTAAACCAATGCATCATGACCCCAACTTATAAATTAATTGGCTAAAAGCACATTTGCTTGAGGACAAGCAAATACCAAGTGTAGGATATTTGATAAGGTTTTAAAGTTACCTTTTGAGGGTCGTTTAAGCCCTTATTTGATCACTTTTGTATCCATTATTGCTTAATATCGCCCTTTTCACTTTTTAGGTCTCTTGAAGGCAAAATGCTGGAATGGCACTTATTTGGACGAAAAGGCGCGAATATACGAAGAAAATGACCAAAGTCGAATCGAGACACTCAAAGTCGCTGAAAACATAAGGTGACGGCATCACGGCTTATCTGTGACGCCGCCGAGGATTTTGTGACGGACGAAGCCAAAACTCCTATTTTCAAGTGACGACGTCAAGTTATAAAAAGAGTAGGTCATGCTCTCAACTCGGGCGGCCTAGATGCAATCCGCACGGCGTCGAAGTCGAAGAGGACGGCGTCACAATCATAAGGTGACGCCGCAAGTCTAACGTGGGCAAGGCGAAACCCTAATGACGGCGACACGGCGGCGTCCAAAACAAAAGGTGACGCCGTCGCAGATGTAATCTTATATATAGAATCCGAATTTTCAAGATTGATGTGTAGTCTTTTGGAGTAAAACCTAAAAAGCCGAACCAAGGCTGTCTTATACAAGTATTTTAGGGTTCCAAACCCTATCTTACACCAAGATAATTGTTTTACTTCATTAATTCAATTATGTCTTTGATTATTTGTGTGTATGCTTGCATGTTTACCATGTCCCAGCTAAATTACTTGTGTGTTTGCTTAGATATATGAAACCTAGTTGTTAATTATTGTTAGGTTGTCTCTTATCTTAATTGTAATTAGCTTAGGAGTGCGACTAGGCTATCGTTGTGTTTAATACTTGTTGTTCCCGCTCACTATCGTTTAAAACGACTTTTAAGTTTATAAAACAAGTTAATAGTGAATTATGACCGAAATTAATAAAAGAAAACACACTAAGTAATTTTCAACATAATATTCTTATTAGATATAAATCAACAAAGAATACATTACCCAAGTACTTGCGGAATAGTACTTGGGATTGAAATGACAAAGTTGGGTGACTCTCTCTAGCTCGGGGCTAAGTCCGAGCACAACTCTAGAGCTCACCGAGCTATCTCGGGAACTAAGTTGTATTTGGAGGAGTGAAAGATGGCTCGTGTATGTGTGTTTTACAATTCACAAGCTTAACCTTTTCACTCCATCTCTTATGCTATTTATACATGTATGATTTTTGACTCTTTCTAAGTGACAACCGACATAATGCGTAAGACAAAATATCGATATATTTTGTCTCTGTTTACAAAGACTATTCTAGGTAAGAGACAAGACTACTTTCCTAAGTTCGATGATGACATTGAGCACGATCTTTTGCCATTCGTGGAAAGTTGACTTTGGTTGATAAGGACTTCGCCTTATCCGATTCAAACTTTTCCGCCTTGTCCCGCTCTTTCTTTAGTCTTTACATCCTTGATCCTTCTACTTGACTTTGTCTTCAGATTAAGAGTTGGAGAGTAGTCTTAGGGATTCAAAGGAGTTATTGTCATCACCACCGAATCCATCATTCTTCTTGACTCGGCCTTCACCCTTCAAGTTTCGCCATCGGTGGAGAGACTTCTTCTTCGCCTCGTCTTGAGTATCCGAAGATGACTCACCGAGAGGCTATGCACTCATGACCGATTAGTGTTTAACGGACTAAACACTTGGGCTATTTTCTATTCAAATCCTAGATTAAGGGTTTGGGTATTTATTGAACCCAATGCTCCCCTATTTGGATATACAAATAGCCTAAGTGATTGATCGATGTAAGTGAGCAAATGGCTTCTTCCTACACCGAATGTACTAATGAATACAATAAGGAACACCGGTATTTTAACAAAGCATACATCGTTTATTGATCAAATTACAAAAGGTTCCTATCACTAGTACAAAAGATAAATCAAAATGATGTCAGTTGAGATGGATCCCAAAGCTTCAAGCTTAGGCTTCTTTTTAGGAGTGTTTCTTTGTCGTGGTGCTCTCTTATCTTGGCATTCGGTCTTGGCGAAACTCGATGTTATTTGGGGTTTGGATTTGAGAGGCCAGCGGTATGTAGCTCAAGATTGCGGCTACACCACTGATCAATGTCACTCCATCTTTGAAAAGCATGGTTTCCATAGACATCAATGTGGAATAGCCCTCTTTCATGCTTCTCAATCACTAGACAGTTAACAAATTTCACACCTTCAGTGACTCCTGCTGCATTCTAATCCGAGCACTTTGATTTCGGTTGGAACTCAACTCTCTTTCTTTTGCCAATCGATGATTGTGGTTGAGATCCTTGAGGTGCGATTAAAGCGACTGAATTCCCGTTAATGGACAATCTCGATCTTTCATATCTTTTCTTGAGCATTTTCATGTGTCCTTAACCACCATTTTCTTCTTTTCAATAATAGGACCAAGTTCATCAAGTTCGGTGATCCCGAAGTCGGTGAATTTTAGAGGATCATGAACTTGAAGTGCCTTTTATCATCCCTACTCAGACCTTCATGGCCGGAGGTTTGGTATTAGGGATGATTCGACATCATGATCTTTTTCAGAAGCCTTGACTTGTCATTGTCGATTGTACTCCTCAATTACGCTTTGCACGAGCTTGAGCTTTTCTTCTTTTCTTCCAACTGTTTTCTCATAGCAGTCATCTGAGCAGCCTGAGCTTCCTTGAACTTTTGTCCTGCCTGACCCTTTTGAAGCTTGCTTGGATTTAGTCCCATGTTTTCAGCTTCTTCGGCGACAACCTTTGCCAGTGCTTCTCTGTTCTTTTTCTCTTCTTCAGCTAGTTTCAATCTTCTTTCTTCTCTAGCAAGATGTTTACTCAGCTGTTGTGGTGTTAGCAGGTACTCAGTGTCGCCGATTTTATAGGGAATCTTCTCAGGCTCAGAAGTTGCCATTTTACCTTTTCCTTTGTCCTGGCCTGAGGAAGATGAGGTTGCTACCAGGGGTGGTGGTATTGTTGTGATTACTGTCAGTGTTGTTGTTGATGATGTTGTTGGTGGGATTGATGAGATAGGAGTTGCTGAGACTGGTGGGGATGATGAGATTTGGTTCATCGATCTTTGCTGGTGTTGGCTCCCCTCGATTGAGAAGGAGTTTCTTGAAGAATATTCTCCCCACAACTCAAGGGAACTTGGTGAGGGCAAGAGTTGGAGTTAATCTTGAGAGGACTGGAGTCGCTTGACCATTGAAGGCTGATATATTTCGGTGATCTTAGCCTTTATCTCGAGGTATCCGCTTGAAGACCGGTGACCTTGGTATCCAAGTTAGCTTGAGAAAGCTCCACAATGATCATCCGGGACCAAGATTCCGTGGCCATGGAAGACGAGGCTGAGCCATAGCGACTACACCGAGTGTTCAAAGAGTCCACTAAGGTCTCAAGAGTCCAGGCCGAAGATTGGAGACCACGAACATTGGCGAGTTGAGCATTTCAATTAGTTCGATCGGTTGAGATGAGTTTTCACATACACCTCGGTGGCCTCCGGCATTTTGGTATTGAGTGTTGGGTCTTCTTTATGACGTCCCGATTCATCAATTGTAACCCCACAAGTCGAAGATGCTTGAGGAACTTAACCGAGTTTTCATCCAGGTCGATCGGTGTTGGTACATAAGATCTCGGTGCTCATGAACATTTTCGTTGAAGGTGAGCACATCGGATCGAAGATCGTCGTGGTAGCGGCGGCTTCGATGTGTTGATCCCAAAATTGTTCATAACCCCAATGATACGCTTCCTTGAGGCTTTAATGATCCACCGAACGGTTGTCTTTCGGTGGCCAGGAAGAATATTGTCAAACCGGTTGAATTCCCAGTTGGATGAAGAGGAGTCTCGAGTCATTATCTTGAGGGTGAAATGGTGACTCGGTATGCTCCTTTGGATCGGTGAGGCTCTTGTTAAACTTGAACCTCAACGTCTATTTCTTCTCGGTGATAAGATTTCATCATCGGTCTCAAGAAGCTCATCTTGAAAATAATATCCCGGTGACATCGCAATGATTAACCATGGATTGTTGATGGGTTCCATATCGTGGTGGTATGTTTCCTCTCGAGTCTTTGTCCCCGTTGACCCTCGGACACCTTGGTGGGAGTTTCCTGCCTTCTCCGAGTCGAGGATTGGTTTTGGGTTACCGTATCGGCGGGTTGTTTCTTTCCTCCAGTCTTTGTCCCCAGTGACCCCTGAGACACCGGTGGGTGTTTCCAGTGCCTTTGGCGGTCGTGATTGTTGTATCCCTATCGGTGGGTTGTTTGTTTCCCCAGTCTTTGGGATCGATCGGTGTGCCCTCGGACAAAGGCTTGGATTCTAATGTCATCACTAGGCGTTGTGGAAGGCTCCCCTACCCGGGTTGTATGTTTCCTACGGATCTTGGGGAGTAGTAGGTGTGACCAAGGGCACCGACCGTGATGTATCGGTGTCCTTCGTTGTCACTAGGGTGGTTGTTGCACAGTCGGTGGGTGTCTTTTGGTCTCGGGCTTTTGTGCCTCTTGGGTTGTGCTCCACGAAGCCTCGAGGCCCCGAGACTTTGGTTTAGTCTTAGTTCCATCTGAGACTTCCCCTTTCTTTTTGAAGCGGGGTTTGGAGACACTAATCCACTTTGATTGTTTACTGACAATCATGTGGGCCGTCAATTCAATGGGAGTGATGAGGATGGGTCCTTTTGAAAATTTGAAGGGCTCGGGATGCCGGTAAATTTCCAAATTTTTCATCCCGAGTATAATTTGAACCCGATGTGATTGCGAGCACAAGAGACAAACCTAGGATACGAAACGTGCCGTCCCTAGTTTTGCTCAGAGCTTCGTACGAGATCACCGTAAATGATCTCCCTATGTCGACAAAGTGACCCCATTCATCAAGCGATGCCATCATCAAGCGAATAGAGTTAACTTGTTCGGTGGATGAGTGGTTCCCGCCGAGGACCGAATCACAAAAGTGAAGAGGATCCTCCAAGCCACGGGAATGAGCTTTTAATAACGGGGTCTTGTCCAAAAGTTGGATCTAAAGCGATTTGTTTTAACCCATCCTTCACTGTGGAGGGTTCGGGATGGGCGACATAAACACCTTTGTTATAATCTAACCACTTTGTAGTGCAAAACGTTTTGTAATCCGGTGTATTGTTTCCCCATTTAGACCGAACTCGATGAGATACTCCCGAGAGGTCTAAGGTTATTCTCATCGATGAGAAGGTGTCGGGTCAAAGGCTCTAGCAAAGGCCCAAAACTCCCGAGGTAGTTTGGGTACACTCTTGAGGGCATTTACAAAGGCCGTTTTAAGTGGGCGTTGAATAAAAATTTTATAATGTCTTTATAGGTTGGGACATTTTCAGGATATTCAAAATTTCCTATGACATTATTTGTTTTAAATTCAACATTAGTAAGATCCCCTACCCACTGAGAAGCAAACTGGAGAGATTGTGTTCTAGCCATTTCCATTAACAAAGATTTAAGGATTTAAAAAGATGTTTTGACTAGAACAATCAAAGTATTTAGATATCTTCAAGTTTGTGATGAAAAACTTTTGTAAATGTTTACAAGAAGGGTTTTCCAAAAGAGGTTTTAAGAGTTTTTGAGTACACACAAATGTTTTTGAAATGATTTTGACAGAGTTTTGTTGCATAAAAGATTTGTGTGTGTTTGTTTGAGTTGGAAGAGGGTATATATAGAGTGATAAGAGGGGTGTTTTGTGCACAAATGGGAATATTAAGAGTCGGTTTTTGAAAGCCGTTTGAATTTCCACATTTAATGCTACCACTCCATTACCCGCAGTAAAATCCCGTTTTCAAGGAGCAGCTTGCGATGCGATAAAAGTGCCCTTTGCGAGATAAAATATCAATTTGATATTTTTGAGAGGCATTAAATGCCAAGTGGGATGACAATGAAGACAAAGAGACATATATTCCTTTATTAAATTGGCATAGTTACCAACCTAGGACATTAAAGTAACGATACTTGGATCATTTAGTTACTTATTCAATGCTCTTTGTCTAGTGTCAGGACCCCGAATGAGTCTTACTCATTCGGTGAGAGGTTTATTTTGGGTGTTCGGGAGGATGAACCAATTCGAGAACTTCATCGAGATTGGTTTTCGGATACTTGACTTTCAATGTCAAGCATTCCCAATCGACTTCGCCTCCTAAAGGTACGTTCATCCAAGGGTTTGGTGAAGATATCGGCCATTGATATTCATGAGGATGAAATGAAGTTCAATATCTCCTTTCATTATGTGATCCCTAATGAAGTGATATCGATATCAATGTGTTTGGTTCTTTGGTGGAGGGCGGGGTTGTTGGAGATTGCAATTGCACTAGTGTTATCACGAAGATGGGCACCATTTTGTAATGGATGTCATAGTCACCGAGTTGACTTTTCATCCATAATACATTGGCACAACATCCTGCTGTCATAGACTACATATTCGACTTCACCGAGGACATAGCCACCGATTGTTGCTTCTTTGCATTCCAACAAACCGTTTTCCTCCAAGAAATTGACAGACCCCGAGGTACTTTTTACATCCATGTTGCGGCCAAGATAATCGTAATCGAGTAACCCTTGAGATCAAACCACGAGCATTTTGGATAATAGAGTCCAAGGCTTGGGGTTCCCTTCTGTATCCGAGTATTCTTTTGGCTGCAGTGAGGTGAGATTCTTTGGGATTGGACCGATATCTTGCTATTAAGCAGATGAAAATTGTATATACGGTCTAGTAGCGGTTAGATACATCGATGAGCCAACAATCCCTCTGAAATGAGTTTGATTGGTGATTTGCCGGTGAGATCGGGTCCAAGGTTGTTAGGTGGGACCATTGGTGTCTTCACCGAGGCATAGTCAAATATCTCATATTTCTTCAAGAGATTTCGTGTATTTCTCTTGACCGATGGATATTCCTTTATCGGTTTGCACGATTTGCGATCCAAGAAAGTATGTAAGTTCCCCATCATGCTCATTTCAAACTTCTTTGTCATTAGTTTTTCAAACTGTTTGCAAAGTTTGTAGTTTGTTGAGCCAAAGATGATATCATCAACATACACTTGGACTAGTATCACATCCTGTTGGGTTCTATAGACAAGCGATTGTTGTCTATCTTTCCTCGACAAACTTGTTTTGTATCGAAGAAGGCGAGAGTTTCATACCATGCCACGGGAGCTTGTTTAAGTCCATAAAGGGCTTTGTCAAGCTTCTTGAGACATAGTCGTGGAATTCACTACTCTCAAAGCCCGGAGGTTCTTGAACATACACATCTTCCTTGATATCACCATTTAAGAATGCACTTTTAACATCCATTTGGTAGACCACGAAGTTCATGTATGTTGCATATGCAAGGAAGATTCGATGGCTTCCATTCTTGCAACAGAGCAAATGTCTCATCATAGTCAATGCCTTCTTGTTGTGTAGCCTTTGGCTACAAGTCCGCTTTGTTTTAATGACATGCCTTTTCATCGCTTTGTTTATGAAAACCCACTTCATTCCTATGACTACTACATCCCGAGGACATTTGATCAAGGTCATGACCTTGTTTTTATCAAGCTGTTGCGCTCTTCTTGCATAGCCCGAACCCGGCTTGGGTATTTTAGAGCCTCGGTGACACTTTTGGGTTCTATATCGATAGGTAATCGACATAGAGACATTCATTGGTCAAGCTGCGGTTAGATTAGCGACTATGCTTCGGTGAGCATGCCCTCGGTGGGTTCACCAATGATGTTTACAAGCTCAATATCCCGAGTTCTTGTCCACTTACTTTGTGGTCCGGGATCCGAGCTTGATGATGTCACCGGGTGTTGAAGTGAGTTCGGTGCAAGAGTCACGAAATCATTTAGATCATCTAGAGATGTCTCGTTCAGTTGGGATTCATGAGTTACTGGGATCCTAATTATTTGAATCGGTGTATCCTAACCCATCGTAGATTGATTGATTATCAATGAACTCACCGATGGTTGGTTGGGAGTAGATTGTGAGGTAAGACATAATATGAGATGTCGACATCGCCTTGATATGAGGAATTGAATTCAGTGTTGTACTCATCGAGGAGGATATCTTGATGAGTTATCAATTCCTATTTCCTCCAATCGAGGTGTTGGTGAACTGATACTTTCAATACTTTCATCAAAGGTGACATGAAAGGTTTCCTCAACTTGTTGTCTCCTTGTGTTAAAACCCTAAAGGCTTTGGAGATCGGTGAGTAGCCTAGGAAGTATCCATCATCGCCTTTTGCATCAAACTTGCCTAGATGATCCTTGTGGTTATGATTGAACACAGGACATCCAAACACATGAAAATAGCGATGTTAGGAAGTCTACCTTTGAAGATCTCATATGGGGTTTTATTGTGTCTTTTGACAATGATTGACTGTTTGAGTGTAACAGCGCTTTGATGCTTGATCCGTAAATGTTTTGAGAGGGTGAGCCATTTAACATAGTTCTAGCACCTCAATGAGAGTTCTGTTTTCCTTCAAAGAACCCCATTTTGTTCGGGGGTATAAGGAGATGAGAAATTTTGAGAAATTCCTTTTTCATCACGAAACTCTCAAGTTCATGATTTCGAACTCAATGCCATTGTCGATTCGATTTGTTTAACTGTAATGTCATTCGGTTTTCTATCTTCCCGATGAATGACATTATTGTATCAGTGCGACTCTTTTGGAAAGAAAGTATACCCAAGTGTATCTTGAGAACTCATCAACAATGACAAGTGTATACTTCTCATCTTTGGATTGATCGGGACCGACAGTCCAAAGAGATCCATGTGCGAGGAGGTGAAGGCGACTTTGATGGAGAAATTTTGTTTGGTTTTGAATGATGCTCGTGGTGTTTACCCTTTTCACAGGCGAGCATGGTTTGTCTTTGCAAAACCCGGTGATGGTAAGCCAAGGACCTTGTTTTGTTTTGCCAAGTTGTTGAGGTTTTGAAGTTTAAGTGTAAGAGTCTCTTATGCCACGACCAATTGATAGTTTCAGTGGCTTTAGCAAAGAGGCATCGTTCCATCTTGGGAGAGTGTTGACATGTCTAGCACATAAACATCATCTCTCCTAGGAGCTATCAACACAACTTCCTTGTTGGCATTGAAAATGGTACCTTGTTTATCATTGAATTGTACAATGTATTTGGCATCACATAGTTGACCGACATCGATGAGATTGTATTTGAGACCATTGACATAGGCTATTCTAGAGAAAACTATTCCATTGCAGTTCTTGAACCATAACCTTCATGGGACATGATGAGTTATCACCAAATACTACCTTGGGTCCTGGTTCCTTTACATACTTGTGCAGATATTCCTTCACACAGTCATGCTTCTTGAGCATCCACCGCCTAGATGCCAAATAGGCTCCCCGGCATGTCTCGCACAAGTAGTAAACTGAATTAGTTTCTCTTCGTGACCCACTTACTAGTGGGCTTGGATCTTAAGGTCTCTTTGAAATTTGCAATTGACTCATGGTCGATAGTTGTGTGCATAGTGCTACCATAGGTTTTGCATTTAGAGGCCGAGGATGACTCGGTGACTACGGGTTGTTTGGAATTTCTCCTTGCATGAATGACATTTGTCATGTTGGGATGTCTCATGAGTGGATTACCGCATATATCACAACATGTATTCATGAGACAATCATCCTCGATGATGATCATTAAACCCACAAATGAGGACACAGAGGAAAAGGTTTTGCTCTATTCTTTGGAGCGACTTTAGAGGATGAAGCATACTTGATGACCAACTTTGGTATAGTTTGCTTCAACGACATACTGTAGATGATCTGCGATCCTGTGATCATCCTTTTGCATATCATGCAAAAAGGATTCTATAGCGATTGTCGATGGTATGGTCGGTATAATGACACACCACACTTTGCTTGTTTTGGGAGGTTGACTTAGACTTTGAGGCTGGAGGAAGCTAACTTTGTCTCCTTGATTGGTTCAGGGACCTTTCAATGGATTCCATTTTCTCAAGAAGCTTCCTCACAAGTTCGATCGATTCTTGAATTTGGTCACTTGATGGGACAGAGGATGTTGAAGTCTCGGTAGGAGTAGACTCTTGTTGGATTAGTTTTGCTTGTCTTTGAAGGATGGTTCTACCAAGTCCGGATCTTTCCTTTGGTGAGTGAGGATTGAATTTTAGAGGAGTAAGCTCGAGCTTGGATCAACACCACAAGAGGTTTCGGGGGGTGGAAGCGTGTTTGATTCGCCTCGACTCGAGATGTGTTCAAGACCACCGGTCATCTCGTGAAGTCCTAGCATGTTCTTAAGAGCTTGGCTCTCGTGCTCAAGAATCCTTCCGTAATCGAAGTTTGGAGCTTACTCTCGGGATTAACCCGTTCAATCCAATCACCGGAGTTTGGAGTTGTCAACATGTTGGTAATCATACCACCGACACAAATGGTTTTGAACTTTGGTCTTTGTTGCGAGAGTCGGGAGATGATCTTCACCTATGACTCTCTTTTTCTCTTGGGGCACCCACAAGATCAAAGACCTTGGGATTCTTAGCGGTCAACTATCAAGAATATCTTGTTCCTTTTAAGTTCGTCTTGAAGAGCCCGATTTCTCTTAACTAGTTTAGTGTTTTGAATTTGCAAGGTGTGACCTCAAGCTTGGCTTGTTTTAAAATAAGCGGTTCATCTCTACACTTGTTTAATTCAAAACTTAGCTTGTTGTATTTTGAAAAGAGATTTAATCTTTGCTCTTCTACGAACTTAAGGTCAACATTAAGATAATTCATATAAGATCGCCAATCGAGTCATCATCCATAGATAGTAAGATGTTTACCTTCTTCATAGTGATGTTGACCCATTCCCGCTTTCGCATGATTCTTTCCAACTGCTAGCTTGTCCTCTTCGAGAGGGCCATCGATTACTGTGACATGTACCATTTCATCATCGATGACACTCGCTCTTCATCCATCGAAGGTTTGACAACAAGGCCTTTGTTTTACCACCGCATAGATTGAACACTTTTATTGTTTACGAGGGATGGCCTCGAGCAATGCAAGCTTAGCTTTGACTTTCTTATACTAAGCTTCAAAGTCAACAGCTTTTGTTTTGATCATTTGTTTTGAAAATTTTGATGAGACTGATAGATTTTTGGTTGAAATTTGCTAAAGCCCGAGGACCGATTTGACCCTAATGGTTTATAAGAGGTTCGTAAATTGTTTTGAAAAACAGGTCTTTTGCAAATGACCTCTTTTGTGACACTTAAAGCATTCATGTCCTCATTTGCTTTGGCATTCGAAAAACTTTTGTTTCTTTTATAAACCTTTGAGAGTTAGCAAGGAGTGCCCTTTCACGAAATTCAGTGTTCGGTCATTTAGGTACTCCTCACTTGATCTCTCATCAAGCTCATCATCCGAATTTTCACGAAAATCTTGAACAACATTGTTAGAATAGAGCGGTTGATATTGGTGATGAGGTGGTGGTCGGGGACTTCTTGACTTCACGAGACTTCTTTAAGTCGGGTATCGTGCATTGATGAGATTTTCCTCATAGACAAATTTCCCATAAATTTCGGGAAGCTCAAGATTTTGGATATGATTAGCATTCCTAAGTCCCCGAGAGAAATTCAACCACTTCTCGTGGAGACTGTGACAAAACCAACATCGATTTCATGTTTGGACAACTTAACACCATCGTTTGACAATTCATTTAAAAGAGTTTTGTACCGGTGTAAGTTTGAGAGAGAGTTTCGAGTCCTTAGCCACAAGGTGTTATACTCAAGTTTGGTGTCCATTATCCTGTTTTCCTTGGTATCGATGGTCCTTCATGACTATGAACTAGGTCATCCTGTGTTTGCTTAATGTACTATAGCTTATAAGACTCCATAATATCGTCGGAAGACAAGATATTATGATACTTTTGAGTCTTTGGTCCCGGTTGACCACTCTCCTTTCATCCTGGTCCACCGAGCTTGAGGTTTGGGCAACCCTTCGAGCCTTTGGGACAAATGGACCTTCATTTATACACTTGATATAATAAGGTTCCATCCCAATCAAATAGCAAAGCATTCGCTTTTTCCATTTGTTGAATTTTCCAACTTCAAGTCTAGGGCAACATTGAATAAGCTCCACCCTTTTATCGACTAGTTGGGGTACATCAATTTCACCATTTAGGATCCTAATTTAAAAACTTTTAGAGCGGCCTAAAAACAAGTTTTATAATTAGCCTTGCTCGATACCACTTGTTGTTCCCGTTCACTATCGTTTAAAACGACAAGTTAATAAAACAAGTTATTAGTGAACTATGACCTGAAATTAATATAAGAAAACACACTAAGTAATTTTCAACATAATATTCTTATTAGATATAAATCAACAAAGAATACATTACCCAAATACTTGCGGAAGAGTACTTGGGATTGAAATGACAAAGTTGGGTGACTCCTCTCTAAGCTCAAAGCTAAGTCCGAGCACAACTCTTAGAGCTCACCGAGCTATCTCGGGAACTAAGTTGTATTTGGAGGAGTGAAAAGATGGCTTGCGTGTATGTGTGGTTTTACAATTCACAAGCTTAACCTTTTCACTCCATCTCTTATGCTATTTATACATGTATGATTTTGACTCTTTCCTAAGTGACAACCGACATAATCGTAAGACAAAATATCGATGTATTTTGTCTCATTTACAAAGACTATTCTAGGTAAGAGACAAGACTACTTTCCTAAGTTCGGATGACACAGAGCCCGATCTTTTGCCATTCGTGGAAAGTTGACTTTGGTTGATAAGGACTT